>CM033469.1:149534370-149960935 GCA_019447015.1 Hymenochirus boettgeri
AGTGATGGACCCGAACTTGAACTAGTTCGCTTTTCCACACTCATGGCTGTATTTTCGATAATTATCTTAAATGTAGCATTTGGCCGTAACCCTCCAATGTAGCTTGCGCAAACCCGACAATTTCCCGATAGTGGGGGAAAGAAGTGTTTAAACAGATTACATTTCTTCTTTTCTCCTTATGGTTTTCCTGCAGGTCCTGCTGAAAGTCTAGAAAACTGAAGAGTAGGAGTCTCTCTGAGAGTCATCCGGTATCTGCCTCTTCCTTGTCCTACCTGAAAACTCTGGCATGTGCAGGGGAGCTCTCCCCCCTTCTGGATCCCTTGGTGCTGCTTTACTTGGTAAAAAAAACTATGCAAGGGATTTAACTTTGAAAAGTTCCCAGAAATAGACTTACCCTAACCGGCAACCACATCTGAGATTGGCTGACTCTCAGCTAATCACAGACGCAGGTGCCGGTCCAGCCCCTATTGATACTCTGTTGTTGGAAGTAGCCGTAGAGGCAGAGTCAGAGGTTGGAGGGGGGGGGGCTACACTACAGAATTTTTTTTATTTGGGGGTGGATATAGCCTTTAAATAAAATGGTTTCTGGGTTTGGGGGGATCTCCTACAGGATACTAAAATCTTGTCTAGGGAGTGGACGTACCCTTTAAAATAGTTTGTTTTCAGAAAGCAGTAACAAGAGATTTAATCTCTAAGGCCGATATTTTCGGTCGACCATCCAATTCACGGCAGTTTCGGTCGGTCAGGTGAAAATATCGGCTGGTACGGGGTGGCCGGGCGTGATCAACATCGATTGTTCGTTTGTCGGACGAATGATCGATCGCACGATCGATCAGAATTTTCTGACGCGTCCAATCGTTCATTCGTCCGATCCGGACAAAAGAACGATCGATGTTGATCGCGCCCGGCCACCCCGTACCAGCCGATATTTTCACCTGACCGACCGAAAGTGCCGTGAATTGGTCGGTCAGCCAAAAATATCGGCCTTAGAGATTAAAGCTCGTCCACAGCTGAATTTGCAGCGACTGACGGAAATTTGTCCCGGCCGAGCGCTCGCTCGTAGCGAGCGCTCGGTCGGGTAAAATAGTCTGGCTGTGTGTACCCAGCCTAAGAGCAGGAGGACGTCAGTCACTTCCTGTATGTTTTGCCTCTGTCTTCTGCATTATGGGTTCAGTCATGTTCAGATAAGTGTCTTATAAAATAACACAGCACCTTATATAACTAAATACGCTTGCTAAATTTATGTTAAAATTATGATACAGAATTCAGCTTGATGCTTACCTCTGGACATTGGATGAGAAAGGGAATGCAGATTAGGCTTTTTAGTAAAGCTATGGAACATGTAGATGTGTATAACTGCACACAGAAAAACAGCTGTCTTGGCACATCAACCACAATACAAAACAAAAGGTTCTGTACTTTTTCCTTACTAGACAAAAAAGTAAGCTCTGGACTCAGCCAATGCAAAAAGGAGCAATACAGAGTATATAAAGGCTGCTCTTCTCATGCTGTCATAGAGTTCAATACTTCTATCTGTTTAAAATGGGAAAGGTAAGCTATAAACCTGAAAACTATATTTTTGCCTATTTTAGAGACTTTGATTAATACTTTATATTATAGTAATGTGAAAGGAAAATATTGGTACCCATACATACAACTTCAAAATATTTTATGTATATGTGTAGAAATCCTGATGACTTTTGCAAAACCATTTCATTGTTTTTATTCACATTGCTTTTCATAACTTTACAGGGTTATATGGAAATTTTATCTCCTTGGTTAAGCTGAGAATTAATCAAATAAACAGGAAAAGGACTTGAATATTAACCATTTCCTTCTTGTTTAATTCATTATGAGCTGGGCAGGGAAAAAAACCAAAAAAAACCCCCCAGAACATAAGTTTCAAAAGTAGTTCACATATGACTAATAATATAGTTGGAAGTAAAACAGGCAATTAGGCTAAGTACACTTAAACTTGCTTCATTCCATGTACTTACCAATACTTTCCCTCGCTGGTTAGGTCTTGTTCTGCATCTCACAGCCGTTCATTATCTGGCCAATGTGGAGACATGCTTCTTGTAGAGGGCATCTTCCTATTGGACTTGTCAGTGACAGTCTATGGGGCAGAGGCAAACCGTAGTAGCGAGGGAAATATTGGTAAGTATATCAGGAGAGAGAGGCAGTACCCATGGATGAGGACTTAGCAGTTTAGGTTTAAAGGAACTTTAAAAGGGAGAGGTGTAACCAAGACAACAAAGATATCTTAAAATACAAAGATGTCCTCATACATAGGGAATTGCAAATACATTTTTGCCATTCTCATTTATTGTACATCTAGGCATGCTTATTCAGAAACTAAAAATGATAACTTTGACTGGATGCACTGCCGTATTTATTAATAGAATATGTGTAACCAGACTAATCTGGTAGTGCTGGGGATATATAATTAATAACCAATATACACAGTTGAGAAGATACCCTTCCCTAGTATCCCCATAAGCATTCTCAAAACACTTGTAATTCAAGATTTAGAAATATTGATTTATTGGCACAGAAGAATTGTATAAAACACTCAAAACTCAACCCACTGTACCCCCCTTCCCTTATTATAAACACAAAATAAACATCCTTATTAATATTTCTTAAACTGGGCGTCCCCAGATAAGTACCAACTAAAGGTCTCTTGAAAATGACCCGGGAAACAAAGTGCTCCTATATAAAGTGGCTGTAAAAGTTATCAAAAGTCTAGATTTTGTTAATTCCAAATACGTGGTTTATAAAGAGATGTCTCAGCCTGCTATGGCCTCCGCTCCTTCCACGTGTGTTTTCAAACACCTCTGGAAACAAAAAGCAACATGGACACTATACAAAGTCAGTCTCTGGCTTACCGGGACTTTTGATACGGAATCTCATACCTTGAGGTTACTCATCCTGCTGTAGTATGCTTACACAAGCTTTTACGATGGTCAAGCCTCAGTCCGTGCTTCACCCGGTTCAATTCGCTCCTGGACTTGTCCTGCTCCAATCAATGCTGTTTCCATGTCTCCAAACCATCAAATCAAAAGACGGCACTTACGGTCATCAGCTACCGACGTGCGTTTCGCTTGTCATTGCTTTTCCCACAAGCTTCGTCAGGGTCTCCTGACGAACAAAGCTTGTAAAAGCTCGTGTAAGCATACTACAGCAGGATGAGTAGCCTCAAGGTATGAGATTTTGTATCAAAAGTCCCGGTAAGCCAGAGACTGACTTTGTATAGTGTCCATGTTGCTTTTTGTTTCCAGAGGCGTTTGAATACACACGTGGAAGGAACGGAGGCCATAGCAGGCTGAGACATCTCTTTATAAACCACGTATTTGGAATTAACAAAATCCAGACTTTTGAAAACTTTTACAGCATCAAGCCACTTTATATAGGAGCACTTTGTTTCCCGGGTCATTTTCAAGAGACCTTTAGTTGGTACTTATCAGGGGACACCCAGTTTAAGAAATATTAATAAGGATGTTTATTTTGTGTTTATAATAAGGGAAGGGGGGTACAGTGGGTTGAGTTTTGAGTGTTTTATACAATTCTTCTGTGCCAATAAATCAATATTTCTAAATCTTGAATTACAAGTGTTTTGAGAGTGCTTATGGGGATACTAGGGAAGGGTATCTTCTCAACTGTGTTATTCAGAAACTAACCAAGAAACTAACTGCTAAAAGAATAATGTTACATACATCACTAAAAGAATAAACCACTAATTCCAACAAGACTCTTCCACTAATTCACTCTCATGCATCCTATTATTGCTTTAAATGCACTCACAATTATGAGTTGCAATGAACTTTATTTAAAAATACATTGCTGCATGCATTTGTGTGGAATAGGACACACAAACTCACAAGCCCCAATGCATTTTCCTGTGTGTTTGCATTCATTATTGTAAATGTAGCATAAGAATTTAATGTATTTTTTGTTGGGGAATCAAACAATACCAATACACCCCAACCTCCTCAATACAGAAAAAATAACCATTCAGAGAAAAATCATAAGCCTTAATTTCTGTCAATGCAAGCAGACAATAAAAAACATCATAGCTTTTTATTTATTTTGAAATCAAAATCAATTTTTCCTTCAGATCTTCTTCTACGAGGAAAGGAACTTCCAAGGCCGCTGCTATGAGTGCAGCTCTGACTGTTCTGACCTCTCCTCATTCTTCAACCGCTGCAACTCCATCAGAGTAGAGAGTGGGAACTGGATCCTCTATGAGAATTCAAGTTACAATGGATATCAATATTACCTTTGGAAAGGAGAATATCCAGACTATCAACAATGGATGGGATACAATGACTCCATCAGGTCCTGTCGTCTGGCTCCCCATGTAAGGCATTTAATGTTGTGCCCTGTTGTTCTTAGTTCCCTAGGCATCAGTTCTTTAGAACATCATTTTCCTGAAGTTAGAATCTTCATGAATGGATTTCTGGAATAAAATAGCATGTTACAAAGCAAGCTGAAACATGTAAATTATACATAACTAAAATCTATAGGGAGCAGACAGCTAAAACCTAGCACATCTATGTTTGTGATATAGTGTAATAACCATATACTTTCAAGTGTATATTGTTATAGAGATTTTGAAATTAAAATAAGACAGGCAAAAAATTCAGAGTACAAAAATGTATGGCTCACCCTGCCCTCTCAAGGCACAACAGTGTTCCCTGGTTTCCCAATGCTTGGTCCCAAACACCCAACAGTAATGCAGTAAGGTAGACAGTAGGGTACACAGAAGGACATTCACAATCCAGTGCCAAAAATCCAACCTTTTTTAGCTTCCGGTATCTTGAAGTTTACACAGGCGAAGGAAGAGCAATACGAGATTGAGTTGAGGGGACATTGCTATCAATGCAGGCAGAGCAGTATAATAATTACATGGCTACAAGCTGCTAAAAGTACGAAGTGTTTAGGAAATTACATTTCTGAACTATTCCAGCAATATTACTTCTCACAGATGAGACCTAGAGATGGGGATCCATCCAATTGAACTGTGTAATCCATTGTGTGCAATCCAATCAAAATGCTTTTACTTAACCCATACTTATTTGGAGACGGTATAGGTATGATATAGGTATGATCACAAACTGTTTGGGATAAATGAAATGCAAAACCAATTACATAATAATATGCCCATTTTATAAATAAATGAAATAGATGTTGCCATGTTAAATATTTCTGTTTTAATGTTAAATATTTGTCTTTTCATTTGCTTAAAGCACCAAGGTCAGTATAAGATGAGAATCTATGAGAAAGGAGACTTCCAAGGCCAGATGATGGAGTTTTTTGATGACTGTCCCAATACACATGATCGATTCCGCTTCCATGACATTCATTCTTGCAATGTGTTTGATGGTCACTGGATGTTCTATGAGGAACCCAACTACAGGGGGCGCCAGTACTACCTGAGACAAGGAGAATACAGGAGATATTCTGACTGGGGAGCCTCTAACCCTAGAATTGGATCATTCAGAAGAGTTTATCACAGATTTTAAACAATTTGGACCTTCTGTATGTTGTATTTTCAATAAAATAACACATTCTGAATCACTGGTTAATTTACAGTATTTACTTTTTGTTTATGAGGAACACACGCATGCATACGTATTTCTAAATCTGATGTCTAGTGATGGCATGTGCCTACCTAGGTAGCATGTTTTGATTAACAGAAGGAGAAAGCCATCATATTTATTAATTATTTCATTTCTCAGTTTAGACATTAAAATTCCAGCTAGAAGAGGAAAGTTTAAGTATAAACTTTGAATTTGGCTTGAAAGACCGCATTTTGGAAGGGAATGTGTGTGTTTGTGCTGTAGATTTTAAAACGCAATAATGCCAATGATGAGGACGTTGTTTTTTTTTACTTACCCTTTTATATATGACTGTTACATGAATGATTGGGTAGGTGAGTTGGTGTGTGTACTCGTGTCAGGTTGGGGGAAAAAAATCTAACTTTTTTGATGATTGCACAAAATGTGCTTTTTGATTATACTTAAATTTTCAAAATGGTTGCCACATGAACGAATGGGTAGATCAGTTGGTGTGTGTACCTGGATCAGGTTGGGAGTTAAAAAAACAAACTTTTTTGATGATTGGTCAAAATTAGTTTTTTTGACTTTAGTTACCCTTTAAGTATGGCTGCAACAGTAACCGGGAGGGGTAGGTCCATAAGTGTGTGTACCTGTATCAGGTTGAGGGTTAAAAAAAACTTTTTTAATGATAAGTCAAAATTTTTTTTGACTATAGTTACCCTTTAAGTATGGCTGCCACAGAAATGGAAGGGTAGGTCAGTAGGTGTGTGTACCTGGGTTTGGTTAAGGGGGTATGTCTTTTTTGTTCCGACATGGAACCCCTCGGTTCCGAAACCTGAATGTTCTGTCCGAAAACTGACTTTGGACCCCATTTTCAATGATATCGAAACATCCTCGAAATAAGATCAGAAAGTAGTTTCCGATTGTATTTTTGAGGATTATCGAATGCTCGATATTGTGATTGTAGGTGCTATTTGCCCTTCTTTCCCCAAGATCCTCTCCTACTAATAACACCTTATTTATTTGGCATAAGCACTGTAGTCTTTAATTTAGATGAAATAACCAGGACCGAACCATTAGAATAAAAGTGAGCTAGCATCTAGAATTGGATCATTTTAAAGGGTGTATTGGGATTTGTAATGTAAGAAAACCAGAAATAAAGTAACAAGTTATCTCAAAGTTACTATCCATACAATGTGTAGAAGAAACTTCCCCCGAAAGTAGGGCCTGGTAGATCAACCCCTAGCCTTGGTCGCTAATCAGACCCAGTAAACTTAGGCGTTAGAGTTAGGCGTTCTCGGTATATAAAATAGTATTAAGAAGTACTCACCAATGTAAGATAGTGGCCCATGTGCAGCCAAGCCCCTGGTCCTTCACAAGACCACTCAACTTCAAACTCAACTTCAACCTGGATAGAACACAGTGAAACCTCTTTAGTACAAATAGTTTTTTATTGGAATCACATATGGAAGCGATAAAACCAAACAGTCATGTGTTTTGTGCATTGTACACTTCATCAGAGGCATGATATCAGTGTGTGTCATTTCCTTTAAGGGGGGTTCCCACCCTTAAATCATGAATCAGGATTTATCATGATAGCGATTGCTAATTAGGATTCATCACTAGTCACTAAGTAGTATTGGTACACACTGGGAGCTTTAGAGTATAGTGCAAGTGCATACAAGGCAGTGCATAAAAGTAACTTTTTGTCCTGTGTTTAGGACCTTTAGGCTACCTTCTGACATATGGCTTTTGGCAGGTATTTTCCAGATGGTTCCTGATGTTTAGCAGTCAATATAATGCTGGATGTTGTACTTTTTTAATAGGCAGCCACTAAGAAACTACAGGGAAAATGCCTGCAAAACATCCAAAACCCGTTAGCCACAACATTAGGCCAAGACGGAGGAGTGAAATTACTTGTCTTGATAAAAGTCCAAAACAATTAAGTTCCCTGAATGTACTAAATTCATTATAGTCTTCTACAGCCATTGTATCTAACAGTATCAAGATATTGATATTTTAATATTTTTTATACTTGAAATACAGTGAAATCTTGGAAATTTCAAAAGGTTTGAAAATCTGAAAAGTTCTGAAAGTTCCATCAGAAATTCAAAACCGGCAGTTCCAAAAGGTGTAGTTCAGCACTAATACAAATGCTTTCAAAAAAGGGCAGTATTTTCTAATGTTAATGACAATAACCTGCTCGACCAACTATTTCTCTATGCATAAATAAATAAATTATTAGTAGTGATGGACCCGAAATTAATGAGTTCAGACGAACTTGAACTCTATCAGAACTAGTTCATGTTTGAATGATCAAATTCTCAAATCGGTAGCCCTCGAATGTAATGTTCAAATTCGGTAACCCTCGTATGTATCTTCGATTTCGGTAACCCTAAAATGTAGCCTTCGATTTTAGTAACCTTCAAATTTATCGTTTGGTAACCCTCGAATATAGTGGTCAATTTCGGTAATCCTAAATGTTTCGTTCATTAACCCTCAAATGTAGTGGTCAATGTAGTGGTCAATGTAGTGGTAACCATTGAATGTATTTTTCTGTTACCCTCGAATTGGACATAACCCTTGAATGTAGCATGCAGAAACCCGACAATTGCCTGATTATGGGGGAAACAGGTGCCACAGCCATTTACAGTAATTTACCATTTCATCTGTAATTTATCCAAACATTTCAAACTATTTCCTTCCATTGACTTTAATGGGTTCGTTTCCAAACTTCCGAACTTTAACTGAAGTTCGGAAACGAAACGAACTTCAGGACTTTCGGCCATCTCTAATTATTAGCTACATCGCAATAATTCATTCTATTAACTTTTCACTGCATTTATAAAAAGGCAAATTTTTCGAACATTAATGTGGCCAATTCGAAGTTAAAGGAATAGTTCACTCAGAAAGTGAACTATCCCTTTATTGCATTAATTGAAGAACAGGAGGTAAAGGCTCCTGGTAGTCAGTTTTCTGGACTTTGGTGGGACATTACAAGAGAACCATTTGGAGCAGGGATGTAAGGTAAAGCTTTTACTTACACTACACAGTGGGGCCAGCAGTGGGGGCGAATTTAGTTTTGGGGGTGGACATGCCCTTTAAATCTGGACTGAGAATTTCATAAAACAAATCTGCTGAGGAGAAACAATGGGAAATTCAGATTTATGTCAAGACTCTTCTCCTGCTTGAATTACCCTCTGTCATGATATCAAAGAATTAGGAATAGTTCACTTACTATCTCCAAAGCCCCTATAGCAATTTCCAATGTCTTTCTTGTTCCCCATTAAATGGGGCATGTAGGTATTAAAGGGAGAGCATCATCTATTGTGACTAGAGATGGCCGAACGTTCGGTCCGTTTTCGAACTTTCGAACTATATGGAAAGTTCGAAAGTTCGAAAACGGACCCATTAAAGTCAATGGGAGTCAAATAGTTTTAAAAGTTCTAATGAAATACAATTAAAATATCAATGGTAACTTAATGTAAATGGCTGTGGGACCTGGGAAATGGTCTAGGGAACATGTTCGAAAAATCAATTTTACTCTCACTCGTGCTATTTTCAAGCTCGTTTGCGCCTAGGTATCATGTACATTTTACTCGCGGATTCGATGCTCGCGTTCGCGCCCAAAATTCTCCCTCCTGTCTCTCATCCGGGAGAATTTGCACATGCTCAGTGCAGCCCTCCCCCCTTCCCTCCCTCCCAATACATGTTAGATTTCCTCTCCCCCTAGTCTAGTGTAACATCATTTTGCTGTAGTGTAGGTCTCCCTCCCCCAGCCCCAACCACTATAGTACTTTGTCCAGAAACTCCCCCGATCTGTACTTACTTTGCCTGTTTCCCCCAGCATTCTCCACTGCTGGCTGTCGCATCTATGATTGGCTGCCTCTCAGCCAATCATGGACGCGGCTGCCGGTCTGGCCCCCTGCTTGCAGTTTCATGTAAACAGAGGGCCGTGATAGATCGCCGGTGGAAAGGGGTAATGTAAGTAAAGATCAGGGGAGTTTCTGGACAAAGTACTCTAGAGGTTGGGGGTGGGGAGGGAGACCTACACTACAGCAAAAATTTAAAAAATGGGTGGACATGCCCTTTAAATGAGGTGAGGGGCAGGTCACATTGCAGTTACTCTTTGCTTAGGCATTAGGGGAACCGGAAGGGGGATTAGAGAAGTCACTGAACATGTGCAGGTTGGTATCTTGGACATAACACATTGGAAAATGTAGAATTAATGAGATGCTAATTTCTTTTTATTATCAGAAAACTTTTATTGTTTCTATTACCAAGGCTTCTTAATTCCTCTTACATCTTAAGGTTAATTTTAATACTGTCTGGAGGGCAGTAAAGGTACAAAGGCCACAGTACACAATATCCAGTGCATTCTATACAGTGTTTTGGCATGCAAAGCAGGGAAGGCCCCAGGCCGCTTTCGCTAATGCGTTCACAGGTAAAACGCTCATTTCCAATACCATCAAATGTTCAAAATGTTTTTCTACACCCACAGCGTTATTTTAACACCACATCGTAAAATAATACTTAAAATACCAGCCAAGGTGCAAAATATCGATACCATGTGATATTTTGCACCACCGTTGCTATATTTGCAGTGTTGGCTAATGTGTTATTATACAACATGTAAAAGACCAGTACTGTGTGTCCATGATAATGGAGTATCATGTTTAATAGTACTGGGAAACTGTGATAAACAGATATTTAAAGGATAAACTAATGATACAATAAGGGACCTGGTCATGGACCCATAACCAACTCTATTCTAAACTATTCTCATTTATTTTCCATTGTCTCTGTTTAAACAAACTCACTTTATCTGCTGAATATTACAATAAATCAAAAAGGGAAAGTCAAAGTTATTTCAATTTATTTATTTGTACAAAAAGGTTTTTTTTTTTGAACCTCATTTAAGGACTTCCCATGAGCGATTAGCTCTGAGCGATTTCCTGTTTTAAAGAGATTTTTCTGTTTTTAAGAGAATTGACAGCGTTAAAAAACTAAAGCGTTTATTAACTGTGGTTGCAGCCTAGTAAATGTACTAACCTAACACTATTTATTTCTAGGAGGGTGCCTGTGTAAGTAATTAATCACTAGTGTATTTTTATTTTTTTTTACTACTTACTGCTTGAATAAGGTGGTAGGAATTGTTTGAGTAAACTCAAAGCACTGGATTACTAAAACAAATACTTGTGTTTAAAAAACACTGTTACCTGTGGAGCGGGGGCTGGTAGGAGACAAAGGAAAGGGTTTTTTTTTTTTCTCTCTCTCTCTGATTGGATGGGGGTGTAACTAATTGGTTTAAATTGGCTGAGGCCTGTTGGCTCTGGTTGGTTTTGAACCTCATTTAAGGACTTCCCATGAGCGATTAGCTCTGAGCGATTTCCTGTTTTAAAGAGATTTTTCTGTTTTTAAGAGAATTGACAGCGTTAAAAAAAAACTAAAGCGTTTAAAACAAGAAAGCGTTTAAGAACAACACTATTTCTCTGCTGTGTCTCTGCTGTGTATTGCTGTTTAGTATGGACAGTTTTGTTGGGGCCGCGCAATGTGCATCCTGCCGCATGTATGGGATCTTGGAGCAGCCGCCCCAGGGGACCTATGTATGTGTCAGATGTGAGTGGGTTGCCCATCTGGAATCTGAGGTACAGAATCTAAGGGGTAAACTTGCAGCATTGCAGGACTTGGCAAACCTGGGGGAAATGCAGGTACTGGCAGGGGCCAGTAAACTGGTGGGTGGAGATGGGGCAGATAAAGTGGAGAAGGAAGATAGATTTGTAAGGGTCACCAGGGGAAGTAGGGGACGGAAGGATAGGGGGGCTTCTTCCCAGCTGGTCGATCCCAACAGATTTGCCATTTTAGGTGAAGATGTGGAGGACGATGGCTCGGAAGCAGCATGTATGGAGCGGGCCTTTCCCTTGAGCACCCAGGGGACGGCCATCTCCAATACAAGGGAGGGAGAACTGGGGGCTAGGAAGGATAGACAGGTGGTAGTGGTAGGGGATTCTATTATTAGAAGGGTAGATAGGGTAATCTGTCGCCAGGACCCTGCATGCCGAACAGTGTGTTGTCTGCCTGGTGCTAGGGTTCGACATGTGGTGGATCGTGTAGACAGATTATTGGGTGGGGCTGGGAGTGACCCGGCGGTCTTGGTTCACATTGGTGCCAATGACAAAGTTAGAGGTGGAGGTCCTTAAAAATGATTTCCAAGAATTAGGGGCCAAGTTAAAAGCAAGGACCTCCAGGGTAGTAATTTCAGAAATACTACCGCAGCCACGTGCTACGCTAGGGAGGCAACGGGAGCTCAGGAGTATAAATGCATGGCTAAGAGAGTGGTGTAAGGAGATGGGGTTTGGGTTTTTAGAGAACTGGGCTGACTTTTCTGTTGGCTACAGGCTCTTTAGTAGTGACGGATTGCACCTCAATGGTGATGGTGCAACTGTTTTGGGGGAGAAGATGGCTAGGGGGTTGGAGGAGATTTTAAAGGGATCTGGGGGCTAGTAACACAACGGAGGGAGGAGAAGGAGGAGGGGGGAGCATAGAGGATAAGGAGGCATGTACGACCATGTATGGAAGTAAATCAATTGATAATCTAAAATGTATGTTTACAAATGCAAGGAGTCTGGCTGGAAAAACCAGCGAACTTGAAATAATAGCGTTAAAGGAAAGGTATGATGTAATTGGTATAGCAGAATCATGGCTTAATGATTCACACGACTGGACAGTAAATATTGAAGGGTACTCCTTATTTAGACATGACCGAGTTAATAAGAAAGGAGGAGGAGTATGTATGTATGTTAAACAGGAATTGAAGCCAAATTTAAAAGATGGAATAGATGGGGGAGCAAACGATGCGGCAGAAACATTATGGGTGGAACTGTGTACAGGAAGCAAGAAGGTGGGTAAATTAATTGTTGGAGTGTGTTATAAGCCGCCAAATGCCGGGGAAGAGGTGGAAATGAATCTCCATATGCAGTTGGCGAAGGCTGCTGGTATGGGGCATGTTCTGGTTATGGGGGATTTTAACTACCGTGAAATAGATTGGAGTAATGGAACTGCCAGCACCTCAAAAGGTATAAAGTTCTTAAATTTCCTATATGAGCATTTTCTTTCACAGATGGTAGAAGTTCCTACTAGAAAGAATGCGTTGTTGGATCTGGTGATATCTAATAACCCAGAGCTCATTTTGGAGATGAAGGTAATGGGAAGCTTAGGGAATAGTGACCATGATATAGTGTCATTTAATATAGGTTGCAGAAAACTAAAGTGCACTGGCTTAACAAAAACTTTTAACTTTAGGAAAGCTAATTTTATGCTTTTAAAGGAATCGCTCCTGCTCATAGACTGGGGGGAACTGTTTCTAGGTAAAGATACTGAGCAGATGTGGACCACTTTTAAAGGGATATTAAACTATAACATTTCCAAATCGGTACCTTTAGGAAACAAGTGTAAAAAAATTAGGTCCACTCCTGCATGGCTTAATGCTCAGGTAAAAAGGGAAATGGAAAAAAAGAAAAGGGCTTTTAAAATTTTGAAAGCAGAAAGCACAGAACAGGCTTACAGGGACTTCAAAAGTTGTAATAAAGAGTGCAAGAAAGCAATTAAACTAGCTAAAATAGAAAATGAAATACGGATTGCCGAACAAAGCAAGTCCAACCCCAAGATGTTTTTTAAGTATATAAATGGTAAAAAAATGAGGACTGAGAATGTGGGACCATTAAATAATGGAGCTGAGGTGGTTGTAGAGGATGCCGAAAAGGCTAATCTGCTAAACCGTTTTTTTACATCGGTTTTTACTGTTGAGAATCCTTACAGTAGGGATTGTAACAATGTGCAGGGAGGAAATGAAGAGTTTTCACATTGGATAACAGAGGATATGGTACGGAATCAATTAGACAAAGTTAATATCAATAAAGCGCCAGGACCAGATGGATTGCATCCTAGGATTTTAAAAGAGCTTAGTTCAGTTCTAGCAAGACCACTGTGTCTCATCTTTTCAGATTCGCTTTTGTCTGGGGATGTGCCGCTGGATTGGAAAAAAGCCAATGTAATACCAATATTTAAAAAAGGTAGTCGTTCACAGCCTGGTAACTATAGACCTGTAAGCCTAACATCAGTGGTAGGGAAGGTGATGGAAACTTTGTTAAGGGATCATATCCTTGACTTTGTCTCCAGAGATCATCTTATTAGTAGTAGTCAGCATGGATTTATGAGAAATAGATCATGCCAGACAAATTTAATTGGTTTTTATGAAGAAGTGAGTAAGAAGTTAGATTCAGGCACAGCTGTGGATGTGGTATATTTGGATTTTGCAAAAGCCTTTGATACTGTGCCACATAGGCGACTAATGTATAAACTGAGGACTGTTGGCCTTGAAGAAAACATTTGTTCATGGATAGAGAACTGGTTATTGGACCGCAAACAGAGAGTGGTGGTTAATGGAGCTACATCTATGTGGGCTAAAGTTCTAAGCGGAGTTCCTCAGGGTTCTGTACTGGGGCCGCTTCTGTTTAATCTGTTTATAAATGACTTAGAAGGGGGCATTGAGAGCAAGGTCTCTGTGTTTGCTGATGACACTAAATTATGCAGAGCTTTGGAAACTTCCAATGATGTGCAAGTGCTGCAAGCAGACCTAGATAGATTATCAAAATGGGCAGCAGAATGGCAGATGAGATTCAATGTTGATAAATGTAAGGTGATGCATTTGGGATTTAATAATCCCTGTGCCACCTACACCATAAATAACTCTGTGTTAAGTGCATCTGAAATGGAAAAAGATTTGGGGGTTCTGGTAGATAACAGACTTAGCTGTAGCAAACAATGCCAGGTAGCAACAGCTAGAGCTAGCAAGATATTGTCTTGTATAAAGAGGGGAATGGAATCAAGAGAGAAAAATATTATTCTCCCTCTTTACAAGGCACTGGTAAGGCCACATTTGGAATATGCGGTGCAGTTTTGGAATCCCATATACAAAAGGGACATCTTGGAAATTGAGGCAGTTCAGAGAAGGGCAACTAAATTAATAAGGGGAATGGAGGGGCTTGAATATGCAGGCAGATTAGACAAGTTAGGGCTGTTTACATTGGAGAAGCGGCGGTTGCGTGGGGACATGATAACCTTATACAAATATATTAATGGCCCATACAGTGAACTCTCTGGTGCATTGTTCACTAATAGGTCATATCAGAGGACTCGTGGACATCCTTTAAGGTTGGAAGAAAAGAAGTTTCATCTTCAGGTTAGGAGAGGTTTCTTTACAGTGAGAACGGTGAAACTGTGGAACTGTCTTCCAGCAGAGGTGGTAATGGCAAGTTCATTGAATAACTTTAAAAAAGGCCTGGATAAGTTCTAAAACTAAAAAATATTGAGAATTACTGGTATTAATGCATATAGATCTGGTTGATCCAGGGATACTTTCCGATTGCCGTTTGGAGTCAGGAAGGAATTTCCCCCCCCTTTTTTAGCTGGGGTTTTTTGCCTTCCTCTGGATCAACTGTTAGGTAGGGTTAAAAAAAAAAAAAAAAAAAAAAAGGGAATAGGTTGGACTTGATGGACAAATGTCTTTATTCAACCTTAATTACTATGTTACTATGTTACTATGTATAGATGGTAACATAACATAGCATTGTAGTCCATACAGCTTTTAAACCTTTGAGATCACCCATAATGCCATCCTGACCACTGATCCAGAGGAAGGCGAAAAACCACATAATGGGGAAAATTCCTTCCTGACTCCAAATGGCAAGCGGATAAAATCCCTGGATCAGCAAGAGCTGTTATAGATGTTCGTAAAGTGCTTTATGGGTGGCAGTTCATTATACACTGTAGATAGCAGTAAATGGTCCAAGGCCTTGTAGATGGTTGTGAAGGGCCCAGCAGTTAGTAATGTACATTAACTGTAACGTATTAATGCTCCGTCTTTCCTCTTTTAATGCAGGTTCTTTGATCTTTAACATCATTCTCCTCCCAGTTTTTAAGGTATAAATTCTAACAGGGAGATGTAATAAAAGTTCAAATCGTTAAAAATGGTGCTAATTTTGCCCCAACCAATCAGATGTTAGCTTTCAAATGGTAGCTAACATCTGATTGGTTGGGGCAAAAATTAGCACCATTTTTAACAATAAGAACTTTTATTACATCTCCCTGTAAATGTCTCTTCTATCTGGGGTTGGGAATTTAGGGATAACTTCAGTTTTAAATGAAGATTTTTTCCCTTTTAATAGGGACTGAAATAGGCTCAGGAATGAATGGAGATCTAAGCTTTTTCTTCATTAGTAGATTCCAATCTATTGTCTGTGTAAGAAGATATACAAAGAAAGTAACTGATTAGTTTCTCTGTAATGAATCAGATCATACCCAACCCAAACTCATTCTGTCTCGTTCTGATTGGCCAATTCACCGATCCCTTTTATTTTGGAACATAAACATACCTCAAAGAAAGGGTGTGCCATTTTTATCCAACAGCTACAAAAAATAAAACAATTTGTTAGCCCAAACTTTGTTGTTTTTTGCATTATGTTTTACATTAATGGTTTCAAGCGGTAACTTACTCTGCGTATTAAGTCATATCCGATCCGATTTATTATCTTTGGAAAGTACAGCTGATCATAGACATAGAAAATACTTTCATCTACTTCCTCTGTGGTTTCTCCATCAAATGGAAACTAAAAAAATTCCAAAAATTTCTCTAAATACCCAGTTTTACTGATAAAATAGCAAGGATACAATAAAGGGATACACCGTTCCCCTAATGTGAAACACACCAGGCAAAGGATGAAAGAAACATCAGTGAAATAAACATAACTACTTTTATCTACAGCTTTTCAGTCAATTTAAGTTTAAGGCTTGATCCCCACTAGCAGTGCATGGAAGCACGCACGATCATGCACACCTCACTTCCGGTAATATCACACTATCGGAGTGCATGCCAAAAATGGTGATCGCATAGCGCACAGAAACACAGCGCGTTTAGTGGGGCTGCTCCTATAGGCTACCACAGGTATGCCCACTAGTGCAATCAGATCGCAAAACCTAACACGCTAGTTGGGCCTAGCCACAAATGACCTTGTCCCAGGCTCTTTATCTCAATAACAAGCTGGGGAGTTTAACTATAAGGATGAATAGAAAACCCCTTATCCATCTGCACGTGTTTCAGGTTATCAATGTCAAAACCTCATAAACACTTTGGATAAATCTGGATTGGAGTGATCTATAAACAATGAATTCAAATGAGATTTATATAAAAATCCCCATACAGAAAGCCTGTTTAGCGGTAGCCAGGCAGAATGTTCTGTTTGAATGCAGAGGGTAGGAGGAGTTTGAATGCAGAGGGTAGGAGGAGTGACTGGAAACCAACCACAGTGCAGGAGAATAAAGGCAGGGAACCCCAATATTGTTAATCTGCTAGGACAGCTCACTGAATGATTTTGGTAAGAGCCTGTACATGGTAGACGATTTGCTGAAGTGGTCAGTATGTGACATAACAAAACACAGATAATTTCCAATACAATGAACACAAATGATTAAATGAATAACATTTCATACTTACACGTCCGTAGCCATAAAACATTTGATAAATATTCAGACCTACGGCACACCAGTCTATAGATCGTGTGCCTCCATTTCCTTTAATCAATTCGGGTGGCTGGTAAGCCAGAGTTCCAACTCGGTCATACATTTTGTCTCGGAAGCCAATTCCTTAACAACAAAACATTCAGTGTTCCCTAAAGACCTTTCTTTTATGTCGTTATTTCTTGTTATTTTTAAACTTGCTCATGGGGAGTTGAGTTTGAGTTTACATGAAAGGCCAGTTTCCTACCTTTAAAATGAGCCATCAACCACCTCTTTACGTGCTCCACAGCCCAAGATATAAAGAAATGACTGACCAGAAAGTTAATGGGTGGGAGGCTGACATGTGACATTCCTAAGGCTTCTCCTGCACAGTACCAGCGAGCACAGCCTCAGACTCCCTCAGTGTGTGAGGGAGACAGGAAGTCCCTCCTCCTCTCTGCTCTGCTGTGTGAAAGACCTGCAGCTGCAGAGAAGGTAAGGGAATCTACAGCCCTTCTCTCTTACTATGTGAAAACAGAGTTCTTACTCAGATTGACTGATAGGTTTCAGAGCAGGAAGCAGGAAGTGCAGGGGACTTGGTGATACTGCTGCCATATCACACACAAAAATGTAAATATCTTCAAAACTATGTAAAATAAACAATGAAAATTGATTGCAAAAATTCTCAGGAGAGCAATTCCTTTCAATTTACCTAAAGTCATTTTTGGACCACAGTTCCCCTTTAAACTAACTTTATAAATAATTAACACAGTAAATGGATTTAATTCATGGGGTCTGGAATTTTCATCACTCTATTGACTGGAGGTAATTAAACCAATCAGCACGTTCTATGTAGTTGTAGCAGGAATCCTACCTTCCCTGCACATCCCAAAATCTGTGATCTTTACATATCCTGACTCGTCCAATAACATGTTTGCAGGTTTTAAATCCCTGAAAAAGAATAAATAAAATAGAAGTGAGTAGGGCTGGGTAAATAATAATCTGTATTTATTGTAGCCTTTAAATGAAACCCCCCGTAATACTGACCCCTTCAGTGCTGTAAACATTAACACTATGATCCCATTATCACTTACCGATGGACGATGTTGTGCGAATGTAAATACTTCACGCCTAATATTATGCAGGCGGAAAAAAATCTGCAAATATTAATATAAACTCACATCAGTAAATTAAAAAAAAATACAAGTACTTTTTACTAAGTCTGGGTACACACTGTATCATTTTGTAAAGATCACCCTTCATACTGTATTAAGTAGAAGGAGAACGCCCAGGACCGTGGCCAACTCCCTATACTTTAGTACAGAGGGTCGACTGCAGCCAGTTCCTAGCAAACCCGAGGTCGAAGGCCCTTAAAGTGTGTACCCACCTTAAGTCATATTGTAACAACATCCCACCTTCCTATAGTGGTTTTTCGATAGATTTATAAAACAAGTGGAATGAGGTTGGATGTTATTAAGAAGGTAGCTAATGCATAATGAATGTATATTTTTTTAAAAATATCATCTAGGTTATTAATATAGAAATTCTACAGTAGTTACAGAGATGGGTAGAAAAACTGTAATTTCAAGTTTTTATTTTACCCCATAATAATGGTTAGTAAACTCCTCTGTAAATAGGTCATTGCCCATAAATGTGGCTTCCAATCTAATTCTGTTTCACTGACCGTTCGCGCATAAATTTGGTCTTTAGGCTTTGCTTCTTTATTATTTTAATTGCCACTTTGGTTCGCGTTTCCTTTATCTCTCCCAGGCAAACCTGATATAAGAAAACATTTAATGACTATTTGTAAATACATTGATAATTAGGCTCAGGGGTGCCCCTACCATGAAGCAAAGTGAAACATTTGCTCAGGGTGCATCCCTGTGGAACACTGAAAAGGCGCCAGATAAAAAAATCCTCCTTCCTGCAACTCAGCACCAGTCCACCAATCGGTGTTAATGCAGCCCTCCAGTACACCAGTCAGTGTTGTCAGCCCTCCAGTCCACCAGTCAGTGTTAAGTCAGCCCCCCAGTTCACCAGAAAGTGTTAGTCAGCCCTCTATACCCACCTCCACAAGCGAAACCTATGTTCCCTGATGAAACCATGTCCGCTTCACGTGCCCCTCCCCCCGCCTGCTGGTAGGCGGCATTTAAAAGTTGTTTCAGGTGTCAAAACCCATAGGAACACCCCTGATTAGGTTTGTTATAAGTTCTGATTGAATAACTCACCTGTCCAAAATGTCCTTTACCTAACCAATGGTACAGCACAAAATCATTTAGTGGTGAACCATGGTTCTGATGGGAGCTGAAAGGAAAAGATCAAGAATTAAACATGATTGGTCCAGAATTAACCAATAACAACCAACAAAGGTTTTACACTAATTGAAACTCTTCATATGTCAGGACTAGGTATATAGTGACTTTTAGTATATTCCCCCAAATATAACTTTGCATTAATCACGTTTCAAATTGTAACAGATAATAGTTTTTAGCTGCAATGGATTAAAGTTCTATTTAACTTACGCTACTTCACAGAGCTGTGGGCGTCCAAATTTGACAGCTCTCATCTCTGCTTTTGGATTGTTCTGCATGGAAGCAGAATTTGTGGGCCTAGCAGGCTAAATATGGGAGAAAAAACACAATTACATTGGTCAAACTTAATATAGTGTAAAGAACTTATCACAATAAGTTACTATTACTATAATCTGACTATTACTATAATTCTGTTTAATGTCATAATGTACAGTACACTGTATATTCAATTCCTATGTGGTTCTGTTGATTAACTGGTGGGAATTTAACTTACCTTGAAATTTATTGTTATATTCTTACTTAATGGATCAAACACAATGTTCCTTTCCATGCGTTTTTCATTATCTGATGAATGGCGCAGAACTGCAAAACCAAACAATAAATTATAGTTGTTAGATCTCAATATCACAGTAAATCCCAGGATCCCCCTAAGACATGTTAAGAAACATATCTGTACTATACCTGGAGGTCTATCCTCCTTCACTGGCATAGATTCTACTGGGTCAGGAACATTGGTGCTGATACCCTGTTTATAAATTGGTGCTGATACCCTGTTTATAAATTAGAGAGTAAGTAATCTGGAATATTAATCATATGTGGCTATAAGGATTTAATCCTTTAATTTACTCACTTTTCTAGTTGGCTCCTGAATGATTTTAACACAGACAGTAGCAGTCAGTTCAGGTCCAATAGGTGGTGGCAGTGAGTGACAAACTGTAAAAAATTATAAATATTGTAAACCAGACAGACCGATATTAGACAGAATGTCAAATCCACCTTATACTGGGACATTGTATGGCCGGCATTAGCTGTACATGTGGGTTAGCACAGAGCTGACTCATGTAGTGCAGGTTGGTGAACAGGATGCTGGGATAATCTTAGCCTGGGCTACTAATCAGTTTGATAGGAAATATAAATAGATCCCTCCTGTAGTGTTGATATTTGGATAGTACTGAGACCCTGTGACTGTAATGTATAGTACTGTTTAGTTATAATGGATCTCCCTATATGTTACCTGGAGATTTCTCATCTCCTTCCACCTTTGTTGGATTATCTTCATCTGCCACTGAAATAACCTCAACGTTTTGATCAACGTTGACAATGGGATCCTGAAAATGTCCATAAAAACAAAAACATGAGTAATATGGAATAATAATTATTGTATTAATGACTATGGAGAGTCCAATTTGCAGAGTCAGTGTGGGGAGATTTACCATGGAAGGGACATCTTGATGAATAACAATTTCCTCTTCCGTCTTTATAATTGTTTCCTCAATCTCCTTAACATTGTCAGGAGGAGGAATATGGCCAATAAATGGAGGTTCTGGGTCCAGGATTAACACTGCAAGAAAAGGAGAAAATAAGCTAAATAACATAGTATAAAACCATTAGCCATTCTTTCTGATCAGTCAGAAGTCAGCTAGATAGTGACCTGCGTAGGCCTAACTTTATACAACTTCTCCAGGACCCAAACCTCTAAACCCACAACTTACCCACAAGCACTTCTTTGATACAAGGTTGATTCTTTTCCTTGTACATGTAGTTATATTAAGAATCCATTAATGAATAGATGAATGGATTCCTCTGGCAGTGTTAATATATATTATAATGGGACATGAATAGCTACTGCATGATGTGTGGTGTATAGTTGTGTGGTGATCACATTAAAGCCCCAATCTCCCTGTACTGTACCTGGAGGTGCCTCGTCCTCTTGAATTTCAGGTTCTGGCACTGAAACAACCTCGACATTGCCAACTGTGACATTGGGATCCTGTAAATGTTCATTAATATGAGAAAATGAGCGACTTAGAATAATAATTATTATACAGCTTTGGTTTGGGTCTATGAGGGGTCTAATGATGAACTTTCTTATCTCAATTATATTGTTATGGATTTATTGTGTTTTCTACATGTTTCATGTTAACGTACATGTTCTTGCGTTTGGGGAATATTCATGTTGTGTATATTGTATATTGATCCTACAATACATAACAAAACCCTTTAGGATGGACACATTAGTTTTAGTATTTGGAGCCAGTCAGAATCATCGTGTATAGAATCTAATAGTTCCCAGCCACCAATAGAAATCCCTCTAATTCTTTAATTCACTGCGACTAAACTTTAAGTCCATTTCATTTAGACTTCAATAGAACAGATACCAGGACCTGGTTGAATGAATATTTACAGATATACCATGGCCTGGATGAATGAATATTACAGATATACCATGACCAGGATGGATGAATATTACAGATATACCATGACCTGGATGAATGAATATTACAGATATACCATGACTTGGATGAATGAATATTACAGATATACCAGGACCCGGATGAATGAATATTTACAGATATACCATGGCCTGGATGAATGAATATTACAGATATACCATGACCTGGATGAATGAATATTACAGATATACCATGACTTGGATGAATGAATATTACAGATAAACCATGGCCTGGTTGAATGAATATTACGGATATACAGTGACCTGGATGAATGAATATTACAGATATATCAGGACCTGGGTGAATGAACATTACAGATAGACCATGACCTGGATGAATGAACATTATAGATAGACCATGACCTGGATGAATGAACATTATAGATAGACCATGACCTGGATGAATGAACATTACAGATAGACCATAACCTGGATGAATGAATATTACAGATATACCATGACCTGGATGAATGAATATTACAGATATACCATGACCTGGATGAATGAATATTACAGATATACCATGACCTGGATGAATGAATATTACAGATATACCATGACCTGGATGGATGAATATTACAGATATACCATGACCTGGATGAATGAATATTACAGATATACCATGACCTGGATGAATGAATATTACACATATACCATGACCTGGATGGAATGAATTTACAGATATACCATGACCTGGATGAATGAATATTACAGATATACCAGATGGATGAGAACCTCCATAAGAATAAAGAAACATCTTGTGTTTATGGCCATGGGGGGTCTAATGTTCTATGTCTTAGGCTTCATACATGTGTACGATCGTGGGGCCCAACCGGTGATATATGATATGTACGAACGGCCGAATTGTCCCAACAATTGGTAAGTCTATGGACGGTTGGTCTGTCATTGTTGATGATGATGATAATCAACGATGCCCAAACGAACAGCCGTATTAGCCAACTGAGTGCCCTTAGGTTTACAAATAGTCGACCATAATGGCCGTTCGTACACATTGTGCTCCGTGGGTCTGGCTACAACAATCACTAGTGTGTACGAGCCATAATGTATTATCTCTAAAGATTGGGGTGAATGAATTGAGTCTCATCTGATTAACATAGTCTGTTGTTGGGATAATGTACTTACCTTGAAAGGGATGTCATGAAGAATCTTTTTCTTTTCCTCTTCCACATTGATTTTCTCAATATCTCTATCAATTCCATCAGTAAGTGGATCAATTTCTACTGTGCAAGGCTCTGACTCCAGGACTAAAACAATTCAGGAGAAACCACCAAATAAAATGTTAGAAAATATGTCCCTGTAATGTGAGTTGTGACTATAGATCGACACTAATATTTGTACACATATATCACATGACCCAAATCATCAACCAATCACATGCATACAATTCTGCAGGTCAACAGAACCCAACCCACACATTTAGTACCAGAAGGGAACCTTATGGGAGAATGTGGTAGAAAAGCGCTTATATTGGTGTTAGATTAATGAGCATTAAATCTTATCCTTTCATGTAATTGATAATTGTTCCTTCCCTCTTTGTTAATATTTCTATAGTGATTGCCCCTGTGTAATGTGTGATGTAGAGTTGGGCTGTGTTTGGTAGCACCAAATAGCAATAAAAGTAGAACATAGACCATCGATCCCCCTATACTGTACCTGGAGTTGCCTTATCTTCTTCAACTTCTGTAGAATTGTTGATCTTGTTAGGTCCTAAAATAACCTCAACAGGTTCATCAACACTGACAGTGACATCCTGAAAATATCCATTAAAGAAAACAAGTAAATAACTAGTGATAATAATAACTTTATTATATATGTGCTATGGAGAGTTTAATGCCAGGTGTAGGGGACAAGTCTTATGTAGTTTACGTTGTCAGAGCAGAAATAATCCATTTATAGGGCTATATACAGAGAACCAATATCGGCTATTTATATCTTAAAACCCTGTTAACCGATGTAGCAAGGGTTAATGCGGCTTTAAGACAGAAATAATGGTGGTTGCAGCGATGCGTAAAAGGGTTGTGCTACCTCCAGACCCAATGTACAGAACCGATATCTCCTCTTCAGGATAAAATCTTTAGTGCCAACAAATAGCGGAATGGGTTAAGCTCATTCAGATGCTATTGCGTTAAGGGGGTAATAGAGAGCGACAGCGGCTCTCAGTACATAGCCCTATTAGACTAATATATCATATTCATTAGAATCAATTGGTTTGTAGGTTCTGGTGTTCCTTGTGGTGCTGTATGCTCTGTGGTGTACAATGGTACTGGACTTACCATGGAAACATCACCATGGGTATTTATATTTTCTGAATTCTCTAAATGAGAATTATCATTTTCCAATATCAGATCTTCAGCAATGGCAACAGGAAGTTCTGACAGAAGAGAAAAAATACAAATATAATTAACTGAAATAAAAGTCATGGCAGTCCATTGGACCATAATATCTGCCCATGCGTATACCTTTAAAAACATAGAGGATGGCGATCTAAACCGCTAGGTCCTCATCCCTGGGTTCAACTTTTAAGTCCTGTACTTACCTCTAGAAGGTCTGATTGCTGGCATACTGTCCTCAATTCCCTCCCCTTGCCCAGGGCTTCACCAATAGGAAGGCACACTTATTCAACAGCATGTCTTCCTATTGGTCAGCTCATGGACCAGAAGAAGCAACTTCTAGAGGTAAGGGAAAGACTTTGTTGAACCCAGAGATAGGGACCTAGCTGTTTGGGTCCTCAACCTGGGTACTTTTAAAGGGCCAAACAAGAGGATCGGGGCTGAGGTGAGTATAGTTGTCCTTTAAATAGTTATTTTGGGTTAAAAAGTTTAAACCTTACATAGAAATCTCAACAATACCAATGTGACATCCACCTACAAAAATAAACACCATGCTCCCCTTTCACGTAATCCCCCCAGCACTAGGACCTAACCCAGGGATGTCCATCCTGCGGCCCTCAAGATGTTTGAAAACTACAACTCCCAGCATTCCTCCATTGCAGAAGAAATCAAGGAATGCTGGGAGTTGTAGTTTTCAAACATCTGGAGGGCCGCATGTCAGACATCTCTGACCTAACCTATTCAATATAAACCCCTATAGATATAGTATCTGTTACTGTTAAATATTGTACCTGGTCTAGTCACTTCCTCCTTCTCTTCATTCTCTTTGCAGGTATGACAACTAAAGAGTTTCTTGCAGCGTTGCTTGTACCTCTTCCAGCAGGAAGCCTTCTTCTCTGTGGGAACAACCTCATCAACCACTGTGATCTTATTGTCTATGGAGATTTTCTGGATCTCCTCATTGCTGGAATTCTAAATAGGAAAAAAAAAATTATGGCCTAATTTACCCAGAGCCGCCATAGCTTGGGTCCCCTCTATTTAATTTGTCATCTGCAGCTCTAGGTAAATTGTGATTGTGTTCCCTTTCATGCTTAAAAGAGATGCATCTTCTATATTAAAACACAATTGTTTTAACTGAGCTCCACCCCACCTCAGTCTGAGATCATCATCTATCCAATGGAAAGAAACTCTTCTTGCAGAACGTGTCTTTACATTGGTTAGGCCCTGGGCCAAAAGGGGGGGTGGAGCAACAACCGTACAACTGCCCTTTAAATAGCTTTTGCCCCATCTTTTGCAAAACCTTTTCAACCTTTTACTGAGTTGGTCATTAAAGGGCATAGCCACCCTTAAAACAAAAAAAACTGGTTACAACAGTTATCTGCCATACTGTTTGAAAGCATGGGCATGCCATTTAGGGGCGTGGGTATGATGTTTTGGAGCGTGGGTGTCAAGTTTGGGGGTGTGGGGGTGGTGGTGTACCTGTGATGTTTGGGGCATGGACAGGATGTTTGCAGATGTGGGCATGGTTAGGGGGCATACCTGCGATGTTTGGGAGTGTAGCCGTGATGTATGGGGGCAGGCTGTAATGTTTTTTTTTGGGGGGTGACCACAATATCTGGTGACGTGGTCACACCATTTGAAGGCGTGGCCTTGACGTTTGGAGTATTGCCGTGACCGTGATGTTTGTGGGTGTGGACATGGGCATGACCTCTACGTTTTGATGTGTGCCTGTGATGTTTGGTGATGTAGCCATGCCTTTGGGGTAGTTTCCATTGCTACAGCACATTCCAGGAGGCTCTGCTTTCAATTTCTTAGCATGACAATTACCGCACATGTGGTTCATATCACCGATAGACAGTAACATACAGGGTAATTCAATAAAAGTTCTTATCGTTTAAAATGGTGCTAATTTTTCCCCAACCAATCAGATGTTAGCTTTCAAATGTAAAATGATATCTGATTGGTTGGGGCAAAATTAGCACCATTTTAAATTATAAGAACTTTTATTGAATCTCCCTGATAGTCTTTCCAGGGTTAATATTTGAAACCTTCCAGGGGCAAATTGAAATGTCTTACATACCTTAAGGGAAATGTGGTGACTACGGTCGTTCGTCGGCACTACAGTCGGTCGGGAAAAGCCCATACACTTGAACGATAATGGGTCAATCCCATTGTTGAACGATGGGATTTACCCATTATTATTCATATGTATGGCCACCTTTACACAGCTCTGTCACTGTAGATTATATCCTTATAACAGCACATAGCTCTTTATATATATATCTTTATTACAGTCACACAGCTCTGTCACTGTAGATTATATAGTGGATAATGCAACCCCAACTGTAAATTATAAGGATATTAGAAGTCACTGAGGATTTCCGAGACTAGGCTGCAGTTCGGGGTGCATTATTTATAATAGCCTACCCCTTTGTGGCTTCTGACATCCTTCTCCTCTTGGAACTGTAAGATTATAAAGCTATAATATTACAGTTCCTCCTATAGATATCCACTACAGGGGTAGGTTATATCTTTATAACAGTTACTCTGCTCTGTCACTGTAGATTATAACCCTATAACAGTCACACAGCTCTGTCACTGTAGATTATATGCTTATAACAGTCACACAGCTGTCACAGTAGATTATAACCTTAAAACAGTTACTCAGCCCCATCACTGTAGATTATATCCTTATAACAGTCACACAGCTATGTCACTGTAGATTATATCCTTATAACAGGCACACAGCTACCTCACAGGTTGTATATGTCTAAAAGTGCAGTATTTAGTATTAGATAGATTAGAGTATTCCTACAAACGTACATCTAATCTAATGTCCACCTAGTGTATGGCCAGTAAACAGATCCATACACTTAAGCACACCATACACAACATTGATATTTAGACCGATTCTGCAAATTCAATAGAATCAACCGAAATATGGATATTGTTTTTTCCTATCGTTCAATTGACTGCTTGACAATTCTTAGATGAGATTCAATGTTGATAAATGTAAGGTGATGCATTTGGGATTTAATAATCCCTGTGCCACCTACACCATAAATAACTCTGTGTTAAGTGCATCTTTAATGGGAAAAGATTTGGGGGTTCTGGTAGATAACTTAGACTTAGTGATAGCAAACAATGCCAGGTAGCAACAGCTAGTGCTAGCAAGATATTGTCTTGTATAAAGAGGGGAATGGATTTAAGAGAGAAAAATATTATTCTCCCTCTTTACAAAGCACTGGTAAGGCCTCATTTGGAATATGCGGTGCAGTTTTGGAATCCCATATACAAAAGGGACATCTTGGAAATTGAGGCAGTTCAGAGAAGGGCAACTAAATTAATAATGGGAATGGAGGGGCTTGAATATGCAGGAAGATTAGACAAGTTAGGGCTGTTTACATTGGAGAAGCGACGTTTGCATGGGGACATGATAACCTTATACAAATATATTAATGGGCCATACAAAATACTCTCTGGTGCATTGTTTACTAATAGGTCATATCAGAGGACTCATGGACATCCTTTAAGGTTGGAAGAAAAGAAGTTTCATTTTCAGGTTGGGAAAGGTTTCTTTACAGTGAGAATGGTGAAAATGTGGAACTGTCTTCCAGCAGAAGTTTATTGAATAGCTTTATAAAAGGCCTGGATAAGTTTCTAAAACTAAAAAATATTGAGAATTACTGCATATAGATCTGGTTGATCCAGGGATACTTTCAGATTGCCGTTTGGAGTCAGGAAGGAATTCCCCCCCCCCTTTTTAGCTGTTTTTTTGCCTTCCTCTGGATCAACTGTTAGGTAGGGTTAAAAAAAAAAAAGGGGGGGGGGGAAATAGGTTGGACTTGATGGACGTATGTCCAACCTTAATTACTATGTACTATGAAACGTGGGTGACTCAGCTTTAAAATATAAACTATGCAGCGATTACATCATGACGTGCAGGTACAGCTGATAGGTAATAGAGAAGGAATGGCACAGGGATCAATCTTACATCTTTAAAGGTACACTATACTGAAAAAATGCCTCATCTTAATCTATAATCGAATATATGTATGTATTGCTGCATGCCTTCAATCCAGCACACATTTTTTTTGTTTTAACCACTCCCACTTCCATCCGACCTGACTTTTTCCCCACAAAGTCCGACCGGTACATCACTGATTGGCTATGGCATATGCGTGTGTCTCTGAGAGGACCTGATTAATTCACTTTCGGAGGGTGGACAGAAGTGAAGAGCCAACAGTGGAGTTGCTGTGAAGTGTTGCTGGCTCCGTCCATGGTGTCCTCGCTCCTCCTGGCTAATTATTATTATTATTATTGTGGATTTATACAGCGTCAACATCTTCTGTAGTGCTTTACAATTACATGTATACATTCACATGAGGCCCTGCCCCCTGCTTACAATCTAAGCACATTTAGTTGACACATACAACCTATCAGTATGTCTTTATCATTGTGGGGGATACCAGAGTGCCCGGAGGAAACCCACGCAAGCACATACAAACTCCTTGCAGATGAGTCCAAGGGTAGAATCGAACTCAGGACCTCAGCGCTGCAAGGCATCAGTGCTAACCACTGAGCCACCGTGCTTTCCAAGAGAGTTGAGACTGTATTGTCTGCCTGTCCTGCTGCAGCTGCTGAGTTGTTCCAATCCAGATCCACATCCAATCCAGTCCAAGGCCAATAGGGCTAGTACTAAATTTCTAATATACATGTGTAAAAATTACACACTTTTACAGAGATAGATAGATCTTGGATGGATGGATGGACAGGGATATATGGGTGGATGGATGGATGGATGTTATCTTCTGTAATACTTAAATTTTGCTTTGTGACTCTGCCTTCACTTCCGCCTTAGCGATCTTGGCCAATGAGAAGACATACTTCAGCAAAGCATGTCTTCCCATTTGCTGGAATCGTAGACAGAATGGAGGACAAAGCCACAAGGAAAACTTTAAGTTATGTCAGGTGGAGGAGGGAGTTGTGGTTGGGTGGCGTGGGGGCCCCATGCAAATTTGGTTGGCTATAATGTATCCCCTGGTGTGTGATACTAGGGGATAAATAGTGTAAATCCCAAGAGATGCTCAGAGGAGAGTAATTGCCTTACATTATATGAAAGGTGGGAACACATGGGGCTATCTATTTATAGCACATTAAATCCACAAAGTGATGTTTGTCTATGAAATCTTAGAATATTAATGTGATAAACATAGAATGTGAGAAAATAGTTTGGTACTGCCAGAAGGTCACCAATTTTTAATATGCACATTGCCCTTTTCTGGAATGTTGGACCATCGGGAAGTAGAAAAATTTATTGGACCAATCCCAATAGTAAGATTCTGGGATTGAACGACAGGGATTGGTTGCATGGGCGCAATATTACCTCCCAATAGATCGCCAACATATTTCTAGAAAAACTCTTCAAATTCCAGTAAATTAGGAGGTATAAAAAAATTTATTGGCATATTAAGAACAAGTTCTCCCTGCAACCTCAAGCGCTGCTACATAAACAGGAATTGCCAGAGTTTCCTGGCAACAAAGAAATTTGAATAAAGCTGGCAATGCACTAGGCAGACATTAGATAGATTTGAGATATCTATCTAATGTCTATGGACCACATTTTACAAGCAGTGGTTTTTATCTGGAGACCTGACCCATTCATTTTGTGATCTCAAATTGATTGCACGAAAGAACAGGCTAGGCGGTTCTTAGATTGATTGGATATTTGCCTTATGAGAGTTTGGACATCTGTCTAATGTCGTAAGTAGTGTATGGGCACCTTTAGTCATTTGTTATGTACAAAGTTTAACCCTATTCCAAACCACCCAGACTCCTCCCAGCCCCCTAGCCTCACCTACGGGGGGACATTTTTCCCAGAGCCAAGGGTTGAAAATTACTGCCTTGAAGGTACATCATTAACTACAAATTTCACACTGTACAACTGCATTACTTTCTGATCACTGTCAATAATATAAAGTAATCCCTTATCCTCCACTAACTTTATATATAAAACTGGAATGCAGTCTGCTGTTCCCCTTCTCCCGGAGCTTGTTAATGTTACATCGATTGGGTGTAGATTTGGGGATACTAACCTATTCAGACTCAATTTTCAGTACTGTGGAAGACTTATTAATGATAACCTGTTGGTTATATAGAAAGGAAGACAGGAGAACAGGAGTTTGACTACATGGATTTGACATTATCCAGTAACCTTGAGACAATTAAAATAGATAGTGAAGTCTTTAGAAGAAATTTTGCAAGAAATACTCTGTTACCAGCAGGAAGTAGTCACCCCAAATACACCTTGAGGCAAAATCCCATATGGACAAGTAGCTAGAATCCGTGGAAAACTGTTTTCATGGAACAGTTAAACTTGTTACAGGAAGGAAGAAATAATCAGAGCATATACTAAAAAAGGATAGACGAGACCTGTTATTTCAAAATAAAAAGAAAACAGGATTAAATAAAGAACAAAACAATGTTTATTCTGTGACTCGGTATGATACTGAATTTTAATATAATAAAGGACAACAATAGCAAAAAAAAAAAAATTACCCCTATGTACATGTCCACACTCCCAGCAGCAGAAATAACTTACTCCCATTTTCAACCGTGCTGCCCTCCCTTAGATATCGCATAGCAAAGATGAGTGCTAAAAGCCTGCCTCCTATCTGGCCCAGGGCTGTGGTTAACACAGCACTTCTCATTGGCCTATGAGTAAGAACCTCAACGCGGCTCAAACTTGTAAGGCTTCCTTCCAGCTATGTACATGTTTTAATTGTGATGAATAAAGGTGATGTTTTATTCAGAAGAGAGGACTGTTTGACTGTTTGAATACAGTGTGCGCTATACCCATCTGTGTGTACAGTATTGTTTTAGTGTATCGGACGGAGCGAGGGGTCCGGGGCAAGCTGCACCTGGATCACCCAGGAAAATGGGTGAGTTAAATATTGTGTGAGGATTGCTTCTTGATGTAGCTGAACACGAACGCTGGGAACATTTTTCTTCAGCGACGGGTTCGGGGCATGTGCACACGAACCACCTGTTTGTTTAAGTGAGTCTGGCACACACATATATGGAAACACTTTATGCACATATAAAAATGCCTAAATTGACTCACAGTTGTAGCACCTTTTCAGTGCTTGGGGGTGGGGGGGGGGGAGTTTACAGTATTATTCCTCACCCTGCGTAGATATAAGAATATAATTAGAGGAGTGGGGAGGAGGTAAGTATAATTGTCCTTTAAAGGGAAGAAAAAAATAGAAACAGAAAGGCAAGTAGTTAACCCAGGGAGAGAGTTTCTCTAAGAGTTTTAAAAGTCCAGAACAGAAAAAAGATCATGCACACTCATCGCATTTGCTGCAGGAGACACAGATGTTGGGTACTGCAGCATTGTGCTAAGCAAACATACTAAAAGAAGCTGTGCACACCAGTCTTGAGTTTAACAGGTGTTTATTAGTACGTAATAAACACTCTAACACCTTCTAGCACTTTCATTAGACAAGTACAAAATGAATGTGCACAGGGTATCAACATAATAATCCCAAATTAACATTTAAAGGAAAACTATCGTGTGTATAAAGTTTATTTAAAAAACAGTTAAACTGAAAATTACTTGGGACAGGGATATAGTATTAGTAATTAATACCTCCCAATATTGTTTCTGTGAGGAGCACCAGCCCAAAGAAAACAGATTCTGCCAGTCTTCCTCCTGGCTTCAGCACCATCTTTAAATCAAGAATAGTCCAGGACTAACCTGGCAAATTAAAACTGTTAGTGCTGCAGCTCCTCAACAAAATGATATTGTGAGGTAGAAATAATCAGTCTCACTTCCCTGCCCCGGGAGTATAGATATCCTTTAAACCTTTAGGTTGCAGTGATTTAGATCTAGTATGACTTCCTCAAGAGTTTTAAAAGCTGGCTTGTCCAAATTTGATAAGCAGAACAGACCGGTTCCTCTTATTGCCCACACCCACTGTAGCACAATTATGACAGATTGGAGATCCTATGCAAGGGAAGAAGTATACAATTGAGCCAGGATCTTAAAACACATGACATAGGGGTCTGAAATCTGTTATGATTGGTTTTTATATTTCCGTTTCAATCAATGATTACAAAAATGAAAAATAACATTTAAAGACGTATTGCAAATTTGTGCAATTTTTTTTAACTCCACAAGATATATGTTACAATTAAATTTAGAGGGTGTGTACATGTCATTTTCATTTACTTAAATAATGTCCAGGAATGTTGTTTAGGCTTTTTTTTAAGCTATGCAAGTAAGCACATGAAATCCGCTGGCACGGCATAGCAAATACAATACAAGACAAAGGATCTTTACGTTTTCCTTACTAGACAAAAAAATAAACCCTAGGCTCAGCGTATGCAGAACAGAACAAAACAGGGTGTACTGTATAAAACGCCTGCCTTTCATTCCTTCACTAAGCAGAAAAATCTGACCATCCAACATGGGAAAGGTAAGCCAATGCAATGTACTTTTTTCATATTAATAATGTGATAAATTTGACAAAATCAAAGTATGTCCCAAGAGCATGGTGTCCACTGTACAAAGAGGTTCTTACTTGGCAGCTTTAAACAAATGATATACTTCTTATAATTGTCAGAAGTTAAGTGTTAGAGATGGAATCTGGGTCCAAACTACTTTTTTGGGTTATCTAATATACAAGGCTACTTTTGGTAACCCTGGAAAATAGCCTCGTAAATGCGGTAACCCTCAGATGTATACATGCGACTTTGCGTTCTAGTTTTACCAAAAATCTGAGGCCTCAAATATATACGTGGAAGCTCAGAAATAGTCTGCATGAAGGAAATTCGATTTTATTCAAGCTTTGGTGATTCGTATGTGTTCCTCCGACCATTTCCCACGTGCCTGAGACATTTACATTATATTACCATGTTTTATTTGCACTTACTTTACTCGGAAGGTTCTGATTTTTTTCTCCCTATTTAATTTTGGGTCCATTTTTAAATTCTTGGATTTTCGAAAAATGTTTTTGGAATTTCCGAAAATTCGAAAACGGAACTTAACTTGCCGGTTTCAAACATCTCTATTAAACATCTATTTTAACAGTCTAGATGCTTTACCAAACCCTTAATTTAGGAATAACAGAAAAAAAGGAATGTTCATTGGAATCTCTTCTTTACCTATGATTTACCTCTACATGCACACACACAGAAAGTAACCTAGGGCCATATTCATAGCATTCTGTGGTAGAATACCATGCGGTAGTAAACTACCAGAATGGCATTCTGTGGATTGTGAATCTACGATTGCCTTATCATAGATTTAGGATTGATATCGGTAATTTACGATGGTTTTCGTTAATTTACGATAACAATCATAGATTAATGATTGCTTAACCTATTGGAAATTAACAATCAGTTTAACGATTGTTAAAGTGATCGGTAAAGGTGTGGTATAGCTACAAAGCAATACCGCTCCTTTATGAATATGGACCCATGTCTCTGGTTATTAAAGGAATCTTGTTTAAATAACGTTAAAGGAGAACTAAACCCAATTTTTTATACTCCAGAATCTGAAAACTACCCCCCTAAAAACACCAATAAACTATAAAATACCACTTTAGTAAACTCTGTTAAAGTAAATCAAAGCCTGTTAAGAACTGGATGAAGTATCTGCGTGTAGGTGCAGTGTCAGACCACACCTACTGACCTCAGTCATATGCTTCCTTCTTTATCTGTCCTGTAAAAGGATTGGCTAGATATTATTAATGGGTGTGACCAACAAGTTTGTGCCATAGCTAAGGACTGAGCATGTGCAGAACATAATGGTCGTTGACCAAACTGTGTGATACTAGAATGCTGAGAAGTAAAGCACAAACCATATGTTATTTAGGTAAATTTCCCAGCGCCTGTATCAAAATGAGAGGTAAGACACAGATAACTGGTTTTATATCAAGGAGTTCTGCCTTCTGGTTCAGTGTTGTTCTGTGGCTTTAGATACCCTTTAAATTCCTTCCTTCAGATCTTCTTCTACGAGGAAAGGAACTTCCAAGGCCGCTGCTATGAGTGCAGCTCTGACTGTTCTGACCTCTCCTCATTCTTCAACCGCTGCAACTCCATCAGAGTAGAGAGTGGGAACTGGATCCTCTATGAGAATTCAAGTTACAATGGATATCAATATTACCTTTGGAAAGGAGAATATCCAGACTATCAACAATGGATGGGATACAATGACTCCATCAGGTCCTGTCGTCTGGCTCCCCATGTAAGATATATTTGAATTGTATTGTAATCACCCTTTAGACCACAGAATTCCAATAAACTATAGGAGAATTATATACTTCTGACCCCCTTATATCCCCTCCCTTAAAAAGACCCACCGGGCTCTCACCCTTGTATTTGCCCTAGTTCAACCCATAGTCTAACACTTGTTTAATGGGAAGTCTTGCTCTCCAAGAAACACATTTTCCTATTTGCCAGTACAGAGAACTTCCAGACTGTTGAGAAGGGGCAGGCCAGACTGGCACTAGAAGAAGACATATGCTCCCATATTCAACAACGCTAAAAATTTTAATTCTTGGGTACACTGGATTTCTTGTTATCAACATTGAAAATAAAGTGTGCTTTAATTAGAAATGAGTCATGGTTTCTAAATGATCCTCTTTTCAATTTAGAATTGTTGGTTACAAAAATCCACAGATCTAGCAGAAAAGTTGCAGTCGAAATAGCAGAAATTACAATTGAAAATTTAAAATTCGTGGTCAAACTGTGAAAATCGTGGATGATTTAATATGTTTCTCAGAACTGATGTCCAGTTTCATTCAGCTCTAGCCTTAGTATGAAGAAATGCAACATGACCAAGAACTGGTTAAGATTTTAACAATTGCAGTCAAGGAATTCATTTAGAAACATTGCCATGTCCTTTATACTATGAATGTTGCCATGTTTAATTTTTATTTTTATTTAAAGCACCAAGGTCAGTATAAGATGAAAATCTATGAGAAAGGAGACTTCCAAGGCCAGATGATGGAGTTTTTTGATGACTGTCCCAATACACATGATCGATTCCGCTTCCATGACATTCATTCTTGCAATGTGTTTGATGGTCACTGGATGTTCTATGAGGAACCCAACTACAGGGGGCGCCAGTATTACCTGAGACAAGGAGAATACAGGAGATATTCTGACTGGGGAGCCTCTAACCCCAGAATTGGATCATTCAGAAGAGTTTATCACAGATTCTAAATAACAATTGACCTTTATGTTTAAATTTTAATAAACTGATAAAGTCATCTATGATGGATTATTTATACTGTTTATAGATAAGAAAATATTTTTTAAAAAGTGTTTCTGGAGATTATCTAGATAGGAATAATGTAATCCATAACAAATAAGCCTTAGTTCTATTAGGTGCTTACCACATCCAAAAGATTGACACACGTATGATCTAACCACTATAGAATGAGCCCCAATCATGTGTGCACACTGATAATCACACGTGTCTGTATTTGGTTGGGCGTCTGTCGTTGATCCGCCATGGTGGATTGTTGGGGTTGCGGGCAGATATCTGACAAGTAACCAATCTTTTGTTTTAACACTAGTGTTTTGGTGACTCCACCATTAACATCATCATATAAACAATGCCCTTGAAAAGTGTGTGTTTTTAACAATAAAATTGTACAGAGGCAAAGCATGGCGTAGGAATAAAATAGTAAAGGACAGGCTGCTGGATTTAAAACCCCTTTTCAAGGAAGAATTTCTTATTTTATATTAGCAAAATAGAATTTCATTTTTAGGAAAGGGGACCCAACAATGCAAGTTTATTTAAGGTTATTTATTTATTGACTATGCTTATGTACAGCAAAATATTGAGATAATATAAAATCCAGTGTTAAAGTATAAACATAAATCTAATAACTCTGCATCAAATATTTTTAATATATAGAAATAGGACAGTTTAGTGGGCCACGAAATGCCATACAGTTAGGCTTATAAAATATAGCATACTAGGATACACTATAAAACAGACCACATGTTCTTCTAAAAAATGTACACTAGAGGTCACTGTAAGACTTTCAGATTGAAGAGAAAGTTCACCTCCTCCTGTTATAAAAATGACCAAACACTGACGATAAATAGAAGAGACCATGTGATGGAGAAGGTTTTTCAATGTAGAATTAATATAGAAATCGATCCTTAACAAAAAGGCCCCTTATTCCAAGTGAAAAATCATTGCTCTATTGTTAAAGAGGAAATAAGCAAAGCATGCAATTTAAAAAGGGATCATACTAGTGTCCTTAGGTGTTTGGGTTTCTTGTACTTGGGACTGTAGATACCGGTACACTATAGAAGATCCAAGTACAGATATCATGGAGTATAGTAGCAATAATGGTATAAAAGATTCAAGTGCACTTTGGTTAACAGAGGATATGGTACAGAAAGAACTAAAGAAGGTTAATATTAATAAATCTCCTGGACCGGATAAAATACATCCTCGGGTACTTAAGGAGCTAAGTCCAGTTTTATCTAGGCCATTGTTTCTTATTTTTGCAGATTCCCTCATGTCCGGTGGTGTGCCTCTGGACTGCAAAAAGGCTGATGTTATTTCAATATTCAAAAAGGGTAGTCGTTCACAGCCGGGTAATTACAGGCCTGTAAGTTTAACTTCAGTGGTGGGGAAGATCCTGGAAAGTTTAATAAGGGAACATGTTCTAGAGTATGTTTCAAGGACTGACATTATAAGAAATAACCAGCATGGATTTAGGAGGAATAGATCTTGTCAAACTAACTTGCTTGGTTTTTATGAGGAAGTAAGTAGAAATTTAAACTCTGGCATAGCAGTAGATGTAGTTTACTTGGATTTTGCAAAGGCTTTTGATACAGTTCCCCATAGACGACTAATGTATAAGCTAAGGTCTGTTGGTCAGGGGAGTCACATTTGTACATGGATAGAAAATTGGTTAATGAATAGGATGCAGGGAGTAGTTGTTAATGGGGCTTCATCATTATGGACTAAAGTGCTAAATGGGGTGCCACAGGGTTCTGTGCTGGGGCCGCTTCTATTTAATCTATTTATTAATGATTTGGAAGTGGGTATTCTCAGCAAGGTTTCTGTGTTTGCTGACGACACAAAACTTTGTCGACCATTAAAAACTTCAGAGGATGTGCAATCATTGCAAGGGGATCTAGATAGATTGTCACATTGGGCTGCTAAGTGGCAGATGAAATTCAATGTTGATAAATGTAAGGTGATGCATTTTGGACTTAAAAATCCTTGTGCTACGTATACTATAAATGGCTCTGTGTTAAGTGAATCCCTGTTGGAAAGGGATCTTGGAGTTTTGGTGGATAACAAACTTAAAGGTAGCAAGCAGTGCCAGGCGGCAACAGCCAGAGCCAGCATGGTATTGTCTTGTATAAAGAGAGGTATGGATTCAAGGGAGGAAAATGTAATTCTCCCTCTTTACAAAGCATTGGTAAGGCCTCATTTGGAATATGCAGTGCAATTTTGGAATCCTGTGTACAAAAAGGACACCTTTGAAATGCAAAGGATTCAGAGAAGGGCAACTAAATTAATAAGGGGATTGGGGGAGCTTGAATATGAAGAGAGACTGGAAAAGTTACAATTATGTACGCTGGAGAAAAGGCACTTGCGTGGGGATATGATTACTGTGTATAAATACATTAACCATACAATACAGGCCATACAATAAACTATCTGGGGCATTGTTCATCAATAGAACATGTCAAAGGACACGAGGACATCCCTTAAGACTTGAAGAAAAAAGGTTTAGGCTTCAAGCTCGGAAAGGGTTTTTCACTGTGAGAACGGTAAAGCTTGTCTTCCAGTGGACGTTGTTATGGCAGGTTCACTGGTCAGTTTCAAAAAAAAGCTGGATGAGTTTCTGCAAACTAGGAATGTTGCAAGTTACTGGTATTGATACATATATTGATCCAGGGAAATTTCTGATTGCCACTTGGAGTCAGGAAGGAATTTTTTCCCCCTTCATAAATTAGGTGGGGTTTTTCTGCCTTCTTCTGGATCAACAGTTAGGCAGGAAATGAGGATATTGCTAGATGGGTTGAACTGGATAGACGTATGTCTTTATTCAACCTCAAACTACCACCATACTATTCTGTTGCATTTGGTTTTATTTTATCTGCTAGTTTTTTGTTTTTTTAGCAGCAGTGGTATTATCTGCAACATAGCTGAGTGACTATTACAGTATGTATGAGATGCATTTTTACAGTGTCATACAAGTAAATTAGCCACAGAAAAAATGTTGTCATCGTGTAAACTGCATAAACTCACGGTAAGAAAAGCAGTGTCTTGATTGGGCAGCACAGTAAATTAATAGAAACATAAACATTATTAGTGTATAAGAAACATTGTAGAATGGTTGAACTAGAAGTCACTGAGATTGAAATTACTAAACTGAAAAAGGAGATATTGATCAGGCATCAATGAGATTTTAAAACTGAGAAGGTTTATAGGGGGAGTATAAAGAGGAATCGAAGATCTGTTTTATAAAAAGGGGTATAGAAAATACTATAAAAAGGCACAATATACATTTAACCATTCTAGCGTAGAATGAACGGATTTGGAATTTAGGGCCATATTTATAATGATCAGAAATTGACAATCGTTTCAAATATCGTTAAATCAATCATTTATTTCTGGTAGGTTTAACGATCATTAATTTATGTTCATTATCATAAATTAACAAAAACGATCGTAAATCAACTTTAATGATTGTAAATCTACGATAACGAGATTTTAGATTCACAATCCCATTAGAATACCATTGTGGTAATTTACAGTTAATTAACAAACGTTTGGTGTAAATGTACAACCAATATAGCTTTTTACCTATACCGCGCCTTTAACGATTGGTTTAGCAATCCTTAAAACAATCATTAATTTCTGATCATTTTAACGTTCATTAATTTATGATTGTTAACGTAAATTAACAATAACGATCGTAAATTATCGATAACTATCGTAAATCTACAATAACGCAATCATAGATTTACGATCTCCATAGAATACCATTGCAGTAGTTTACTACCGCATGGTATTCGACCTCATTTCTTAATTAACGAACGTTCGGTTGTTAACGTACGACCGCGGCCGTAGATTACCAAAATGCGCGCTACCACTAAATTTCTGTACCCCGCATTCTGAAATATGGCCCCTAGTTCCTACTTTTTTAATGTATTTTTTTATGAAAATCAGGAGAGGAAGCGGTGGCAGGAGACCAAAACAATGAGTGATGATTTTAAGACTATTAATTTAACCTTGATTCCATTGAATGATGCTCAAAGGTCAGTACTTCAGATGGGCCTTTAATTTTGCCTGATTGCAGAAGTAGCTATATAAACAGCTGTAAACATTTTTTTTGTTTGTTTTGAAGATTTAAGTGGCTACGAACCGAGAGTCGCTATCACTCTCTATTGCCCCCTTTAGGCAGTCCACTGAGCGAATAGTGGCTCTCAGTGCATTTTGACTGGAGTCTGCCTTTTGCGAATTTTTAATGCCAGCTATCTGCTGGTGTTAGAGATTACCTCTTAAATAGCCATTAACAGCTCAGTACATCGGTTGTGGCAGTTGCGTGAAATTTTGCGGAACGTCACAGTTAGCTGTTTGTTGTGTCTTAAAGTCACGTTATGCTTGGTACATTGGTTAACATGACTTTAAGACACAAATAGCCCTTTTATAATGCTAAAGCCCATGCCCATGCTAAAGTATGATATGGTTTAAAAGGTAAATCTACATTAAAATGTGGAGCTGTGTTAAGCTTAACTGAAGTTTACATTTAATATTTTGGGCGTTTTGTCAAATTCAATCAATATATTAATAACGCTTTTACATTTTACCGATCAAATACTAGACAATATTGAGTAGTTTTTCAAAAAACTATGTAGTCCCCATCTCCCGCAGATTTCACATTGAAGATTGGCGACACAAGGTCTTAAAAGAATTTTTCTGATTGGATTTGTGATCATTTCGGCCAATTGGAAAACCGATCGGAAAAACATCTGCCCGTCTATTGGTAGCAAGAAAATATGTGTGGGAGAAACAAGATCTATCACTACAAGAGTTCAAGAACATTCTAGAGCAATACAGAATAAAGATGAAACCAAAAGCAGTGTGGTGAAACATATTTTAAAACACTGAGGCAATGGCAACCAAATACTGTGGCTTAGGACAAGTAATGTTGGGCACAAGAGGCTGAATTCTATTACAAAGAATATTAAAATTGATCTTTGGACTCTAGGCCTTACTGGTTGAATGAAAAAACTAATTATAGTTTTCTATTGAAGGTCTAAGGTTGTTGATATTTGCTCCAGAATGCTCATATTCTGTAGTATAAAATGTGATAATTTGCAGTACAGAATTAAAACGTATACAATTGAATTTCATGATGTACAGTATGCTGTCAGAAGTGAGATCCAAACATAGAAGTAGTAGTGGGCGAAACGCGTTGATGGCGTGAGATTTGTCACAATAAATATATTTGATTAGACCCAGGAGTGCTCTGATCACTTTGTACTACTTTATTATATATATATATAAATGAAATCCTGGTTCTATGACTGTTACATCCCCTAAATGAATATTTTACACAATATACAGAGGCAGAAGGAAAGCTATCTGATGAACCACAATAGGTATTAGAGGGGACATATATATATATATATACATCTTTTGGATTGTACTGGAAGTGTTAGTGCTTTAGAAATACATGTTAAATATACATGTAGTGCAGTGCAGCCTAACATCTAGATAAGACAGACATTATCCATCTTATATTTGTTATATGACACTATCACATTTTTCTGTTTGTTTATTGATTGGTTTTGATAAATCTATACAGGAAGATATTTAAATCCAGGGTTTTGAGAGATGGTAGAAACTGCTAAAATCTCCTCATAATCTAACTGTTTTTTGAGATTACACATTCTATTTTGGAGGGTCACTGAAATTTTAGAAAATTAGAATTTTATAGGAATTTTCGAAAATCTTGGACCTGGGGAATGGTCTGGGGAACAGATAATCTGATTCTTTCAAATCAGAATTGGTTACAATCAGATTTTTTCAGAATATACTAACCAATCAGATTCTTTCAGAAAGAATCTAATTGTAACCAATTCTAATTGGAAAAGATTCTGATTGGTATACTAACAAATCAGAATCTGAATGTAACAAATTCTGTTTAGAAAATAATCTGATTGGTTAGTATACCAATCAGATTCTTTCTGAAAGAATCTGATTGTATCCAGTCAGAATTAGTTACAATCAAATACTTTCAAGGGTCCCGACTCGCGACGCACAATCTGTACGAACATTCGTTACGGCTGATAATCGGCCTGTGTGCAGGGCCTTTATCGGCCGAAACGGAGGTTCGGTTGGGGATCACCGAACAACCGACTTGGCGGATCCCTGAACGACCATAGAGGCCCTGCACACGGGCCGATTATCGGCTGAAACGAAACATCATGCGTCGCGCGTCTGGACCCTCGATCACACGTGTGTACGAACTTTCAGAAAGAATCTTATTGGTACGCTTTCTGGAAGAATCTGATTGTAACTAATCAGAATTGGTTACAATCAGATTCTTTTAGAAATAATCCGATTGGTATACTAACCAATTAGACTCTTTCTGAAATAAGCTGATTAAACCCAATTCTGAAATTGATCAATTGAAAAGGATCTGACTGGTTAGTATAGCAATCAGATACTTCCTGAAAGAATCTGATTGTATCTAATCAGAATTGGTTACAATCAGATACTTTGTATCTAATCAGAATTGGTTACAATCAGATACTTTTAGAAATAATCTTATTGGTATGCTTTCTGGAAGAATCTGATTGTAACTAATTGTGATTGGGAAAGAATCTGATTGGTATACTATCCAGTCAGATCCTTTTCAATCAGAATTGGTTTCAATCAGCTTATTTCAGAAAGAGTGAGATTCTTTCTGAATCTCATTGTAACCAATTCTAATTGGAAAATAATCTGATTGGTATACCAATAAGATTCTTTCGAAAAAAAAAAAAAAAGAAGCTGATTTGAAACCAATTAGAAAAAAAAGAGCAGTATTTTTTCATCCCAATGACCTTAATCTGCCAATCCAGCATTTTGTCTGTGTATAAATAAAGTCAACCGAAATACTGGCTTCCTGTTGGCAGGACCCCTAGTAGACAGTTATGGTCTTGCCCTTGACCCAGCACCTGATTCAGCTGTCCAGTAGAGATCTGAGCATGTTTGACCCATCCAACAGCCAATCAGTAGAAATAACTGTTAGGAACATTCCAAGGATGTGTTGCATCCTGGGAAGAAGAAGGACCGTTAGAACCTGAAATGTCAGCTCACTATGTCAACAGCAGGGAACAGCAAAGGGTATGAAATCAGCTGATTTTTCAAGCTGGGAGCGAATATGTAGAATAACTATGAAATCATTACACAAACTAACAATTTAACAAATATTGATCATTTCCACTATACTGTCCCTTTACGTTGCTAGTCTCCACAAGCACCAAGCGGCTTTATTTTTGTTTTTACTAGTGATTGCGTTATTATGTAAAGAGTCCTTATTTTTGTATTAAACTATCTGAAGTGTGGCTTTCTATCTGAGCCTCCGTGGTTTATTGATGAACAGGTTATTTACAAAACTTTTTTGTGAAGTGTAACCTATCACATGGTGCTGATAAGTGGGAACTTTCCTTCTCCACTGTAGAACTAGTCTTACCTTACGTTCTTTAATTAATCAAACAGGAGCTGGCTGACTGATAGAGAAAATTACATGCAGTGGCGCCCCTCTGCTGCTTCCTCTAACAGGCACTGACATCCTTGCACCTTTATACAATAAGCGCATATGTGTATAGTATAAGTGCGTGTATATAGTCGCTCAATAGAGATACCCTTTAAAGAAGAACAAACGGGCAATAATAGTGATGCTTATTTCAAGATCACAAGCAGAATTTCCCACCATGCAATTCACATACCAACTGTCACCATTCCAGTTACAAAAAACGGCACACAGCAGAAGAGTTTATAATAGTAAAGGGACACTATACTGAAAAAATTACTTTACCTCATCTTAATCTGTAATTGAATACATGTAAATAGCACTTACTCTGATTTGTGTGTGTTGCTGTATGCCTTCAATCCAGCACACATTTTGTTTAGGAGCAGTATCCCCCCTCCCTCTTTTAACCACTCCCACTTCCATCCAACCTGACTTTTTCCGCACAAACCAACTGTCAAGCCTGCAAACAGCACACAGCATTCCAACTGTCAAAACTCTGTCACCATTCCAGCTAAAGTAAAACTACTCATAGAAGAATAGTTTTTGAGAGCAAAGGAACCTGATTGACAGCTGAAGTTTTAGATTGGATATCTAAAGAAATAGGGGGCAGATCAACAAAAAATTATACAGTGGTGGTTAGGAAGAATTATAGTTTCCAGTTATGGTCAATTTAAAATAACCTATTTTTCGGAATAGATGCCCTTTAAGGCACTTGATTGACAGCTGAAATGTAAGATGTTTCAGATTGGATATCTAAAGAAATTGGGGACAGAGCAACAAAGATTGGCAGTTGAGAAGAATAATAGTTTCCAGTAATGGGCAATTAAAATATAAATTCCACCACTCAATGGGCAGAAACAAAGAGGTAAACATATGGATTCTTTTGGTTTAGAATGTCAAAATATATAGGAGCAGTGTGGATGCGTTTATTAAGTAGCAACCAATCAGATATTTTCGCACTGTAGTTGACCAGAAAAAGATAATGAGATTGGCTCCTGCAGGTTATTAGCACAGGCAAACTTTTGCACCTCTTATGAACTACCTGAGAATTCAATAAGGTACTTTTGAAATTACCTTAGAATGATATTTAGGAACTTTAATACTACAGACCAGATTCTTTATACAATTAATTCAATCTTCATGGTCATTTATTCATTTCTCTGTGTAGATACAATTTAACTAACAAACTGTTTTATCCGGTATTGCTGCACATTAAGAAAACCTTGGCATTCCAACAACCAGTGTAAGATGCCAGCTGAGACCAAAAACGTCACTGAATAAAGTTGTACATTAAATCCACGGTCAGAGCCTGTAACTGACATTAACATAAAATAACTTGCAGTAATGTTTGTTCTTCCTGTGACGTTGCTGAACTAACCAGTTGGAATAGTAAAGACAAGTATTTTATTATTCTGTAGAGGTTATTGCTGAAGTTGTGCTAAATCACACCTCAAAACACACACTTTAGGCTTAGAGAACCACTTGTTTCAATTACCCCTACTGTATTTAAGTATAAAAACCAAACATTTGTGGGAAATATTTACAGGTTTAACTAGTAGGTGAGCAAACCCAGTAACCACAAGGGGACCCAACTTCTTGCTTTTCCTTCAATGCCTATGACTCCCCCAACAACTGATGAAGATGAAGCTGGGAGGTAGGGCTTATTAGAAATTTGCTGGGGATGATTTTTAGTTTCACCCCTGGAAATTAAGCAGCAGATAAAATAGATAGATGCCTGAAGTCCCCTGGTATAGGCGCTGATGCTGGGTATACTCTGGAACACCAGAACACCAATGGAAATCACAGGAACTGGAAGACAAAGAAAATTACAAGAATAATAATGAACAATGAGAAGAACAATGAACAAGATTAGGCTACAAGGAACTAGACTTGGCTACTATTAGTAATAGCAGGGACCACTAGCTTGGCTAACCAAAACTATAACAGGCAAGTGAGAAATACCTGAAACAGGCTTAAGTAGAGCAGAGGAACCAATGGGGAATGGAGGACAAGAGTCTGATGCAGGGATTGGGCAGTTAAAACTAAATTGGATCTCCCCTGTCCAATCAGAGGACCACAGGACCGGAGAAGACAAGGAGAGGTGCCTGCGCAGCACCAGAAGATGACCGACTGGGTGCGCGAGCAGAGGAGGAAGCCCACATGCACAAAGACAATGACATCAACCGCGACGGAGCTGACCGAAGATCTCCGAAGCTGGCCGATGAACTCGACGCGGGAGTGTGAGACAGGTGAGTGCCGCGGCCTGACAAATGCTACGTCAGTTCCATGAATACCAGTTACTGACAATTAGTACTTGAGCCTTGAGCCATGTCACTTAATCATGTGACCACAGAATCACTTCTTTCCCAATGAAAAGGAATACTTTAAATTTTGCCATAATTTAAGAACAGTTTCCTCAGGAGGCGGTTGCATGTTTATTTCTACTTCTTAACCCACACAGAAAATAAATATTAATGCCTGTTTGTTTTATGTCCCGCCTTCATGACATACAGTAAACTCTATTTACAATCCTGTTCGGGTGAATAAAATTATTTTTCCCATTGAGGTAAATGGATGGTTACCTGGAAATTCTGCTGCCTACAGAGTAAATTCTGCTGCCTACATTGTACACAGTTACCGGTTGTTGTGTATTCATTTTAATATGGATTTAATCTCTAAATATGCTCCGCTATTTTTGTAGCCCTGCTCCCATTAGATTACAACTGAAGAATTTCCCACTACGGGGTTTATGTTACATTCGTAATATATATAGAATGGTCCTGGCCTCTGTGTATTCAGAATTCAACACTTCAATAAGTGTCTTCATCAGGAAAAAATAATATATAAAGTGCATAGTTCCTACATTCTGCCCAGTATCATCTGTGAAAACTTTCCACTTTCTCCCTAGAAGCTCCACCTCTTAATCCATTATTGTTGAAATTAGTTACATATTAAAACATACATATTGCCCACATTTAAAAAAAAAAACACAATGCTTTTAAACTGTGCATGCTTGCTTAACCTATCTGAAATTATTTATTATAAGAAACACTTTGTTTTGCTCTATCACCTCCCCTCTTAAACTGTTTTACTTGGTCAATAACCTTTAAGGAGGTGATAGGGTGCCCTGCCTGCTGCCTTCATAAAAAATGAGCCGTGACCAGGTTCTTATCCCCCTTAATCATTTTATACATTAATAATCAGGGGCACTTAATAATGTATATACACAAATCTGTGTTACAATTAAATCTTAATTTTACTGCCATTATGCGGGGTGATAAAAAATTGGGCTTCTACAATAAAATTACACATGCTGCAACCCTGGCAGCAATAACATCCTTGTCTAGGATTTTTCCCTGTGTATTCACATATTTGATTTCTGGGTCTGCCACCACTAGCAGATCCCTCAAACTTTTCTTTTTTTCTAAAGCTGCGTTTAGTTTGCATTTCTTATATCCTCTCTCAGTAAATATTTCTCATTTCCTGAATCCATGTACAGGAGCAGCCTTAGAATAAATAGCATCCCGTGCAAGATTTGTTACTGGCACACAATACACTGCTGAATGCTGCCTCATGCGCTTACTGTCTTTTAATATCTGCAGCATGTTCTTATATATATTGTGCTTACTTTATTACGTAACACTTAACGTACTAACTGGGTTATGTACTGAGAGTTGCTATCGCTCTCTATTGCCCCCTTTAGGCAATGCTCAAGAGCTGATAGTGGCTCTCAGTGCATTGTGACTGGAGTCTGCCTTTTGCGAATCTTTAACGCCAGCTATGTGCTGGTGTTAGAGATTACAACTTAAAGAGCCGTTAACGGCTCAGTACATTGGTTGCGGCAGTTGTGTCTTAAAGTCACATTAACGCTTGGTACATTGGTTAACATGACTTTAAGACACAAAGGGTCAATAACGGCTCTCGTTACATAGCCCTGTTAATGCAGAGACAGAACAGTACAGCATACTGACACTTTAAAGGAGAACTAAACCCAAATTTTTACACCCCAGAATCTGAACATACACCCTCTAAAAACACCAATAAACTGTAAAATATCAATACAGTAAATTGCATTAAAGTAAATGTTACCACTTGAAGAACTGGATGAAATAACTGTGTAAATGTACAGTAACTGGCCACACCCCTGATCTCAGTCACATGCTCCCTTGCCTATTTTGTCCTGTAAAAGGATTGGCTAGAGGCTACTAGTGGGTGTGACCAACTGTAAAAAGTTCCTGCAGTATTTTAGGACTGAGCATGTGTAAAGAACATAATGGTCAGTGACCACACTGTGCAATACCGGAACACTAGGAAATAAGACACAAACCTCTTGTTAGAAAGTTAAATTTCTCCCCAAACATATCAAAATGACAGGTGAGACACGGATTACTGTTTTTATATCAAGGAGATCTGCCTTCTAATTCAATGTTGTTCAGTGGCTTTAGTTGTCCTTTAAGTAAGGCCTACGTGCGTTGGGGCATTATCTGTGGGCTGGTGCTGATACACAAATTTGATCTGCAGGACCATAACCGGGGGGCTGTGGCACTAATACAAAACATTGACCTACACCGGGAAATCTCCACCCCAACACAATTGCTCAGCGAGGCAATCCCAAATTCAAATGTGTCAAACCCTGCAGCGTGTCCGCACCACGCTATAAAGATCCGACAGGAATACAAGTTGCAATGCAGGGAGGCAAAGACAATTCTTATAAAACAAAACAAACGAGGGTCGCACTCCAATAGAACGTGTTTCTTTATTTTTTACCACACATCCACTCACTTGTGAGTAGATGTGTGGTCACAAATAAAGAAACACGTTCTATTGGAGTGTGACCCTCGTTTGTTTTCTGGACTTACATGTTCCCAAGGGACGAACCCTGAGGCGTCTGCACCCTGGTTGGTTCAGAGTGCACCTATACCTACGTTATTTGTGTACAGACAATTCTTATACTTGCAAAAACGTGTTTGTTGCTGCTTACAATTTCACTACATGTTTCAAACGTGTTTGTTGCTGATTACAATTTCACTATATGTTTCAAACGTGTTTGTTGCTGATTACAATTTCACTACATGTTTCAAACGTGTTTGTTGCTGCTTACAATTTCACTATATGTTTCAAACGTGTTTGTTGCTGATTACAATTTTACTACATGTTTCAAACATGTTTGTTGCTGCTTACAATTTCACTACATGTTTCAAACGTGTTTGTTGCTGCTTACAATTTCACTACATGTTTCAAACATGTTTGTTGCTGATTACAATTTCACTACATGTTTCAAACGTGTTTGTTGCTGCTTACAATTTCACTCCATGTTTCAAACATGTTTGTTGCTGCTTACAATTTCACTGCATGTTTCGAATGTACATGTGTTCTTTATCAAGAGTATTCACTTGATAAAGATCGTATGTACATTCAAAACATGTAGTGAAATTGTAAGCAGCAACAAACACGTTTGAAACATGTTGTGAAATTGTAAGCAGCAATAATCATGTTTTTGCAAGTATAAGAATGGCCTGTGCCTCTCTGCATTGCAACTTGTATTCCTGATTGACCTACACCCATCTGGTGCCCCCTCTAATGCAACATGTGCACAGGTCGCTCATATCGAAAACCTATCTATTTTTTGTCCCGACCGAGCAAAAGCTCAGGCTGGACAAATAACTGTCGGTCACGGCAATAGTGGCCACGACCAATCATGCGGTCCCATAGGGCGCTCGGGTGAACATTGCTAGGTGTGTACGAACCTTTAGTCATATGCCAGTTACAGTACTATGGCCAGTCATTTGCCAGTTACTGCAATAGTGTCAATTCACCAGTTACTGTACCAGTCCAGTGTCTATTTGCAATCTATCTTTGTCTCTCTCTTTGTCTACCTACCTACCTCGTCTATATGTCTATATCTCTACCTAAGCCACACCTGTTTTAACTTTGTGGGCAGCATCTTCACACTCTGCTTATTTTCCATTGTACCCCTGTGAAAATATTCTGCTGATGCAGGGAGAGAGAGAGAGAGAGAGAGAGAGAGAGAGAGAGAGAGAGAGAGAGAGAGAGAGAAGAGTTAGATAGATAGATAGATAGATAGATAGATAGACAGACAGACAGACAGACAGACAGACAGACAGACAGACAGATAGATAGATAGATAAAACAGACAGATAGAATTATGCTTGTGAAGGTTCTCATTCATCCAGGTCATGGTATATCTGTAATATTCAATTAGATCAACTGCACTTGAAGTTTAGTTCTTGAAAACGTTTCGCTAGTCATCTGACTGGCTTTCTCAATTCAGAATGACTTGTACAAGAATCTTTGGCCATTATGTGTCATCAGAACCTTGCAACACACCTTGCAACGCAGAGCTAAGAACATCCCCACTAGCACAGAGGCGAAGGCTAAAGAAATGAAACATCTCAGAGGAGCCCTTAAAACTTGTGGATATCCAGACTGGGCCTTTGTCAAAAGAAGTAGAAGGAAAGAAAAGAACACGAATACCAACAGTGAAGAAGAAAAACAAGACAGGAGAAAGAACATGGTCATCCCATATGTAGCAGGGGTCTCCGAGAAATTAAGAAGAATTTTCAAAAAACACCGTCTGCTTTAAACCGAACAACACACTGGGGCAGCAATTAGTACATCCGAAAGACCCAATACCCAAACACAAGAAAAGCGACATCATATATGCAGTGCAGTGCAGTGAAGAATGCTCTGATTTGTATGTGGGGGAGACCAAACAGCAACTGCATCAACGTATGGCCCAGCACAGAAGAGCCAATTCCTCGGGTCAGGACTCAGCCATGTACCTGCATCTTAAGGATAAAGGACATACCTTTGAAGATTGTAAAGTTAACATATTGGCAAAGGAAAGTGACTGGTTCAAGAGAGGTGTTAAGGAGGCCATTTATGTGAAAATAAAGAAACCAAGCCTAAATAGAGGTGGGGGGGTTCGACACCAACTGTCTGCTATGTACAATGCTGTTTTGACACCTTACTCTGGGCGCTCCTATAACACATCTTAGCCACTATCCAATCACGCCCTTAACACTTGGCTGTGATATGCTAATTGGGATTTTCCAGGGTACATAATTGCCAAAGATTCTTGTACAAGTCATTCTGAATTGAGAAAGCCAGTAGGATGACTAGCGAAACGTCTTCAAGAACTAAACTTCAAGTCCAGTTGATCTAATTGAATATAACAGATAGACAGACAGAAAATAAATTTATAGATAGGACAGACAGAGAGAGAATGTTGGGCAGAGCCTTCATCCTGACCAACCATTTGGCAAAAGCCGCGGCCGACAGTTAGCCATCACCGAGCGTGTGATACATAGAAGACCACATGACTGGTTTTCAAACATCTGTGGTTTTCAAACATGTCCGATCGTTCATTTGTCCGATATGGTCACATCTGGCTGAAAACACTGAAAAATAATTTGAAATGTTGTATCGTGTGTACACAGTGATAGATAGATAGATAGATAGATAGATAGATAGATAAAACAGACAGAGAGAGATAGAGAGATTGATAGATAGATAGACAGACAGACAGACAGACAGACAGACAGACAGACAGACAGATAGAGATTGATAGATAGGACAGACACACACAGAGAGTGAGTGAGAGAGAGAGAGAGAGAGAGAGAGAGAGAGTAGAGTAGAGTAGAGTATATAGATAGATAGATAGATAGATAGATAGATAGATAGATAGAGAGTAGAGTAGAGTAGAGTATATAGATAGAGAGAGAGAGAGAGAGTGAGAGAGAGAGAGAGATTTTGAATCTTTATGCTAGAGTTTGTAAAACCTGTTTTCAAATGGGCTAGGATGTTTGTGTTTTGCTTGTACTGTTTGTACCGAACATATTTAGTTGATAATTCCTAGGGGAGATGGTACGGTAGCCAGTCTATATATATATATTATTATTACATGAGATATTTCTGTTTATCCTTTCTATAAATAAATATAACTAAAAAAAATACAGCCTTCTAGGAAATAAACAAATGTAACAAAACATCCAAACGTCGCAGAGGGCAGTAAATGAACCTTGAATGGCCTAATCCAGCTCTATATTTATCTTACACCAAGCCTATTAAAGGTTCAGTAAACAGAGAAATATTTCACAACTAAAGCTACATTTTATTTCTAAATTTATATAAAAAAAAAAAAACACGGGGAATGCAAACCAAGATATGGCACGCACACACAACCCAATAGTATATTGTATTAGGCTGTGGCCACGCTATAAATGCTTGCGATGTGAGACCATCAATATTGCACACATACTGTATGATTCGCAGACATTGGTGGTTGCATGCACTTTGAAATAGGATTGCATGGCATGGCATGTGATTCTCATGTGATAATTAAATGCAAAATGCGTTGGGAAAGGTGGGCTAAATGCGCCAGTGTGGCCTAGCTCTTTGATAACTTTTCGGCTAAATGAAGCCTGGAAATACAGGCACTCATTCCATTCCCTTCATTTCCCAATGACAATAATTACACAGTTCAGCTAATGGTAGAAAAAAGCATTTTTCTTTGTGACTCACAAATAAATTCACCCGTCTGTACCAGAATGTTATAAATAACTGTACTTCTTCTCCCAGACAGTAAATATGCCATGGAATCATGTGAAAATGCAATCTAATGCGTGACAGTCGGAAATAATTTACATAAACATTACACTCTTCTACTTGGCAACAATTTCAAGAATCAACCTTTAAACTTTGAATGACAGTGTGAGTCTGTGAGAAATGACAGACAAAGCACACATTGAAATCCATTCATTACTTTTAACTAAGTCAATAAGGTTTTGTGCTGCAAGATGTGTGGTTTTAGCTTAAAGCAATATTTTCATATACTTACAAAAATCCCATTACAAAGTACAGAATAGTAAAGCAGATTGGAATTACCGACTGAACTGAAACCTTGCGCCATATATCTTGGGATTTTATCTTGAAATTAGATGTTGCCCCTAAGGGGTTGTTGGAAAATGGAAAATTAGCTTTTGTTTGATAGACTGCACAATATTAATGGTCAGTCTATCAGACTGACTTTACACACAGGAAAAAAAATTTGGCCAATCAATCGAACCAAACAAAAAATGTACCCTTGTATGCCAGCCTAAAGGGGAACTAAAGTTACCAGACAACATTGTCCTAAAAGACAGCACATTCACAAAGATATATAAATAATCTGTGGGTACTAGGTATCAGCTTCCATAATACATCTCTTTGCTTTGGTGGAAATCTAAGGGCCATATTTCTAAACGCGTGGTATCCTACATTTGCGATAACGTGCCTTTATAAATATGTCCCTAAGGGGCATATTAATAAAACTACATTTAGTTTTTTAATTTTTTCATTACTGTTTTTGCCAAATTTGGACTTAGCGCCATACCGCTGCATACCCCCATTAAAACAGCAAAAAGAATTGCAAGTTAAGTCTTTCAAAATCACCAAGAATGAAGTAGCGAAAATGCATTATTGCCTATATTTCTAGCCTGGAAATGGGTCCCTACAAGATGTCAGTACATTATGATGGGTTTTCCAATACAAATAAGGGTTCAGGGGGGTGTTAGACTATTTTCTATCATTTACTGTAATACGATTGGTTACTTTCCAAAAAATTTCCATTTTTCCACTTTTCTAATGACAATTTCTGATGTCCACTTTTTGCTATTTCACATTAAATTCTAATGGGGTCTTATCTACACATATACATTAGTGTTTTAGCCACTAAAGAACCCTGTAATGTTGCCTAATTCTTAGTTACAGCCCTGGACTGCTATTGGTTCAAGTGCTATTTATATTTTTGCCACTATATTGAACTTAACTCAATATTAACGCTGCATATTACCATGGTGAAATTTTCACAGCGATAACATGACTATACAGAGCTTCAGACCTATGGGCCCGGATACAGAATTTGGACCTGGGTCCCCCTACCCTGGCCGCCAACACAAATCAGCGCAGCATTTTCTCATGGCACAGCTTCCTTCAACTTTAATCCTTAAATGCTTAGCATGCAGACAATGGTAAAAATGCTTGGCACATCAACACTGGTAAAATGCTTGGCACATCAATACTGGTAAAATGCTTGGCACATCATTACTGGTAAATGCTTGGCACATTGACACTGGTAAAATGGTTTGCACATCGATGCTGGTAAAATGCTTAGCCCACAGAAACTGGTAAAATGCTTGGCACATAGACAATGGTAAATGCTTGCCACTTAGACACTGGTAAAATGCTTGGCACACAGACAATGGTAAAAATGCTTAGTACACGGACTACTGGTGAAATAGTTGGCACACAGACTGGTAAAATGCTTTGCACACAGACACTACTAAAATTCTTAGCACGCAGAAACTGGTAAAATGATTGGCACACCCCCCAACAGGCAATACTAGGCCTTCCAATTCCGACAATTTCAGGACCCAGTAGATCTTTTTGCAATCACATCCTCACAGCAGCCAGATGCCTGATATCACTTTTTTGGAAACGCAATGCTCTGCCATCAGAGAAGGAATTGCTAGAAAGAATTGGGGACATAAGAAATATGGAATACTGCCTCGTTGAATAGCACTCATAATAAATTCCAAAAAACATGGGCTATATGGGATCTGAAGATGGAAAATAAAATTAAAGCCAAAAAGACATAAAAAGGGAGAGAGAACGAGGAGAGGAGAAAGGGAATAGAAAAAAAAATCATTTAAGCTTAGACCTGTTGTAGACAGCCGCGGAACCGCTGGGGAAGCCCTAAGGGGAGTAAAGGGGATAAAGGCTATAGGCAATCTGCTTGATCATAGATATAAAATACTATCTTATAGTTTTGATGAAACAATTTATATGGGAATTATTTTTTTTTTTAAAAAGTGCCTTGCTGACATAAGACCTGTATGGATAATCTGGAAACAGAAAGCCATGAGAAATAAAAGATTATATTAACCTCTAACCATTAAACGATCATCCCTCTCCAAAAAAGGAGGAAAACCACAACAATACCAGAAGGAACCATCTGATGTCTCCATTTCAAACTCCATTACTTGGCTCTTCTTGTTCAAAGTCCAGATAGCTGTTTTGATGTGTTTCTCAAAATGTTGTTTTTTATTGAAAAATCTCTAAATAAAAATGATAGTTTTAAAAAAATGCTTGGCACACAGGCAATGGTAAAATCAAATGCTTTGCACATCAAAACTGGCAAAATCCTTGGCACGTGGTAAAAATGCTTAGTACATGGCCTCTGGTAAAATAGTTGGCACTGGAAAAGTGCTTGGCATGCAGACACTGATAAACTGGTTTGGAAACTGACACTGGTAAATGATGGGCACTGCACACAGCCAGACACTAGCTAATTGCATGGCATGTGGACAATGGTAAAAATGCTTAATATACGGACCACTGGTAAAATAGTTGGCACACAGACTGGTAAAATGCTCAGCACACAGACAATGATAAATTGGTTGGAAAACTGGAGCTAGCAAAATGGTTGGCACACGGACATTGGTAAAATAGTCGTCAAATTGGCTGTGGTAAAATGGAACTCGGCGCACAGACAATGTCAGTTGTAAATGTCAGTGGTAAATGGATGGCATTGTCTGTGCATCAAGACTTGATGCACAGATAATGCCAACCATTTACAACTGCCAATTTTGAACCATTTTACCAAGTTGTCATACAAACATTGGTAAATAAGTGACAAAGTGCCAGTGATAAAGCCATAAAAGATAACCAGGTCTGGCTGGTTGGCACAAAAAGACACATATACCCCCCCCCCCCCCCCATATCTCTGAGGCTGACCTGGCCTGGGCTGAACTTCATTATTTCTATTTGTTTCAACCAGGCAGCAAATCAAATTCATAGTTACTGTGATGTCAGCAGTCACAGCCTTTATTGACTGCATTGAGGGAGGGCCCAGCTTACTCTGCCATAAAAAGGAATAATTATTATCCTTAGTATCCTTAGTAATGCAAGTAATAAAGTGTAGAATAGATCATTAGGGGTTGGGGGCAGGTAACTAACAATTAACCAGTTTTTTGTTTAAAGGGTGAACATTCCCTTTAAACATAAGTCTGCATGCATTTTTATGTAGAATGCAATAATTTCAACTGCAAAGAATACATTTGTGTCTGCAAACACAGGGGGAAAACAGAACTAGAACGCACTTTTTCAACACTTTCCCCCCTGCATTTACATTCGTAAGAGCTTTACACTGTATTGAGATCATTTAATTACATACTGGTAGCCATGGGAATTTAATCTCATACTGGGAAGCCATGGGCATTTAATCGCATAATGGCAGCAAACTGGCAATTACATAATATACTGATGAATATACGGATGGATTGCCCATGTGCCTTATTTTAATTCAATTTGGCTATTGTATAGATTTTTAAATAGAATGTGTAAATAGAGTGTCGTATCATGTTTTTGTAAGTTCGGGCTGGATAGCGATAGGATATAATCAACTATGAAATTATAGTAAACCACAAGGATCACAGTGATATTCCAATGCAGTTTACAAAAACAGTATAAAGTACATGGTGCAGGACAAATTCTCTAAAATCTTGAATGAGATTCATATTTATAGTTTTTCCTTCACGCTATCATATTTCCAACCTTCCAGCCTTTAAAGATAACCATATAATTTTCAAGAATGAGCTGAAAAACACAGGATATGTGATTTTACACAATCTTCAATCAAAATATCTTGCTTAAAATGAATCTTCTTAAAACCACATCCTACTGTATGACTTCTGTTTCCTCACAATAAATGATGAAGATTAGTATTATTTCACTGACAAAACCAACAGTTATTTTGTTTTTTATGTGTCAGTGTTGACATAAAAGAATATTTTCCTTATACTTAGATTTAGCTTTCCTTTAGATAGTAATCTGCTGCAAAAAAAAATCTGTTTGCATTAAAATAATTATTAGAGCATTTGCTGGAGATTTTGGGTTGGAGTAACAGGACAATGTTATCCTAGAATGTACACATTACTTGCATTAACTGTGAATCAATTTAATACATTTTTAGTTCTTTTTTTTTTTTTTTTTTAAATCAAGAACTAAAAATAGAAGAAAGGTGCAAAAGAAGAAAAGGGGGAAGCATGGGTCCAAGTACAATTTTAATGCTACTATACTGTTCCCACCCAACCCAGTAAAGGTACCCAGGGTGGATCTAGGTTGCTATGGCAATAGGAAGAATCTCTTATTTTCTCAATTTAGCGCTACCGCGATTTATCAGTAATGTACAACAACGGTTGTTAATGTAAGGCCACAGTTGTACATTTACGTTGAACGTTTGTTGATTAACGAATGTTAGGTCGTAGAATACCATGCAGTAGTAATAAATTGCAATTAGTCTAGACACAGGTGACTAAAATTAGGGTAATAGTTAAATTATCAATCAGAAATAAGGTGCTAAAGATTATAGTAAGTAATAATACATAGCACCAAAAGGAGAAACTCAAGCATGCTATAATTTCATATAAAAGATAAAATATCCTTTATTGTGCAAAAGTGGGGATAAATCACAGTGATAACTACTATATATAGATTAAAAACATTTAATGATGTAAAATGATGTAAATACATCTACAGTCCTACTAAACCTGCCATAAGATAACCCCTAGTCTTAGTCAAAGTAACATGTAAAGACTAAAGAACATCTATACTTCTCTGTTCGTAGTCAGTATATTCTGTCAGCATATACATTGGAGGTACAAAGTGGACATGACTTAAAGCAGGGCTGGAAGGAAGAGGAGCACAAACAGCTGGACGCGTTTCGCCAATGCGGCTTTCTCAGCAGCATGTTTGCTATTAACAGGGTGTCGCGTTTTATGACGAAATTGTAGGTCAAGTTATCGCGAGAGCTGCCTATTTGCCTTGATTTTAGAGTCTCGCGTGAGATGCGAGCTTGGTTACGTCACCGGTTAGTCAGTTCTAAAGCATCTTGTCATTTACATGATAGCTGATTCCAGTGAATATCACAGTCTTACGAGAATCGGGAATTTTCTGTTTGTGGCCACTCATTGGTAACATATTGCACTTTAAGATCCTTTATATGTCGTGGATTCTACATAGTCACTGCCCAAAAGGATCTATAGAGCTTACTTGGCGCTTACCCTTTCAATGCAGTCATCTTATAAGATACATTTACATAGTTATACAACACGCCCCTTTTATCGGAGGATGCCTTTAATATAAAGCACTGGATGGATGGCCTCTTCCCTCATTTTAAAAAGCCAAAGAGCTGGGGGGAAGTGAGAGAGCCTGTTATATGGATCCAGTGTGTAAGAATGAGAAATGCAAAAGTTTGCTAATCGTAATTGAAGTAAAAGAAATTTAAAAAGGTTAGACGTTAGGAACTTCCAGACTGGGGTTACCTTGACGTGGTTGGAAGGCTTTTCATTCATGTGATCACAGTAATGTATACTAAAACCCCTTTTGTTTATAAAGTATGCCGGTGTGCAGATAATATGATATTGTATGGGGCCTAGGAATGTGCATTGATTATCTTTTCTATGTTTGTATACATAGTTATACAGATATTATTTACAAATGTTTTCATATATATTGTATTTAAATACTATAGGTGCATATATGTGGCCATATATAATTTTATAGTGTTAGTCACTGGGTTATCTGTTTATAATCCTTTATGACTATACCTCTTAATAGTATATCTGTTGTATTCAATTAGATCAACATGACCTGGATGAATGAGAACCTTCACAAGCACCTCTTAATAGTACAACAGATCTTTATACAATAGACAAGATCCCAAGAACAGGTCTCCTCAGTCCAGAAAAGCAACAATTATGTTTATAAAAATTATACCTATTAGGCGTAAGTATATCAGAGTTTCAGTTCTAGGTCGAAAAGCTAAGATTAAGATCAGTTCTCTTATAATGACCAATTGACAATAAAATAACATATACAGAAGAAATCCAAATATAGGGTCCCCTCGGATGTCGATGCTCCTATTGTTGCCTAGTTTGCAGAATTTGCATAAAAATATCCTACTCTCCAGTAGGATATTTTTATTTTCATGCAAATTCTGCGAACTAGGCAACTAACTAGGCCCTATAGATCCTTTTGTGCAGTGACTATGTAGAATCCATGACATATAAAGAATCTTAAAGTGCAATACTTATATATTACCAATGAGCAGACGCACACAGAGAATTCGCAATTCTCGCGAGACTCTACGATATTGACTGGAATCAGCTATCATTTAATGACAAGAAGCTTAAGAACTGACTAACCAGTGACGTAACCGAGCTTGCTTCTCTCGCAAGACTCTAAAATCCAGGAAAATAGGAAGCTCTCCTACAACTGCGTCATAAAAGGCGGCACCCTGTTAATAGCAAACACGCTGCTGAAAAAGCCGCATTGGCGAAATGCTGTCCAGCTGTTTCTTCCTGCCAGCCCTGCTTTAAGTCATGTTCACTTTGTACCTCCAATGTATATGCTGACAGAATATACTGACTACGGACGAATAAGTATAGATGTTCTTTAGTCTTTACGTGTTACTTTGTCTAAGACTGTAGATATATTTACATCTTTTTAAATGTTTTTAATCTATATATACTAGTTATCACTGATTTATCCCCACTTTTCACAATAAAGGGTATTTTATCTTTCATACAAAATTATACTGTGCTTGAGTTTCTCTTTTTGCTACTATGTACCATGCAGTAGTAATCTACCACAATGGTTTGCTATGGGGAACATAAAACATGATTGTGTTATCGTAGATTTACAATTGTGTCGGTAATTTACGATCGTTATCATTGATTTACGATAATACATTAACGATTGCTAAACCAATCAGAGGTGCTTAAATCCAGACAAAAAAAAACATCTGTTCAGTGCAGCATTTTCAGACCTGTAGATTGTATACTCATGACAAAACTTCATCCTGCCACCAATTAGTGATATCTGAGACTGTAAGCCATTTGAGTCCCACGGGGGAAAAGTGCCATAGAAATGTAATTGTTTTTTATAAAGCCAATAACATAAGTGCTACATAGAGACCAGTAACACGTGCCCCATAAGGGCCAGTAACATAAGTGCCCCCAAAGAGGCTAGTGACATAAGTGCCCCCATTGAGGCCAGTAACATAAGTACCCCATACAGATCAGCAACACGTGCCCCATAAGGACCAGTAACATATGTGCCCCATGGAGACCAGTAACACGTGCACCGTAAGGGCCAGTAACATAAGTGCCCCATGGAGACCAGTAAACACGTGCACTGTAAGGGACAGTAACATAAGTGCCCCATGGAGACCAGTAACACTGCACCATAAGGGTCAGTAACATAAGTGCCCCATGGAGACCAGTAACACGTTCACTGTAAGGGCCAGTAACATAAGTGCCCCTAAAGAGGCTAGTGACATAAGTGCCCCCATTGAGGCCAGTAATATAAGTGCCCCATAGAGATCAGCAACACGTGCCCAATAAGGGCCAGTAACATATGTACCCCCAAAGAGGCCAGTAACATAAGTGCCCCCAAAGAGGCCAGTAACATAAGTGCCCCATGGAGACCAGTAACACGTGCACCGTAAGGGCCAGTAACATAAGTGCCCCATGGAGACCAGTAACACATGCACTGTAAGGGCCAGTAACATAAGTGCCCCCAAAGAGACCAGTAACATAAGTGCCCCATGGAGACCAGTAACACGTGCACCGTAAGGGCCAGTAACATAAGTGCCCCATGGAGACCAGTAACACATGCACTGTAAGGGCCAGTAACATAAGTGCCCCCAAAGAGACCAGTAACATAAGTGCCCCATGGAGACCAGTAACACGTGCACCGTAAGGGCCAGTAACATAAGTGCCCCCAAAGAGGCTAGTAACAAAGGTGCCACATAGAGACCAGTAGTAAATAAGTGCCCCATAAGACCAATAACATAAGTGCCCCCATAGAGGCCAGTAACATGTGCACCATAGGCACCAGTAACACAAGTGCCCCTATAGAGACCAGTAACATAAGTGCCCCATAGAGACCAGTATATAAGTGCCCCAATACAGTCCAGTAACATAAGTGCCCCCATAGACACCAGTAACATAAGTGCCCCATAGAGACCAGTAATATAAGTGCCCCATAGAGACGTATAAATGCCCCATAGTCCAGTAACATAAGTGCCCCCATAGACACCAGTAACATAAGTGCCCCATAGAGACCAGTAATATAAGTGTCCCCATATAGGCCAGTAACATACGTGCCCCCATAGAGACCAGTAACATAAGTATCCTAGTAGAGACCGGTAAGATTAACATTAGTGCCCCCTTACAGAGATATCATTCAATGTCTCTACAACGTGACACGTGACCACCACCTCCTAAACTGAACTTCTCTCTCTCTCTCTCTGCTCTGGTAGCACTGTGAACACACATGTGCATTGCCTGCAGCTGCCACTGCCAGACCATTCCCAAGCGGCAGCCCATAATATGCAGCATTCTACCATCATACGTGTGATGTGCGGTTGTGACGGCGATGCGTCTGCCTGTGCATCGTGGCGTCATGCAGTCACATGAAATAACACCCGATGTTGTTTTGTCCTAGTCTACCCTGTTCCCACCGCTGAAATGAAACTCACAATTCTTTAATTACCAGGCTCTGAACGACTACCTTTTTTAATTATTGAAATTACATCAGCTTTTTTCTAATCTGAAGGCATGTTTTCAGACATGAGGGAATAGTAGAATAAAAGAAACAATGACCTGGATAAAACTGAACTTAATTCCCTGAGGACCAGAGGATGTATTTATTATATCCGGTCCAGAAGCTTATTGATGTTAAAGGGCATGTCCCACCTTAAAAATAGTTTTTGATATGCTGCTCCCCCATGTCTGGTAGCCCCAACCGCATGGTTAGTATTTCCAAAAGCTCCCCAAACTCTTACTTACCTCCCCTCGTTCCTCCGCTGCACTGCCGGCCCTCTGCTTGCGAGAATGCAAGCAGAGGGGCGGGACCGGCAGTCGCGTCTGTGATTGCTGAGCGGCAGCCAATCACGGACGCGGCTGCTGGTCACTCAGTGCAGCGGAGGAAAGAGGAGAGGTAAGTAAGAGTTTGGGGAGCTTTTGCAAAATACTAACCATGCGGTTGGGGCTGCCAGACATGGGGTAGCAGCATATTAAAGGGTTTTACGCTAGGGGAGGATAGTAGAACGGGAGGGAGAGGGAGGGAGAGGAGGGGGGAGGGAGGGGAGAAGGGCTGCATACGCATGACAAATATCTACCGAGGCAAGGTAGCAGGCAGAGCCCTGGTAGCCTCCTGGTGGACAGTTTTTGGGACTTTAGGGGGGGTCTACAGGAGAACCCTATGGAGCTGGGATGTGAGGTAAGGATTACACTACACTACATGGTGGGGCCATTACTGGGGGGGATTATAGTTTTGGGGGAGGACACGCCCTTTAACATTATTTAGTTGTTTTTGAACCATATCATCAGTTAACCAAAAAGCAATTGCATTCTTCGAGTATTGTAGCATTATTGCTACAATACTCGATATTGTCTGTACTTGGATGTTCTATAGTGTATACAGAGGGAAAAACTAATTTAAGACATTTGCTTTAGCTGCATCCTCTGTAACTATCTTATTCCCATAATTTAATGGCTCCACATTTTCAGTCCTCATCTTCTAACTATTAATATATGTTAAAAATTAGTTAAAAATAACTTAAAATTTAGGGTTAGTTTTGCTTACAATTAACTTGTTTAGGGTTAGTCTTGCATACAATGAACTCTCTGGTGCAGTGTTCACAAATAGGTCATATCAGAGGACTCGTGGACATCCTTTAAGGTTGGAAGAAAAGAAGTTTCTTCAGGTTAAGGTGGCCATACATCTATGAGATATTACTTACCTGACCAAGCGATCACGCAATGTTTATCGATGCTGCCGGAACCGCTTCTCCTGATCGTATATTTGACCGACATGCGATCACAAAATCCCATTCATTTTGCAATCGCATGTCGGTCGAATATAAAATCGGGAGAAGCGGTTCCGGCAGGATCGAAGGAACATCGCGTGAGGATGTTCTACTGCAAGAAAGGTTTCTTTACAGTGAGAATGGTAAAACTGTGGAACTGTCTTCCAGCAGATGTGGTAATGGTTCTTTAAATAGCTTTAAAAAGGCCTGGAAAAGTTTCTAAAACTAAAAGATATTGAGAATTACTGGTATTAATACATATACTGTAGATCTGGTTGACCCAGTGATACTTTCCGATTGCCGTTTGGAGTCAGGAAGGAATTTTCCACCCCTTTTTTGCTGTTTTTTTTTTGCCGTCCTCTGGATCAACTGTTAGAGTTAAAAAAAAATAAAAAAAATAAAAAAGGGGGTGAATAGGTTGGACTTGATGTCTTTATTCAACATCAATTACTATGTTACTATGTATGTTGTGCTATCCTTCATTATTTATTTAAAACAATGTAGGTGGGGCTCCAGCCCAAGAAGAAGAGACAGCACCACTCATAAGGTAAGTAAAATATTTATTTATTTATATATATATATTTATATTATAAAGGGGCGAAAATAGCGCCCAAAAATTACCGCCGCACATCACGGACGCGAAAATAGCATATCTCCATATTTATAACGGCATGCGACATCGCCGCGATATGTATCGCGGCCACGATGTCCAGCGATACTGCACTTAGCGCAATGCACTAAGTACAATATCGCTGTGAAGGGACTTAAAACCCTTTCTGGCGCCTCTGCTTCAGGGGCGGGCACACACCCACCCCGCCCTCGACCCCCGTGGCAGCGGCGACCACCCGCCACGCACCCCTTCCCCAGCAGCCTCTCCAAGCCCCCGCCACTGGCGGAGAGGGGAAGGGCCCGCAGGGAGGGGTGGAGGCACCCTCTCCTTCTTCTCCTTCCGAAATCTGATTGGTTAATGTAAAGCATGTAAACCAAGCATTAAAAAATTGATCAATCAGAAACAGATTAGGGTTTTCTGCAAACCTATATAAAGAGGTGCACTCCACTGCAGACCTCAGATGCCATTGCAGTAGATGGGTGAAGAAAGAAGCAGCTGGCAACATCGGCTCCACTGAGGCCGGCGGTGCCAGTGGGCCTCAGTGGGGTTGGTGTCGCCAGCCCGAAGACGTCGCGACGTATCAAGACGCCGGCAACATCGGCCTCGTTGAGGACCCCGGCGCCTGCTGGGGGTACCTTTCAGGGGCCGGTGACACCAGCTCCGCTGAGGGGCTGGAAGAAAGAAGACGCTGCCCAAGGGCTCTTTTAAGAGCCGCTCACTGGGGGTCCCGTTTCAGGCTGTGGGACCCCCGCCAAAGGCACTTCTCAGTGCCACAAGGGCCCTTACAAGGGCCAGGGAGGGGGGTCCCGGTTCAAGCTGCGGGACCCCTAAGCCCCAAAGGGCTCTTGTTAGAGCCACAAAGGCCCTAATAGGGCCGGGGAGGGGGGTCCTGGCTCGAGCTGCGGGACCCCTTAAGCCCCAAAAGGCCACCCCTCCCAGCGGGCCCTTCACTTCCCCTCCCCGCCAGCGGTGGGGCAGGGGGCTTGGAGGGGTTGCTGGGGAGGGAGTGCACGGCAGGTGATCGCGACCACCTGCTGCGGCCCCTTCCCAGCAGCCCCTCGTAGCCTTCTGTTCCATATGTTCGCCGCATGCGGGGATGGGGTTGGGAGGGGGTGCTGGGAAGGGGCGGCGACGGGTGGTCGCCGCTGCCGCGAGGGCGGGGTAGGCATAAGCCCACACCCTTGCCGCAGGAGGCAAGGTGGGCGAATGCCCCGCCGCGCCCCTTTGCAGCGGCGACAACCCGCGGCAAGGTGGACCTGCCTCCCGGGGCGGATGCGACCACTCGCCGTGATCCAGGGGGAATCTCAGCCGGGGGAATACGGCAGAGAATAGCGATGCGTAACAGTTACTGCCGCTTTATAAATAGAAGCGGCGGTAACTGTTCAGATAGGCGCGAAAAGTTAACGATTCGTTAACTTATGGCGGCCATTTTACGCCCATTTATAAATCGCGGAAAACGTGAAAAGTTAACAAACCTTTATAAATATGCCCCTTAGGATTTATGGCTTTATGTTAAAATCCAAATAGAACTCTGTACAAAGGAGGGGGGATCATGGTCTGACGCTTTTTGCGGAACTTCTTCTTCCTCAAAGACCACGTGGGATATAACGCACTCTGCATAATAAAGGTAATAGTTGTTATAAAACAATATGACAATTATCCAATTACACATTTCGCAGGTGGCAGAGATTATCTCGGGGGGGGTGAACACACTCAAATAATTGTTACTAAAGTATATACAAAAATACTAGTGATTATAATTTATCAATAAGATAGAAACAATATGTATACAATCTTTCCCAAAGACCAAAAAGTAGAGCTCGATAAAGAAAGAAAAGAAGAGATAAATAATAATTAAGCAATATATTATACCACTGCAAAGATCATATATATATGAAAACATATAAATATAATAAAATAATATGAATAATTGAGCATACAGCCCACAAAATGCATTATTATGTTATGCCACTACAATGGCTCTAAATGGTAATATAGCTTTAATGTAGGAGCATGATGATTGTAAACAAATATTATTGAAAACTACAAACACAATGATAAATCATATTGTAAAGGTCTGATCATATAATAGGATCTTAAAATATTAAAATACATTTTAAAGATAAAGAGCAGATAGGTTGATTAATAAATTAGTAGATTAGTAGTCACTGACAGAGGTAGGAGAAAGGCAGCAGAGAGTACATGAATTTAACTTTGCAATGGGCAAATGTGTTTTTTTCACTATAGATGCCCTTTAAGATAGCTCAGAACCATAGGAAGTAATAAGATATCCACATATCCCGCAAGATGTTCATTAAGGGTCAATAGTCAATGTACTGACCTCTCTGAAGAGGGTAAAAATAGGAAGGATTCTTCAGGCCAGTATGAACAATAGGTGCACCCTCACTGTGCATATGTAACGCATCTGTAACCCATCCTCCCTCCAGTGTACTAAGTCCTATTTTGATTTTAACATGGAGCAATAGACACTATTATCTTATCAGTGATGCTGACTCTTCTTTTTGGGCTGCAGCCCCACCTACATCATCTATACTTGTTCTTATTTCGGTGGCTGGAATGGCATTTAAGGGGCAGTAAGTCTAGCTGTATTACTTTTTCATTATTTATTTTAGCTAGCTTAATTGCTTTCTTCCAGTTATTATAGTTCCTAAATGCATGTTCAGTTTCTTCATGTTTATTAGGTCATCTTTCCAGTATCTTTACTGATGTAAAACGTACAATATAGGTCTAATCTATTTAATTAATTATCAGGCTGTGAATAGTATACCCTTTCGACCATTCAAAAGGCCTCAGATTTTTTCCAGTCATGGGGCACATCTCCACACCAGAACCGGATTATCCACAAAAGCTTAAGCTAGGCTCCTGCCTGGAGAACTTTATGGGGCCCAGTTACTTTTGCAGAATGCGTAGTATGGGTGACATGTGTTTACCTATTTTTGAAAATCACTGTTATGGTAAAATATGGAAATCCGTCAGGATAAACAAGGTAGAGAGCTGGGATCAGGCAAATGTGTAGTGGGGAAAACAGGCAAGTAATCACAAAATGGTCAAAAGTCGAACCAAGATGTTAACACAAAATGCTCCTGATTACAGGGGCACTTCTAGGGTTTTTGCTGCCTGAGCCAAACTTTTGATTTGCGCCCTTTCGCACGCTGCCACCACGTTGAAATGGGTGTGGCTTTGAGGATGGGCGTGACTAAAGTTTTACGATTTTAAACTTCCTATCACATATGTATTTAAACAGTTCCTCAGTCAATTAGCAATAATGTAAATTACTAGAAACAGATATTACATCCCTTTTTCAAACAGCTTGTGTTGCCACTACCATATTGCTCCTTTCAAGTTTTTGTTGTTCAAATCAAAATCACTTATTTTATAGCCTGTGCTATAAATGTTGGTGCAACTGTTACAATACATTAGAAATGCCATACTTTCTGTAGTTTAAAGATTTTAGCCAAAAGATTTGTAAGTCTGCCACCGTGTTAAGGAAGACTCTTTCAGCAGGGCCCTAACTAACCTAACTAGTCTAACCTAGCCTAACTAAAGCTAACCTAACCATATAATTTTTTTTTTTTCCACCACTGCCTTTCTGCTGCCTTTCTCAGTGCAGGGGTGCTGCCTTAGACAAATGTCCACAAAATCTAAGAAACAAGACATAATTTCTTACTCCCAGGTTCCCCAGAGTAAAGGGCTGGGACATAAAGGAGTATTTTGCATATCTCCGCCCTTTACTCTGGGGAACAAGGGAGTAAGAAATTACTTCTTGTTTCTTAGATTTTGTGGGCAATGCTATTTATATAGCATGAGACAGCAAGATGCCTTCTGTTATAAGGTGTTTCTCCATTTTTATGCTCAGTGGAGGGCTTTTTTCTCCTTTTGGTCCCCGTCCCTAAGCTTTCTAGTTGCCTTTTCTACTGTACACCCAAGTCCTACACCATAGAGCCATGAATCTGTATCTTGCACTGATGAGATCTAACAAGATTAAAACATGTCTGCAGATCAGATAATTGGCTCTATATATTAGGCTATATGGCATGTTATTAAGCCAGCGGTTCTGGACACATGCATAAGCTAAGGGACATAAAGGTGTATTTTGCATATCTCTGCCCTTTACTCTGGGGAACCCAGGAGTAAGAAATTACTTCTTGTTTCTTAGATTTTGTGGGCAATGCTATTCATATAGCATGAGACTGCAAGATGCCTTCTGTTATAAGAAGGTGTTTCTCAATTTTTATTCTCAGTGGAGGGCTTTTTGCTCCTTCCCCCCCCCCCTCCCTAAGCTTTGCTAGCTGCCTTTTCTAAAAAAAAAGATACAATGGCCCAGATATAACTGAGCATTCAAGGACTGAAATGTCTGAATGCTCTTGAATGTATTACATTAGACTCATATCCTCTGCCATTCATAGTGCATCTGCTTTTACTATACCATCCTTGTTACTGCAATTTATACATTCAGAAATAGGTTGTTCTATGAAGGAAAAAAACTGCTTTGAGCCAAAGTAAATAAATAGAAAGTCATTTCGTACAGGGGTTACCTTAACTTGGCTGGAAGTCTTTTAAATTTTGTTATCATATAACTAAAACCTGCATTTTGGTATCGTATCTATGCACTTGCCAAGAAAATGTATATGGCTTTGGAATGCACATTGTTCATCTCTTTTCCCTTTTTTCACATAGGGGGATTAAAATGCAGTCTGGGTAATTCTAGAATCCAATAGCACGATAAAAAATTAAAGTAAATGGTGCTGCATTTGTTTTTGTATTTTGAACTGCCTGATCTTGGCTGGTTGACAGAATAACCACATATTTTCTGGTTGACCTGAAGAAACTGTCATTTAAAAAAGAATATTATTCAGAAAATGTACTACAATAGGAGGCAGACGTGTAAACACTGGGCCCTATTTGTAAAGCCGCAGTACAGCAATTTTGCAATACCGCATGGTAAAGTACCGCCGCGGACAAAAATGTACGGTCGCGGTCTTATATTTACACCAAACTTTACTTTATTAACAAACGTTCGGCCATAGAATACCATGCGGTAGTAAACTACCTCAATGTTATTCTATGGGGATCGTAAATCAACGATCACGTTATCGGAGATTTACGATCGTTAGCATTAATTTACGATTATTATCGTTAATTAATGATAAAGATTGTAAATTAATGATCGCTAAACCAATCGGAAATTATCGATCAGTTTAACAAAGTCGTTAGAAAATCCCCCTGTTTAGTGCAAACATTATCTTCTTAAAAATGTTAATATTATGTGTATTTTTCAGTCTGGAGTGTATTTGGTAATAATTGCCCTATTTGTAAAGGCGTGGTATCGCTTTTTTTCATAAATAAAACGTGGGATTCACCTAGAGAGAGAGGGATTTTCTGATTGGCTACTTTGGAGCAAAACTGAAAATGAAAGATGCCACTTTCATCAGTTTTTTGCAACGTTCCATTGTAATAATGCTGATTATATAGTAGACATTTAGGGAGATTCAATAAAAGTTCTTATTGTTAAAAATGGTGCTAATTTTGCCCCAACCAATCAGATGTTAGCTTTCAAATGTTAAATAAGATGTGATTGGTTGGGGCAAAATTAGCACCATTTTTAACGATAAGAACTTTTATTGAATCTCCCTGTTTGTTTTAATAATGATGTCTGATATTTCATAATAATCGTTACAATGGGACATTGCAATTTGGGTGCTTTCTCATTAACCCTTTCCCTGCCACAGATCGTATATTCACGATCTGTGCAGAGAATGCTTTAACTGCCACAGATCGTGAATATACGATCTGTGGCTTCCCCTTTAAAAACGGAAAAACACCGCGCGCTAGGGCCGACCCGGGGGCAGTATTCAGCTGCCCCCCTATCCCCCTCGACCCCCCCTCGGTTGTGTCCAAATCCGAAAGGGGGATCGGGAGTTATCATACCTTTTCTGCCGTGACCGTACAGGAGCTTCTGGTCCCACCTGGATGAAGAGGAGGAAGCGGAAAGGGAGACCCCGGTGACGTCACGGAGCTTCCTCCTTCACCGGGGTCTCCCTTGAAGTGGTAGGAGACTGCCCCTGGTGGTCTAGTTGAGGTACTGCAGCTTGATCTCAATTTGATCATGCTGCAGTACCTAGTATAGAACAAGCTGTCAAGCTGACAGCTTTACTATACATTTTGTGAATGGAACTCAAAGTTCCATTCACAAATAGGATTTTTTCTAAGTCTTTGCTACTTAGCGAAGACTTAGAAAAAAAATGGGGACAGAGATCAATATTTGGTAATCACTTCTGATCACCAAATTATTGATCTTTGCCAATGAATGAAAAATCACTTCCTGGAAAATGATTTCCGGGAAGTGATTTTTCCGATCGGATTTCGAATTGGAAAACGGGAATTTATGCCCGTATTCCAAGTTCGGTATCATTCCCTAAGATGATCTGATGATTATCTTTGGGAATGATTGGGGAAAAAAAGGGGAAATACACACAAAAAATTTCTTAAAGTGATACACACACCCTTTTTTTTTTTTTTACCCTAAAACTATAAATTAGAAAAAAAAGTTGTCTTCTCCAAGCTCCCCAATGTCCCCAGTGATATCGGTAAAGTAAACGCAGATACTTATTTGTTCGATTTCAAGGGAAACTAAGCCTATATTTTATAAGGAAATTTTGCAGAGGTACCAAATAAAGACCGTATTGAATTTTTAGGATCAGTAAAGTGTGCAAAAACGTGTGTGACTCTCCATACTATCCGACTTCACTAAAATACCACTAAAAGGGGGAGAGTGTGTGTGTGGGGGGTGGGTTGTGGCGTTTTTAAAAAAATTTCTTGTAACTGCACTTCTAAATGCGTCCCATTTGAGCTAGTTGGTGGCCTCCTCTCTGTTTGCACCCACGCAAATGGCACACCGTTTGATTCAGGACATGTGGGAGATTGCTATTTAGTGGGTTTTTTTGCTTGTCAAGTGGGTTTAGGTAGGATTTCAACCCTTGAATCATCTCATTTTATTTTTCACAAAATCTCGTAAAAACACAGAGTTCTTTGGATCGCTGGGTCTGGAATTCTTCATGCATGTATGAAAGCATGGCACCGTAACGTAGCTGAAGGTGTGTAGATTCCAAAAATATATAGTTTGTGGAGGGAATTTCCATGTTTCGGGACTGTTTCCTTAGAAAAAGTGTAGGCTGTTCAAATTACAGAGCACTTTGATTTTTTCTTGTAATTTGCAATTTGTGCATCCGTCCCATTTGAGCTAGTTGTGGCACCGTCTCTGGTTGCATCCACGCATATGGCATACCGTTTGATTCAGGACATGTGGAAGATTGCTATTTAGTGGGTTTTTTTGCTTGTCAAGTGGGTTTTAGGTAGGATTTCAATCCTGAATCATCTCATTTTATTTTCACAAAACTCGTAAAACAACGGAGTTCTTTGGATCGCTGGGTCTGGAATTCTTCATGTATGCATGAAAGCTGGAACCGTAACGAGCTGAAGTGTGTAGATTCCAAAAATAATAGTTTTGTGGGGGAATCTCCATGTTTGGGACTGTTTCCTTAGAAAAAGGGTAGGCTGTTCAATTACAGAGCACTTTGATTTTTCTTGTAATTGCATTTGTGCATGCGTCCCATTTGAGCTAGTTGGTGGCCACGTCTCTGTGTGCATCCACACATATGGCATACCGTTTGATTCAGAACATGTGGGAGATTGATATTTAGTGGGGGGGTTTATTTGCGGGGGGCATTTCAAAGTTTTGGGGCTGTTTGAAATTACAGAGCACTTTGATATTTTTCTTGTAATTACATTGGTGCATGCGTCCCATTTGAGCTAGTTGGTGGCCACGTCCCTGTGTGCATCCACGCATATGGCATACCGTTTGATTCAGGGCATTTGGAAGATTGATAATTGACAAGTTTTTTTTACATGACATGGAAATTTGCCATGATTTTTAACTTTGAATTGTATTTTTATAAATTTTTCCTGAAAATCTGGTAAGAAAGCGAAATTGTACACAAAACTGCACCCACACCATTGGTGGTATGCATAAAAGAATCACACCATTGTGTAGCTGAAGGTGTGTAGAGTCCAAGAATATATAGTTTTGGGGGGTATTTCTAATATAGAGGGGTGTTTAGTCTGACAAATCTGAAAAGTTGCTGTAATTGGGCCACTGTTCATTGGCTCACTTTGTGGCTAGTTGATTCCACGTCTGCGTGTGTAACCATACATAGGGCATACCGTTTGATTCAGAACATTTGGGAGATTGATATTTGGTAACTTTTTTTTACATTACTTGGGATTTTGGCATGATTTCTACCTTTGAGAGTGTTTTTTTTTAAATTTTTTAGAAAATCTGCTAAAGCTGTGAACTTCTACGAAGAACTGCGCCCACACCATTGATGGTACGAATGAACAAACTACAGAATTTCGTAGATAAAGGTGTGTGGATTCGAGAAATATATGGTTTGTGGGGGTTGTTTTGTGGGGAAAAATTGCAGACTGTTCAAATTCAGATTTGACTGAATATTTTTGCTGTTTCTGAGCCATTGTGCATTGTTTCACTTTGTGTCTTTTGGCTTCCACGTCCACGTGTGTAACCACACATATGGCATACCCTTTGATTTAGGACATTTGGGAGATTGATATTTAGTACCTTTTTTTTACATTCCTTGGGGTTTTGGCATGATTTCTACCTTTTGAAGTTGTTTTTGTTCATTTTTTCAGACAAATGCGAATTTTATACGAAGAACTGCGCCACACCCATTGATTGTATGAATGAACAACTACAGCGTTACGTAGCTGAAGGTATGTAGATTCTGAGATATATAGTTTTGCGGGGGTATTTCCAAGTTAGAGGGTGTTCAGTTTGGAAAATCTGGGAAAATGCTGTTATTGGCTCACGCGCATTGTTTTACATTTTGACTAGTCGCTTCCCAGTCAGTGTGTGTAACCACACATATTTTTACATTACATGGGGTTTTGGTGTGATTTTGTAACTTTGAAATGTATTTTTCTCTATTTTTCCAGAAAATTGTGTAGAAATGCGAAATTCTACGAAGAACTGCGCCCACACCATTGATGGTATGAATGAACGACACGTGCTACATAGCTGAAGGTGTTTAGATTTCAGGAATTATAGTTTGTGGGGGGTATTTCTGAGTATCAGGTGTTTTGTGGAAAAAACTGCAGACTGTCCAAATTGGAGTTGGCTAAATATTTCGCTGTTTCTGACCATCGTGCATTGTCTCACTTTGTGGCTTTTCGCTTCCACGTCGCGTGTGTAACCACACATATGGCATACGTTTTGATTCAGGACATTTGGGAGATTGATATTTAGTAACTTTTTTTTAGATTCCATGAGGTTGTGGCATGATTTTTACCTTTTGAAGTTGTTTTTGTTCATTTTTTCAGACAAATTCGAACTTCTACGAAGAACTGCGCCCACACCATTGATTGTATGAATGAACAAACTACAGCGTTACGTAGCTGAAGGTATGTAGATTCTGAGAATATATAGTTTTGCGGGGGTATTTCCAAGTTAGAGGGGTGTTCAGTTTGGAAAATCTGGGAAAATGCTGTTATTGGCTCACTGCGCATTGTTTTACATTTTGACTAGTCGCTTCCACGTCAGTGTGTGTAACCACACATATTTTTACATTACATGGGGTTTTGGTGTGATTTTGTAACTTTGAAATGTATTTTTCTCTATTTTTCCAGAAAATTGTGTAGAAATGCGAAATTCTACGAAGAACTGCGCCCACACCATTGATGGTATGAATGAACGAACTACAGTGCTACATAGCTGAAGGTGTTTAGATTTCAGGAATATATAGTTTGTGGGGGGTATTTCTGAGTTATCAGGGTGTTTTGTGGAAAAAACTGCAGACTGTCCAAATTCGGAGTTGGCTAAATATTTTCGCTGTTTCTGAGCCATCGTGCATTGTCTCACTTTGTGGCTTTTCGCTTCCACGTCCGCATGTGTAACCACACATATGGCATACCGTTTGATTCAGGACATTTGGGAGATTGATATTTAGTAACTTTTTTTTAGATTCCATCAGGTTTTGGCATGATTTCTACCTTTTGAAGTTGTTTTTTGTTCATTTTTTCAGAAAAGTGCGAACTTCTACAAAGAACTGCGCCCACACCATTGATGGTATGAATGAACAAACTACAGCTTTACATAGCTGAAGGTGTGTAGATTTCAGGAATATATAGTTTGTGGGGGTTATTTCTAAGTTACGGGGGTGTTTTGTGGAAAAAACTGCAGACTGTCCAAATTCGGAGTTGGCTAAATATTTTCGCTGTTTCTGAGCCATCGTGCATTGTCTCACTTTGTGGCTTTTCGCTTCCACGTCCGCGTGTGTAACCACACATATGGCATACCGTTTGATTCAGGACATTTGGGAGATTGATATTTGGTACCTTTTTTTTACATTCCATGGGGTTTTGGCATGATTTCGACCTTTTTGAACGTTGTTTGATGTTCATTTTTTTTTAAAATCTGGTAAAAGTGCAAACTTCTACGAAGAACTGCGCCCACACCATTGATGGTAGAATGACCAAACTACAGCGTTACATAGCTGAAGGTGTGTAGATTTCAGGAATATATAGTTTGGGGGGTTATTTCTAAGTTACGGGGTGTTTTTGTGAAAAAACTGCAGACTGTCCAAATTCGGAGTTGCTAAATATTTCGCTGTTTCTGAGCCATCGTGCATTGTCTCACTTTGTGGCTTTTCGCTTCCACGTCCGCGGGTGTAACCACACATATGGCATACCGTTTGATTCAGGACATTTGGGAGATTGATATTTGGTACTTTTTTTTACATTCCATGGGGTTTTGGCATGATTTCGTCCCTTTTGAACGTTGTTTGTTGTCATTTTTTTTTAAAATCTGGAAAGTGCAAACTTCTACGAAGAACTGCGCCCACACCATTGATGGTATGAATGAACGAACTACATGTTACATAGCTGAAGGTGTGTAGATTTCAGGAATATATAGTTTGTGGGGGTATTTTTGAGTTGGGGGGGTGTTTTGTGGAAAAACTGCAGACGTTCAAATACAAAACTGGCTAATTTTTTTTTGCTGCTACTGACATTTGGCACTGGTCACGCTCTGGGTTAGTTTGGTAGCCATGTCTCTGGGTAGACCCATAATGTGGCATTATTCGGGAGGGGGTTTAGGCTTTCATATTTGAGATGCGTTTGAACTTTCCTCCACAGTTTTTAGCTGAAATTCGCATTTGATTTTGTCTCTGATTTTACAGTTGAGGAAAAAAAGGAAAATGTGAGAAAGTAACTTACAATTTGACGAAGAGCTGCGTCCGGGTATCTGCATTTTGATCGAAACTAACCTCACTCGTAAAATCCTGCGAGTGTGTAGTTTCTAAAAATATCTCACTTGGGGGGATATTTTAGATAATTTGGTAGATATTCTATGTTAACTGTCAGTAGTGGTTACACATTTTAATTTGGTGTAATATTCTAGGAGGTGCAGTTTTAGTTTGGGGGGGTCTCCTGTACAGGAAACGTCGGGTACCTACATATATCTGGTATCGTTGTACTCGGGAGTATCTGAGCTTTTAGAAACAGTGAGATTTTTGTGTGTAACCTTAAGATAACTATAAGTAAAAATGGGAAAAATCCATGAAAATTTGCAAATTTTTCATTTTTTTTTACATATTTTACCCATAATTCCAGTAAAATTTCCAGAAAAGTTACAAAATTTTGTTACCATGTTAAAGTACACTTTGTGCTGAAAAAAACAATGTATAATATTCCTGATTTACTGCAAGGTTTCCTACTGTAAAATTAGTCTAAAGCGATTAAGGACAAAATCCTGAAAATTCTTCTGGCAGTTAACGCAAAAAAAAATGAAAATCTCCTGGCAGTGAAAGGGTTAATGGCAAGAATTTATTTCCTTTTATTTTTTTCAAAATGCACGCAAAATTTATTAGTAAGGATGTGGACTTTTTAATGGGAGTCTCCGTTAAGTATTGTGAACTCACTTCTCATTATCATAAGAAACAGGTCAGAGAGGTGGACCTGTGCTTACAATAAAATCCTTCCACCTATAATGAACTATCCTTATCCAGCTGTATAGGAAGACCTAGGTTTGTTGTTTTTCTCTCAGTGATTTGGATCTGGATATGTTTTCCAAGATTATTTTTATACGACTTACATCTCATTTCATTTTTTTCCTTACACACAAATGCAACCCTAGCTAAATCCCTTATATGGTCTTCTACGTCCTGTACATCCTGTACATTTATACATCCTGTAAACAACCTTTCCTCAAAAGATCTAATTGAGGGTCCCTTAGTTTAAATGTTTACTTCGCCGTGTCAAAATACATGGATTTCTGCCAGAACTGGTTTATCTTACAGCAGTAATTATCCATGTTTTGATTTTACTTAAGTGACTGAGATTCCAATATTGTGGTGGAAGTTATTTTTTTTTATAGATTAAGACAGGAAACAGTCAGCATTCACACTGGAGCTTTAACCAAATCATTTTTCCAGAAAAGTGTTAACCTTTTACGGTGTGTAGAAACTGATTCCACTATTATTTTGGCCATATTGACCATATCCACCTTTATTACCTATGGTTTGCATGCCCTTACTGGGTGGAATCCTAAATAAAGTTAGTCAAAGTACAAGAAATGTGATTGATTATGCAGAGTATAAAAAGCAGTGCAATGTTTGTCATCTATGTATAAAATATAAACAGGGTTATTCAATAAAAGTTCTTATTGTTAAAAATGGTACTAATTTTGCCCCAACCAATCAGATTTGATTTCAATTTGAAAGCTAATCTGATTGGTTGGGGCAAAATAAGCACCATTTTTAACGATAAGAACTTTTATTGAATAACCCTGAAAGTGTGCAACAACATACTAAAAAAAATCCGAACTTCATTATAGATTATTAATATTCTTGTACTTGCATCAATTATACACGATGTAGCATAAAATCACATCAAAAGCAGCCACTAAATCTCATTTTATAAATTACCTTAAAAACTTACACAAACAAGGTTTAAGGTTTCGCTTACCATTTCCTCGTTCCCACGTTGTTTTTTTGCCCATTGCTTTGTCCGATCTGCTCCTTCCGTACTGTTTTTGGTTTTCTGGAGTTCAAGATCGCTGGTGACGCATGGTTATCTCCGGTCCTCTTTGGCTTTCAGCGGCGATCCTACCGACATTCGGCTAGTTCCGGCTCTCTTTGTTCATCGCAGGGGCACACACCAGGTTCTTCTTTTCATCTTCGGAGGCCAATGCCCGGCAATGCACGCCAACTCACTAGTGGGACCACATCAATTGGGCCACACTAGTGTCTGCTTTTAAAAGCATGATTGGATCACGCTTACAAGCACATTAGTGTGGCCTAGCCCTTAAATGATATTATTATGTTCATTAGTCTAATATATTTAAGGTCTAGTGATTTTTTGGGATCGCAGTTCTTACCTTATAACATTACTGCAACGTCTCTGCTTGGCCCATTCATTTTGGGATTGCGAATCAATTGGAAAAAAAAGAATGGGTCATTTGCTCTTTGGACATTGTGCAAACGTCAGAAGGTAGTGCAGTGTACAGGAACTGTAACCCTTAAAAAAATAAAAGGTGTTTGGTAAATAGAGAACATATCCATGTTTGGGATGATATATTAAAATAATATAATAAAGGGAGAGTTAAAACATCTACATAGTGGGAAGAAATATTTTATTCAACAACATTTCACTTTGTCATTGAGACTTAACGTTTGTGGTCTACATTATATGTAAGGGAAACAACATAGAAAAACAAGGAACAAATTACCCAGCATAAATTATTATTTATGAAGACAATTAACACATATGCCAGTACCACATCAATTTTAACTGACTAAAATTCCAGGTCACTGATAATGTTTCACCTTTGAGTAAAGGAAGTAATAGAACAAAAAGGTTACAGTAATTGGAAATGAGGTGGATCAATAGACTTGATACTAAATATCCTTTTTTTAAATAATGTGATCAGAAAGTAGTTGTCTTTCCAATATATTGACAACAAAGCATTCAGCTCATTTAGGGCACACAACCGATACGAAACCACTTTTGTTAAGTTTTGCGCTACTTCATAGCGTGAAACTTAATGTGGTTCTGTATGGGACTTTAATCCGGCGATCCAACGGTTTAATACCAGATGTAATCTCATTTAGGTCTTTTTTTGTATCGTGGGATCGCGCAAAGGTAAGCAAGAAACCAGACCATATTGAATCTTCCCGTTAGTGTCATTCAAAATTCTTATCCTTTCTTAATTTGTTATTAGTCAATTTACAAAAGTAAGACAAAAAAAAAAGATCCGTTTCAGACAGTCTGTCTAGTTCCATGTACAGTATACTAAAAGTTAATTCCATTTGTGATTAATACCTTCCTAGTGCTCTTATTCTCTAGGTAGCCAAGCCCTATTAATAAAAAAGATCTGTCATGTGTTGTGTTTAATCCCATGACTATGATGTGTCTAAGTATATAGTGAGTTAGTAACTTTGTAACTGGAAAATACTAATATTTTCCTAAGCTTTACTGTGGTCTGCTAAGTCAAATAGAAATTATGTTGTTTGTTTAAAAATAATCACCTTTCATAATTAGACAGTAAAAACAATGAACTATTATGGTTGCTGTCTTAAGAGTTCAATGGTATTGATATATCCTAGAGATAATAGCCAGAAGCATAGAAACCTAGACGCTGCAGCCAAACATTACAGTTTTTTGTTGTTGAGTGCACATTATGTCACACTTTATACAATTACACAACACATCTCTCATGGGAATTGGTTTCTTATATTAATTGAGATTGTGGAATGCAAAAATACCATATATTTTAAAATGTGTATAATACCTACCATTTAAATAAATATATCAACTTGTCCCTCTGCATTAATTTTTTGGTCAGTAAAAGTCATATTCAAATAGACTCCTCCAGTCCAAAAAGTCCTCTCTGTCTCAATCAGGAGCTTCTAACATTCATAGGTCATATGTTCACAGTAAACAGGCCCAGGTGCCACCTTCTTAGTTATCCAATACAAAAAACAGCTGCTTATTCATACAAATTTATGTTAAAATAATTTCCACTCATATACTTATGGGTCATAGCAATGTAAAACCAATTTCATGTTTGAGTATAGTAACTAGGTTTTTGCTCTAGTTTTGAAAATTAGTTGGGTTTTTTGGCAAATGTTTAGATGTCCAGTAGCTTACATGGCAGTGATGGCACCTTTAAATGGATTAGTAAATATATTTGTTGACATTATTTTTTTTAAAAAAGGGTAAATGTTACTTTTTTTTTACTGCTATAAAGATTAAATATATATCTTCTATAGGCTGCTGTGACTACTCAATCATAGCAGCTAAAAACCAAATGTAAAAAAAGAATAATAATAATAATATAAGAGAAAGACCAGTAGGTGTTTAATATTTTTAGATCCATTTAAACATTTTAATCAATTGATCTTATTTCATTAATAAAAGGTTAATTAACGAATCTGAGCCAATCAATAAATATTATCTGTTATCTCAGTTCTAGTAGCAGTGGAATAGTCAGTGACAACCAAAGGGTCGTATGTTGTCCTTTGTAGAACTTTGCCCAGTTCTGTAATTGTCAGTTGAAGCAGCCAGCATTGATGAATCCATGGTGTGTAGATGTATGTGCCGACTTTAACTTATGTGATCACCAGTGTCCAGGAGAGACAGGCATTGTTCTCCTGCATTATGGGATGTCTACATGACTCTCTTGACCATAGCAGAGTACAGGCTGCTCAGCTATTTCCAAGCATTTCCTGTACTGGGAATGAATAGAGAAATCCCATTCGGAGTGAAAACACTTGCTCCAAATTTTTTTATCTAACATGTGTTTAAGGCCTTAAGAATATCAAAGTCTTGTGATCCTTGATTGAAATATTATGTTGGCTTTTTCATTTAAGTTTGGCAATTACACAGATTTTGCATTAAATCTTGAAATTTCCACAAGTTTTCTTTTTGAGAATTATTCAGTACACTGCTCCCCACTCTAACTTGGAAATTAGAACTTTTGTCCTCTTATGGAACTGTAGATTATGTTCAATTTGGATAAACATTTGACTGTAAAAATTTTAAAAATTTCTACCAATTGTCCAACATTTTTTTCCCCTGTGTGTACCATCACATTAGTTGTTTCATTTACCAAATTAAATGGCTAATTTGATAGGTCTTAAGGGTACACAAAGAAGCCTCAGAATACTAAGAGAGGGTGCAGTAATGTATTACCACATTACTAACCTGCCAATGATATGCCTGATGAAGTCGCGCCAGCGACGAAACGCGTAGCAATCCATTAGCCTCCAGTCACTTGCACATCGCACTTATATTATTGTCACTATGGCACTTTATTATTATCTAAAAAAAAATATTTTTTTATTTCAAGTGGACTGATTACTTACCATTCCTTTTTCCCGCAAAGTGCTATCCTTCTGAGGTATCAGCCCTCCCCCTCAGTGGTGTTTGTAGCGGACCTCGGATTGGCCAGATCTACTTCCCATATACCAGCAGCGTGAGAGAGACCAGGATCAGCAAGATCTACTTTTCATTTAGCAGTAGCGCGTGGCTCACCCGTGACCTCCAAGATATCCATAGTTGGAGAACGAAGAATGCAAGGAAAGTTCCTGGGAGAAATCTGTCCCTGATCAGACATGCTTCAAGTGGAAACGTTCCAGTTGCTTAGAGTGGGAGTTGGAAAGATCGAAACACATGGGAGGGAGAGTGCTGAATCCCGGAAGAGGTACAGTGCGAGGTACAAGGGGGGTTGGAAGCAGAGGCGTCTCTAGTGTTTTTGCCACCTGAGACAAACTTTTGAATGCTGCCCCTATGTACCACTAGGTGCCATGAAATGTACCACTAGGTGCCATGAAATGTACCGCTAGGTGCCAAAAAAAGCACCATAATTCCTATAGAATAAAATATTTTTTTCCAAAAGATTTGTAAGCTGGCCACCACATCAAGGTAAATTCTTTCAGCAGGGCCCTAACTAACCTAACAAAGTTGCGCTTCTGCCCAGCTCACACGGATAGGTACATATAACAGGCCATAATGCCTAGACCACACAGATAGGTACATATAATATGTCTTATTGCCCAGATCAACTACACTGGTACATATAACATGCCCTAATGCCCAGACCACACATATAGACACAAATAACATGCCATTATGCCAAGATCACACTGATAGGTACATATAAGATGCCATAATGCCCAAGTCACTCAGACTGGCACACATAACATGTCCTAATGCCCAGATCCCCCAAACTACATTAAAAATAAGATGTGTCTAGCTCTGCACACAAATATAATTACCCACTTACCCTATGATGATCAGAGCAGGGCCTACATGAAGGCGGCAGTTAGTGCAGAGCTAAGGGTAAAATTGCGGGTCTGCGAGCTTGCACAAGCTCATGCAACCATGACTTTATTTTCCTTCTACTCTGCCTGCCGCTTTTCTAAAACAGAAAATTTAAAGTGAGCTCTGCATGCCACCTCTCTGATTTTTCACTGGGGTGCTGCCCTGAGCATTTTGCTCATATTGCCTCATTAGAGAGACACCCTTGGTTGGAAGGCTCTACACATATTTATTGGACTGATCACAGGATAATGGATATTTATGCTATAGGAAAATTGGATATTTTCATAAGTTTTCTCTATATATGCACTTTTTGTTATATATGAGTATCTAATTTCACTTATATTTTATTATTATACATATGCACTTTGTTTGTAGTATATAGTCTATTGGAGGATTGTATTTACCATATTAAAGGAATATTTTCTTATTTCTGCTTCACCTTCATTTTTCTGTTTTAACCTGGCAATGACCCTGAAATGTACTAAACAGTTAGCGAGATTTAGTATATCACGTGATTACAGTCAGGTAAGCAGCATAGTGTGCGTCAGGATAAGACCCCAATGTTTTACATGTTAAGTCTTGCACTACTAGTTAATTGCATCACGTGCATCAGTGTAAAACCCACACTAGAGGGTATTATGGGTTTTACACTCACATTTACAATAAGATTTAATATAGCATATCCCTGTACTGTATATACTAAATGTAACTGTCTCTAAATAAATAAGGAGACCAAATAGATTCAAACAAATGAAAGAGAAAATGGTCATTGGCAAAAAAAAAAAAACAGTACTTTGATTCACTATTTTGATACCACTTTGCAATTTCTTTTAAATATGGTAACTTTTTGGGATCCTGGCCAATCACTATTGATTAAAGCATCATATTGATTTCTGTTTAATCTTTTAGCTACCATGATAAGAAGATGTGGGTTTGAAAGTTGACTGTTAAGACAATGTGACTATTCATAGTGGTGAAGATTAATGTTTTACTGGGGGTTAATAGCCATAGTAATGTAGGAATTACATTTAAAAATCTGTTACAAATAAGCAAATGTGGATGAAAGTACATACCCCCTCCATAAGATTCCTCAGTGGTTTAGCAAGCAAGCATACATCCTTGTTAGCAATAGAGATGGCCGAAAACACACCAGGTTCATTTTCCATTTTCGGGTTCTCGGATCTCGGGAAAATCCTGAAGATCCGAAAACAAAACGATTTTTTGATTATTATCGAATGTTCGAGGCTATTTCCGAGGATTATCGAAAATAGCCTTGAACGTTCGATAATCCTCAAAAATACGATCGGAGACTACTTTTGAGTTTCCGGTCGTATTTTCGAGGTTCAAAGCTATTATCGATAATCCTCGGAAATAGCCTTGAACATTCAATAATAATTGAAAATAGGCTCCGGATTTGGACAGATCATTAAAATTTTGGAACAGAGGGGTCCCGTGCCCATCTCTAGTTAGCAATTTTAAATCCAGTAAATGTTATTTATTATCTAGTGCATAGAGTGGTATTACCATCAGGTAAGTAAAACTTCCAATAAGAATATTATCAATGTTGCGATCTCTTAATGCAATCTGTTTAATGTAATGTTTTATTACAACACTAGACAGCAAAGCTATACCCCATAAACCTAGAGCTTTTAGCCAGATTTCACACTCTCCTTTTGTATGTATGTATGTATGTATAATTATATTTATTTAGCACCACTTGGGTAAGCAGCGCTGTACATTATAAAATACAGAGTATACAAACAGTGGGATGAGTGCAAGCCATTATACAGATAAATTAAATTTACATAAGTAACGTTTCAATGGTTAAGAATACATATATAGATCTATATATAAGTGTGGTGTGCCTTGACATATCAGTAAAGAGATCCCTGTCCTGGAGAGCTTACAATCTAATTGGGAGGGACAACATACAGACATACAGATACAAGTGGGGGGGATAAAGTGCTCAGACAGATAACAATCATAATTAGTGCTGTTTTTCAGAAATGTAGGATAACAGTTTAGATTTATAAGAGCTAATAGATGTCACCTGGCGAAGTGAGAGAGAAAGTTCCAAAGGTAGGGAGCAGCAAGAGAGATTGGTTTAAGACGGGAGGAAGCAGTGTTCATTGTGGGTTTGCAGAGAAGGCGTCCAGAAACATAGGGGACCAAGAGAGAAGATAAGTAGGGAGGTGCAGTAGAGTGAAGGGATTTAAAGGTTAAAAGATGGGTATTGAATATGATTCTAACAGGGAGATTCACCCAGAGCCGCAAATGCTCTGGGCAAATCTCCCATACGGCATTTACCAGAGGCTGCACGGCTCTGGGTGAATCTCATCTGCATGTAAGTATTTAATGCCAGCTATAGCACTTGCGAAGCCACCGCAAAGCGAGACTTAACGTTGAGCTAACCGAACGTAAATTGGTTAGCACAATGTTAAGGTGAGAAAGGAGCGATGCACGGCTGCAGTAGTCAAAAAGGGAGATTATAAGGGCATGCATGAGCGTTTTAGTAGTGGAGCGAGAAAGGAAAGGGCGGATCTTCACAATATTGCTAAGGAGAAAACAACAACTCCTAGTAACATTGTTAATGTGATGATGGAAGGAAAGAGAGCATTCAAAGATAACTCCAAGGCAGTATGCAGATTCAACTGGGTTAATGACCATATTGTCAATAGAGATGGAGAATGGTGGACTAGGTCCTAGTTTAGGGGGAAATTATTCATTCTGTTTTAGATTGTGTTTAAGGTGGCAGTATGCCATCCAGGAGGAACTAGAGAGTAGAGATGTCCGAACTTCGCAAAATCCGGTCCGCTCGAGGATCCGTGAATTTTCGAAAAAATTAGAAAATTCGAAAATCCGCGAGCAGACCCATTAAAATGAAAAATACCCGTGAAATTACGATATTTCCCGTATTTTCGAACATTTTTGAAAATATGTATTTTCGAAAATACGAGTAATCCGCGTAATTTCGAAAATTTTCGAAAATTTTCGAAAATACGTATTTATGAAATAAGAGAAATCCTTGCATTTTCGGAAATTCCCGAAAATACGTGAAAACCCGTAATTTCGGAAATATGAAAAATCCGCGAATCGGAAGTTCGGAAGGCGGAAAATCCGGAAAAATCCGCCATACGCGAACGGGATAAATCCGCGGCGGATCCGGGTTCGGATCCGCGAACCGGCCATCCCTACTAGAGAGCAGATATTTAGAGATTTGGGATTGAACTTCAGGGGTTAGTGCAGGGGTGGACAAGTAAATGTGGGTATGATCAGCGTATAGGTGATACATAAAGACAAAATAACTAATTGTTTCTCCCAAAAAGAGCCCTGAGGGACCCCCACACTAAACAGAACTTTAGATGAAGTCTTATTAGCAAAAGAGACAGAAAAAGATCTGTTAGAGAGATAAGATAACCACACCGCAAATTGATTTTCTTTTGATGTCAATACTCTTATTGGTTAAAAAAGGAATATTGCCATAATGCAAAAAGCTTCCCACTTTCACAATGTCCTCAACCCACTTTCTGATGATAGCAACACAAACAAGGAGTTCATATGCTAAGCTATTGTTACACTCTTCTTTAATAATTTAACCAATTCAATAGCTGTGGGAATAGTTATTCAAATAATTAAGAGGGACCATGACCTTATGTAATGACGTTTCACAGCTAGGACAAATGTTGTTGCAATATGTTAAAAAAAAGTTATAGGAAAAATCGGTTGCAGGGCAGTATTACTTCCATTCATAGGGTTTCTGGCTATGCTTTTTGGTGATAACAATATTCCTTTAAGGCTGTTTTTTTTTGTTATAAAATAACAACTAAAGGCTATAAATTAAAAGGCAGGAAACATTTATTATTTATAAAATGTGTTTTAAAATGAATTTTACTACAGCTTGTTAGGAAATTTACCTTTACATGTGTGTCTTGTGTGTCTAATTTACCAGCATTCCAGTTTCATGGGCACATACACAGTTTTGTCAGTGACAGAGGTTTATGGTAAATGCTCAGTCTTGATCTTCTGCAGTAGCTTGTTATAGCAGGTCACTGCCCACTGAAAAGCAAGGGCTCAATGTGTACTAGAAAACATGCAATAGGATTTCTCCACCAGTTACTTATTGTAATCTATAGTTCTATGATAATTGATATATGAATATGACATTTGCTTAAGAATAAAAAAAAATGCTAAAATGTTTTACTCATCTGGAAAAAAACAGTTTTGTTAAGGACATTAACACACTGAATGATTTACTTATCTTAACAGGCTTCCTGTTAAGCAATCCTAATTTGCAAATTTCACTATTAACTTTTATGTGTCATTCCATAACCATATTTTTTTAGCCCACAAAATAAATGTATAACTGCTATTTTCTCCAAAGCACATAACCAAATATCAAGTCAACTTTTCTGTTTATTTATTAAATTTACACAAAGAAATGAAGCTGGATAGTCATTAAAAAAGATCAGTAACTCAGTAACGTTGGTGCAGTGATTCGTTCTGTTGACAGACATGCCATAAAACCAAAGGGAAGTGTGGGGGATTGTGGTCAGATCATGTGGTTACTGTAACCTCATGATGTCACTCCCTCGTCTTGTGGTGATTGGGTGGCGATGTCTGGGGATACAGTTTAAATTCTCCTAGACCTATTCCACTGCAACACAAAGCGAACTCAGGTGAAACAGCAATCTGCTCTGAAAAGCTGGAAACAAGCTACATCCATTACTTTTAACTTTGCCTTATTGGTTAAGGTAAGACTTGTTCATTCAAATTTGTTTTAAATAAATTTATTGTAGAAATGTTAAATTAAAATCTTTTCTTGCAGGTATCTACACTGAAAATGAAGACAGCTTTACTGTTTGTTTGCCTCATCGGTATGGCATTTGCATCTTCAGTAAGTCTGCTTACATATGGTGTGATAACCTAGGTGGGAAAATAAACTGAAAATGCTGGTTTACATTTGTAGTAATAATCTATCAAGGTATCACAAAAAATGCCAGTATATTTAATACAGAGAATAGTTCTTTTGCTTTTTCCTGTTATATTCCTACACTGACTATATAACTTCCACTTTTCTTTTGGGAATTGGTGTTGTAAGTAAATCATAACTGAAAACAGATATATATAACAGTTTATACAGAAAGTAAAACTTTATCTGCTGTTGAACTTTATCAACCTCTCCCTTTCCATGCGGAAGAGATAGACAGACAGAAAAACAGAAAAATAGATAGATAGATAGATAGATAGATAGATATGGAGATGGTAGATAGATAGATAGATAGATAGATAGATGATAGACAGACAGACAGACAGACAGACAGACAGACAGACAGACAGATAGATAGATAGATAGATAGATACCACTAAAGACAAAAAGCATTTTCCCAAAAAGGCGCTGTCAATGTTATATGTTGTTTTCCATTGAATAGTTCCTTTGATAATTAAAAAAAATATTTTTAAAACAAAAGTGCATTACTAATGGTATCGTAGATTATTTCTGTAATAGCTGAAATGTGGGATAAAGTCAAAATGAATTCTAGGTCTGTTGAATGACCACTATTCTGTAATGCAGAAAGAACTAGGAGTAAAAATCCTAGCATGATTGTACTTTAAATGTATGTGTATGTTTATTTCTACTTGGGGACACAGCGCTGTACAATATTAGAATACAAAAAAAAGTACACGGGGGACAATGAATAAATACATAAATATATAAATGACTATGTGCAATAAGTAAATAAATTAATAAAATAAAAAAATTAATTGTCTAAAGTTTTTGTGCATATATGATTAGGTCCCATTGATTGTAAAAATGTGATGTTGCTGATGCAATTTTGCAGACCCTTATTTGATTTATTTGTGCATTTTTGTTGTAAGATAAGCAGATTTAAACCAATCACTTACCGTAATTACAGCATGGTAGGCAGTAGAATAGAATAGTATTTATTGGTCACTTTTGAAAGTTCAAGTAATACATCTTATTAATGTTCTCTTTTTTCAGGAGTCATCATCAAATGAAAGCAATACCCCCGACTCAAGCTCTTCCGAGGAGCATACTACCTCTCCCAGTGTAACTATTTCCAGTGAGCAAACAACCGAAATCGATGAGCCTGGTGTTACAAGAAGAGGAGACATGCGCAGAAGACGGGACCTTGTACTGAGTCTCCTTAAACGTGATGTGTCTGGAATAAAGGTAAGACAGACATATAGTAAAATGTTAATATAAGAATTGTTTATTAATTCTAGTATATGGGCCCAGTGTGTTCATACTGTATGTTCATATGCTCCTCTGATTTTGCTAGCACTAATGGAAAATGTACGTTTTAATTGGCCTGAGTCTGAAAATGCTTCATTTCCTTCTTAAAACACAGAGCAGCTCAGATGAGAACAACACCCCACAATCTAATGATCAAAGTGCAACCACTGAGAGCACTGACACTCGATCTCACTCATCAGAGAGTTCTGAAGAGAACAGCAACGAGAGCACCACAAAACCTTCTTTGCTGCAGGCCGGTGAGCTTTCTACAACCGAACCAAATACATCAGAGGAGAGCTCTGAAGAGGCAACAAGCAAGCCACCCTCTGTTTAAGTAAGAAAAAAGATCATCCCTGGGCTCTGTTATAGTTGCAATAACGTATTCAAATCTTTGCTCTTATATATAACTTATATATATATATATAAACGTATACGTGTTCTGCATTTACCATCTTTACAAAATTACAAAATTACTTTTGCAGTACCCTAGCTGTAAGTTTTTTTCAGGAGTTAAGGACCATTTCACCTTACTGCTTAAAATATGCCTTATTATTCTCATTCTGCCTTTGTAAAACTATGACAAAACCTAGTTGCATACCTCACAGCCATCCCGTTTTGAATGGGATAGTTCCGTTTATAAGGGCTTGTCCTGGCACATGGCCTGGGTAGATAAGGGTGCAAATGCCCATGACCCTTATTCTTCTTTGCAAATGTTGGGTATGCATCTGGAGATACAATACTATTGCTTATAACAGCATAACACGAACGCTAAATTACAATACTGGTCTTCTAATCCTAAACAAATGTAAACAAGACACCTTCTAGCAAGAGCTGGATGTGGTCATAAAGAGCATAAAGTCTTGTTGCCCTTTATCAAGCAGGGCACTATAAAAGAAAACAAACAATGTTATGGAAAAATATAGTACAGAGCAAATGTAAACCCTGCTGCTAAAACACACTTATCACTACACTCAGAGACTACTACTTCCTTAATACAGGCACGTATACTTGTATGTGTTTTGTCTTGCAGACAAACCAATTTTCCTTTTGCATGTAATACTACTTGATTTTAATGTAAGTAACTGTATAAAGTAAATCATGATTACATCTTTTTACACTTTTCTTGTAAGAAACCTTATGGAACATTTTTATGTTAGTTTGACTTCTAATAAAATGTCTAATAAAATAAAAATCACAATGCTTTTATTTATTTTGCTTCTGTATTTAGCCACTATTTATTGCTAATAGTAGTGCAAAACATAACAAATTCCTTGTGCTGGTTGAGTGGGTGTCTTTTGCAAAACCTTCTCAGCCGGCACAAAGAAGAAGTTAAAGGGAAAATTCAATGGAAAATATAATTTAAAAAAAAAATCTTATAGGGCTATGACCGGAGAGCTGTTATCAACTTTTTCCGTCTTAAAGTCACGTTAACCCAAGAACCAAGGGTTAACGTGACTTTAAGACATAAATTACAGCGGTTGTGGTGGTATGCCACAAGCTATGTACCAAGCTCTTTAAGACAGAAACTTTATCACCAGCAGATAGCTGGTGTTAAAGTTTCAGAATGGGAAAACTCCATTCACTATGATCTGAGAGCCATTATCGGCCCAGTGCATTGCCTATTGGAGGCAATAGAGGGCAATACATAGCCCTAATAGTTTGTATTATGCATATCTAGTTAATCTACATATTCTCTCCCATTTGGAAAAATCAGTAGAATTTATACCCCTTGCTATTCCCTGCTGTTGACATAAGTGAGCTGACATTTCAGGTTCCAACAGTCCTTCTTGTTCCTAGAATACTTCACTTCCTAGGAATGTTCCTTACAGTAATTTCTACTGATTGGCTGTTGGATGGGTCAAATATGCTCAGATCTCTACTATGCAAATGAATCAACCCAGGCACTGGGTCAAGGGCAAGACCACAATGGTCTCTATTAGGGGTCCGGCAAACAGGAAGTCAGTGTTTCGGAAACATTTGTTTACACACAGACACAATGTTGAATGGGCAGGTCAATGGGATGGAAAAATACTGCTCTTTTTCTTAAAAGCACATGTATTTGCACTGAATATTAAATACAGCCAAAGGATTACACACAGTTTGTCTTTCTCAGTGCCTACAGTGCCTTCCCTAAATAAGAAGCACAATTTTAAAAAGGGACATAATGAAAAATTAAGACTAATATTTTTAATATTGCTACTCTGTATCAACATACATATTCTGGTCACTATTACCATATTCTTGTCAATATCTGGAGCTCTAGAGATTGGTTCTTCAATTGTATACATGCCTATACAGTCAACACTACGAGTAAATAATTGTTTACAGCAGTCACAGTAAACCCTGTTTTATAAGAACAGTTTAAAGTGCCTTAGATTATCGGTTTAATTGAAGAATGTGAGGAGCTATGTTTTACCTGATGTTCTTTAATTAAACATTCAGGAGCAGGCAGGGAAGTTTGAGTACCGGTACTTATTTGTGATCACGCTCCAGAGCTAGCTTCTCTGACAGGTTCCGATTGAGCTTGCACTGTATGCGCATGCGCATACGTTATGTGCATATGTATACAGTATAAGCTCCGTTGGATAAAACATAGCTCCTTTACCTCCTTCAATGATCTAAGGCACTTTTGTGAGTGGAGATAACCTTTAACTGACCAAGAACCATTCAAGCCATTTTTTAACACAAATTTTTCTATCCTTCTAGACTCAGCTCTCAGCAGTATTTGTAATTTTCCAATTTTTCCAGCATTTAAATTTTTACAGAGATATATGGGGGCTGATGCACCAAGAGGTGTTAAAGTTTGCCTGTGCTATTAATTTGCAGAAACCATTAGGGGCGTAAATGCAGGGGCCCGGGTCCCCCCACATGATTGGTGGCCGGTCCCTCCACAAACAGCAGTTAAACAGCTGGTCGCGCATATGAATGAAACGTGCTTGATCAGTTCTTCTAAACACCTGATTGTGCATATTTTTCCTTCCTACACACAATCAGCTGTTAAAAAACAGCTGATCACGGAGGTTATGGGCTTCGCGATCAGAGGTTATGGGCTTGTGGCGGGTCCTGCTAACGTCCGCCCCCCCCACGCAGTGGCAGTATTTACGCCACAGGCAACCAGTAAAGTGTTATTTAAATGGCATGTCCACCCCCCAAACAAAAATGTCAACTGTAAATAAACACCCCCCAAAACTTAGACATCACTAGAATAAACCGTTACTCCTGTTATCCTAAATGCACTTACTCATTCCCTAGGCCCTCTGTTGCTGCTGTTCCATGCCTTTTCTGTGTACAGCAGCAGTACAGGGGGCCAGACCAGCAGAGGCATCAGTGATTGACTGAAACACTTTGGGGTTGGGAGACTAGTCCCAACCAGATATTATTCTATACATACTAGGTCCTTGCCTTTGGGTATAGCTGTGTACAGGGATTGTATGTCTATCCCACATAAGCATGTATTTTTACCAAGTGGGGCTAAAGTATCCAGGTTAGAAGTCTCCCTCAAACAGGTAGTAGGTGGTGTAAGAAGTGAATGTGATAAGTAGTGAAGGCAGTGATGAATGCATAGAGAGTACTGACCCCAGACCTAACACTATTAGTCTCCCTAGTGTATTCACCAGTGTCTTGTGTGTTTCGGGAGCAGGTGGAATACTGGTATTTTAGGGGGTTGTATTGTGATAACCTTATGTTGTAATTCATCATAATTGGGCAATCCATTTCATTACCGTACTTCCCAAGTAGAATGATGCGTGAGGGATGCATAGTAGCAAGTATTATAATGATGTTTTTTCAAATTTTATAATATGTATATTTCTATCCATGATCACAATAGTATCCCCTTATTCACTAACAAATCTCTTTGTTATTACTCACATTTATAAAAGCTTCCTTCTTTGCCAAAGAAGGAAAAAACAAAGATTGGGCCAGGCAGAAAACTTACCACTGACTCCATCTTCGGTCCCCAGCTTTCCCAGATTTCTAGGGGAAATCTGCGGAAAGATTTGAGACTCAAAGTGGGGAACTTTGAGCACCCTTTCTGATCAAATTTCAGATCATTGCATTCGAGTAAAGTCATGCTAAACAAATCACCGCTGGATAGTGTGACTTAAATCCCTTGCTTGTGGCATCTGAGTGAGTACCACAAAAGACACCTTCACAGCCACCACAAGCTATTCACCAGTAGATGGCTAATAGCTGGCTTTAAAGGGCATGTCCACCCTGTAACTGAAATTTGTCCCAATGTTGGCTACACTGTGTAGTATTAAATGGCAACTATAGTGAAAACATTACTTTGCCTCATCCTAATCTATAAATTAATACAGGTAAGTAGCAAGTTTGTTTGTTGCTGCATTCCTTCAATACAGTAATTTATTTGCTCAGGCTCAGTATCTCTCCTCCCTTTCCTAACCGACATATCCTTCCATCTGACCTGACTATCTATAAGGGCAAGCATTCTCAGTAATCACAATGAGGCAGCTTTGGAAAAGGGAATTTCCCATCATACAATTCACATGATTTGCATGAACACTGTCTCAATTTCAGTTATACAGTAGTAAAACTGCACATAGCAGAAGATGTTTCAGATTGGATATCTAAAGCTAACTATTTTTTCAGTAAAGATGCCCTTTTATACCTGTTACCTTAAAGGAAATGTGCAGAAAGTGCTATACTTTAAATTAATAAACTTTCAGGGAGATTCAATAAAAGATCATATCGTTTAAAATGGTGCTAATTTAGCCTCAACCAATCAGATCTTATTTAACATTTGAAAGCTAACATCTGATTGGTTGGGGCAAAATTAGCACCATTTTTTAACGATAAGAACTTTTATTGAATAACTCTGTTTGATTTTTGTTGCAGCATTTAAAAAGTCATGAAAATGGCGGCAACTAAAGTATTACTATGTTATATAACATAGTAACTCTTTAGTTGCCGCCATTCAAGTGGATTATTCAACCATTTACTTTCTGTATAATGTATTTACACTGCATTGATTCTGACAGCCTTGATTCTGACCCCTAACATTTCCTAACTGCCTTCTGCTGTTTGAGAGTTTTTGTCAGGGAATGGTGGAACCAGTAGTGCAACTACATATGCACTTGGGTTGCTCACAATTTTGCAGGCTATTTGGGCAAATTAACTCTATGTAATCAAAAATCTATTATTATTGTTTATCTGTTATATAATGGATAATGCTCCCCTTACGGTATAATATAAGGATATTACGCGACTGAGGAGCTCCCAACTATATAGAAGCACAAGGCCATAGGCTGAGTTCTTTTATACAGGGCAGGGAATTCCGAGGTGGCTTAATGTCCTTATATTATAATGTGAAGAGGCGCATTATTCCTTATAATAAGAAATAAGAAATCAGGTGCCTTCACCCCATTCACATTTTAAATTCTTGCCTTGTCCCCATTTCCACCTTAAACCCTCTAATCTATCTTCTGTAACTTAAAGGATAACTGTATTGCCTTATTTTTAAACTGCTTTCAAAAGAGTAAAGCTATGTAGCCCTGCCCATACATTTTTTTCCTGATTTCGAGTTTCTATTTGCCTTGAATTAGCCACACTGTGAAGGGGGTGTAACAATTCTGTCTGCCTCTAACTGTCACTCAAAGCTAGCATGCTAGAAAACACTCCTCCACCCATCCATGATCAGCTTGATTATCTAGGCTGTACATCCTAACAACCAAACAGTTCAAGTTTGTATGACTGGCAGAGGAGGAGGAGAGAGGTTGTAACAGACATTCCTACCAGCTAATGGCAAGTGATATGTTAGCGCCGTCTAGGAGGCAGGCTTTTAGCACTCATCTTTTCCGTGTGATATCTAAGGGAGAGCAGCACGGTTGTAAATATAAGCGATTTGAGTGTGAACATGTAATGGGAGTAATGTTATTTTTTTGATATTGTTGTAGAAAGGAACATCCCAGCCCAGCATCTATAAGGTTAAACAAATATTTATGGAGGAGGAGGGAGACATTGGTTATGAAGTGACAGGAAGCAACTCAAGCAGGTCCCATTAGTGAAGTTAAAGGGACAGTTCAGTGGAAATTATCAATATTTGTTAAATTGTTAGTTTGTGTGATGCATACTTAGTTATTCTACATATTCTCTTCCATTTTGAAAAATCAGTTGATTTCATACCCTTTGCTGTTCCCTGCTGTTGTCATTAATGAGCTGACATTTCAGGTTCTAATGGTCCTTCTTCTTCCCAAGATGCACCACATCCTTGAAATGTTCCTAACAGTTATTTCTACTGATTGGCTGTTGGATGGGTCAAACATGCTCAAATCTCTACTGAGCAACTGAATCAACCCAGGCGCTGGGTCACGGGCAAGTCTCTACTAGGAGTCGTGCAAACAGGAAGTCAGTATTTTGGTTGCAGTTATTTATACACAGACAAAATGCTGAATTGTAAGGTTAAGGTCATTGGGATGAAAAAACACTGCTCTTTTTTCTGAAAAGTACATGAATTTGCACTGAACTTCCTCTTTAAACAATGCAAAAAACGCTGAGTCATTGTTCAGGCATGAACACTGGAATGGGCAGAGTAGTGGGATATAAGAAATATAAGAAATTAGTCACTTAGTGACATAGCTGAGTGATTTTTATAAGGATATATACCACTGCAGCATGAACATATATGTGCTGTTTATGGACTGCTACACAATGACACCATAGGTAAGAAACCCAGGAGCTAAAAAAATATTAATTTCTGCAGTCTAACCAAACAACCAGCTATACTAAAACTATCTACTTGCAAATCACTAACCTAAAATAAAAAAGCAAGAACTGCTAGTTTGACTGCTTTTTAGAAACTGGGCTTCTCTGAGGATTTTATGCTGTTTAAGGGCTAGGCCACACTGCTGCGCTTTTTTTTGCGTTTGCACTTGCGTTTTTGTTCATATCATTGAAAACACGGCAATGCACCGAAAACGCGCGTTTTCTGGTGCGTTGCGATTTGCGTTCCGCATTTTAAATCGCAGTCGCATGTGTTTTTCAATACTTATTGAAATAACGCGTGCGCAAACGCAACGAAATCGCACATGAAATCGCATGCGATTGCGTTTGCGTTGCAGTGTGGCCGTGCCCTAATAGTTTCTCATAAAAAATAGTTTGGTCTAAAACAAATCTTAAATCTGATTGGCTCTTGGAACTTTCTTCTTGATCCAAGCTTACACATGGTGGCAGCTTCTGTACTGTTTATAGTTAGAGGGGTATGGTAATTTACTTCATAGGGAGGACTGTGGATATGGTAATTCACAACAGTAAGAGGGCATGACTATATGCCATTCTTTTTGATTGACAGTTCCTCCCTCTAAATTGGTAAAATTTATAAGTCTACAAAACAGGGTGGACGGATTGCCAAACGAAAGAAACGTTGGGGGATGGGGGGAATTATAGTTTAATAGTATGTTTTTTTTTAAAGTTTGAATTTGGACACTATAGTTGCTCTTTAACAAAGGGAGGAGAGATATTGAGCTGGAGCAAATCAATTGCAGTATTGTAGGAATGCAGCGCCACAGAAACCTCAAAGTATGTGCTACTTACATGTATTAATTTATAGATTATGATGAGGCAAAGTCATTTTTTCACTACAGTTGCCCTTAAAGGGCATCTATAGTGAAAAAAACACATTGCCCCTTTACAAAGTTAAATTCATGTACTCTGTGCTTCCTTAATCCTATCTATGTCAGTGACTCTGTTTAACCATGGTGTCAGATCTGTGTGCAGCACTCTCCCCTTCCCCCTCCTCTCTGTTACCTCCTCCCTGTCTCAACTCTGGCTAACCGACAAGCTTATCATGTGCAGTAGGAGTTAAAAGTTCAACATCCTGAAAAACACACCCACGCACAGTGGCCAATAGAAAGCAAGCAGTTCTGGAGACACGGAAGAAGGAGCTCCATTCAGTTTACAATCTCTCACTTTGTGACCCATCATCAATCAGTGAAAGCTATTAAGAAGGTGGGTCAAGTGCAGCCTTATATCTACCATCAAAGCTACCTCTCTCCCCCTGCTAATGCTGTTATCTCTATGTTTATTACAGAGCAGGGAGGGGGATCATGTCACAGGGATTTGATTGACAGTCCAAGTAGGAGTCGAGGAATGCAATCACGTATTCTTCTAACTGATGTATCTCAGGACAGAGAGGGAATCTGAAAAAAGAGAAGACACTCTGGGGGTTGTGTTCTTTGTTTTATTTTCTGCATCATTTATTGAAGCTTGCTGGAACATTTAGCATACTTAAGAGACTTTTAATCTGGCTGCCTGTGGGTACACCCATAAGGGCTAGGCCACACTTGTGTGTTTTACGCTCGCAATTGCGCATGCGATTTGGTAATAATGGAAATCGCGGGAACATAAAAATACATGCGATTTCCAGTGCGCATGCGATTGCACATATGTTTCCATTTTAGTAATGCATGCGTTCACCATTTTTGGTGCGTCAATGCATGCGTTTCCATAGTGGAAAATGGCAAACCACGCAAGAATCACGCACCCAATCGCGTGCGATAATGCTCACGATTGCGTGCGTGATTTGGTGTGTTGTAGTGTGGCCTAAGCCTTAAACACACACGCATACAGTAACTCGCAAAAGTGGGTTCACCCCTCACATTTTTGTAAATATTTTTATATATTTTCAATACTAAAGATAGAACACTTTGATACAATGTAAAGTAGTTAGTGTATATGTTGTATAGTGACATGGATCAGTAGATCGGCCAGGAAATATCTGATGGTGTGTGCGCGGTAGCCGTGACCGAGCTTGGTCACCTGTTCGTCTGGATCAGACCTGCTGGTAAATCACGGCCGATCGTGCGGTTCCAAATAGGACTGTACACTATTTCGCAGCCACTATTTCTATGACCGATGGTCCTTTGTCCCGGCCAAGTGATCGCTAGCAGCGGGAATTGAATGCAAAAAGTGATCTATTGCAGCATACATAACATGTTTTGCGTAAATCTGGCCTCTGTCAAGTGCACACTTGCCCCAAACCACACCCTGCATAAGCAAAGCTAAAATCTGAATCTGGCAATCCTGGTTCACACCCACTGCATAAAATGTGGAGTACAGTTAATGATTACAATAACGATGCTCATTTCTTTGTGTTCCTAGAAACCTATTAGAATCTGCAGAATACCATTAGTTATTATCTAGCCTTTACTGTATGAAACTTTTACGGTCTGTTCTCATTGTATGTGACTATTTTAATTCTGTTACATGTCCTTTCTGCTTTTCCATAGTATTGCATTAACTTGCTTAACTCAAGCGTGTAAATTTGCTTTGAAAGAAACGTATTAAGCATGTGGCATGTGGCTTTAAAGGGGAAGTTCATTGCAAATACATATACTTTTAAGAAAAAAGAACAATATTTTTCCATCCTAAGGACCTTAACCTGCCCATTCAGCATTTTGTCTGTGTTTAAAGGGTATGTCCACCCTCCAAACTAAATTTTGATATGTGGCAGGAAATGCCTATAAACCTGACCTCGCAAGGTTTATAGCACTCACAGCTGTTCCCAAATGTACTCTGCTTAACTTCCGTGCCTTTACTGTTCACGGAAGTCATATGGGATGGTCTTGACCAGCATCCGCTCCTATGATTGTCTAAGGAGCGCGCATTCTTCAAACAACTGCAAAAATTTTTGGAAGGGAATGTGTGTGTTTGTGCTGCAGATTTTAAAACTCAATAATGGCAATGATGAGGACATTGTTGTTTTTTTAATTTTTTAAAAAAATATGTCTATCACATGAATGAATGGGTAGGTCATTTGGTGTGTGTACTCGTGTCAGGTTGAGAGATAAAAGACTAACTTTTTTGATGATTGGTCAAAATTTGTTTTTTTTTACTATACTTACCCTTTAAATATGGTTGCCACATGAATGAATGGGTAGCTCAGTTGGTGTGTGTACCTATCAGGTTGGAAGTTAAAAAAACAAACCATTTTGATTATTGATCAAAATTTGTTTTTTGACTATAGTTACCATTTAAAGGGCACGTCCAACCCCAAAACTATAATCCCCCCACTCCTGGGCCCCATTGTGTAGTGTATAAAATCCTTACCTCACATCCCAGCTCCATAAGGTTCTCCTGTAGTCCCCCCCAAAGTCCCAAAAACTGCCCACCAGGAGGATAGCAGAGTCCATAGTGGACTCTGCCTCCTACCTGGCCTCCCGGGAGAAGTTTGGCATGCGTACTGCACCCTTCTCCCCCTCCCTCCCCCTCCCTCCCCTCTCCTCCTGATTAGGATTCCCTCCCTAATGTAAATCCCTTTATCCAAAGATTCCACCTGTCCCCCAGCCCCAACCGCTATGTTAATATTATTAGAAATGCCTGAAACATTACTACTTCCCTCTTGCCTCCGCCGCACTGAACTCCCGGCAGCCGCATCCGTGATTGCGCCGCTCAGCCATCACAGACGCGACTGCCGGTCCCCGCCCCTCTGCTTGCATTTACTCGCAAGCAGAGGCCTGGCAGCGCGGCGGAGGCAAGAGGGGAGGTAAGTAAAGTAAAAATTTTCTAATAATATTAACATAGCGGTTGGGCTGGGGGGACAGGGGGAATCTTTGGAGGAAAATTTTTTTTAAGGGTGGATATACCCTTTAAGTATGTCTGCTACAATAATGGAGGGGAAGGTCAGTGGGTGTGTGTACCTGTATCAGGTTGGTGGTTAAAAAGGGAGGCTATGGGAGGGAAATAGAACAAAGAAACTAGAAAGGCAAAGTTCAAGTATAAACTTTGAATTTGGCTTGAAAAGGAATGTGTGTTTGTGCTGCAGATTTTAAAACTCAAAAATGATGAGGACATTATTGTTTTTTACTTACCCTTTAAATATGGCTGTCACATGAATAAATGGGAAGTTCAGTTGTGTGTGTACTCGTGTCAGGTTGGGGGATAAAAGGCTAACCTTTTTATATTGTTTTTTTGACTATAGTTACCCTTTAGTGTGCTGCCATGAAATTGAAGGGTAGGTCAGTAGGTTTGTGTACCCGTGTGAGGTTGGGGGTAAGTGTTTTTTGCATGTATGACCATATACTAACTTTATACTTTTATTGATGACTGATCAAAATATTTTTTTTGACTATAGTTACCCTTTAAGTATGGCTTCATGGAAATGGAAGGTAGATCAGTGGTTGGTGTACCTGGGTCTGTGTGGGGGTTGGGGTATCTATGACCTCAAATCTCAAAATATCCACATTTGAGGTTTGTTACCATCATACAAAACATAGAAAAGATACAATGCACATTCCTAGGCCCCATACAATATCATATTATCTGCTCACTGGCATACTTTAAACAAAGGGGTTTAGTATACATTACTGTGATCACATGAATGAAAAGCCTCCAACCACGTCAAGGTAACCCCAGTCTGAAGGTCCTAACGTCTAACTTTTTCAATTTCTTTTACTTCCAATTACGATTAGCAAACTTTTGCATTTCTCATTCTTACACACATGGATCCATTTAACAGGCTCTCTCCCTTCCCCCTCACGCCCTTTTGGCTTTTAAAAATGTTAAATGGATCAGTGTGTAAAATGAAAAATGCAAAAGTTGCTAATCGTATTGAATTAAAAGAATTGAAAAGGTTAGACGTTGGACCTTCCAGACTGGGGTTACCTTGACGTGGTTTAAGGCTTTTCATTCATGTGATCACAGTAATGTACTAAAACCCCTTTGTTTTAAAGTATGCCAGTGAGACAAAGATATTGATATGTATGGGCCTAGGGAATGTGCATTGATATCTTTTTCTATGTTTTTATAATGTTTGACCAGATCGTAGCACTTCCACTAAATGTAGTTGTAAATTAGCCTAATTGGAGTGCTTCCACAATTCTTGGTATTGTATGTATTTATTGGGAGCTTGGTCAAGCCTCCATGGGTGTAATAGCACCCCCAACACGCCCCTTTAATGGGAGGTCCTCTGCCTTTAATATAAGCACTGGATGGCCCCTTCCCTCATTTTTATAAAAAAGCCAAAGGGCTGAGGGGAAGGGAAGCCTTTAAATGGATCCAGTGGTGTAAGAATGAGAAATGCAAAAGTTTGCTAATCGTAATTGAAGTAAAAGAAATTGAAAAGGTTAGACGTTAGGACCTTCCGACTGGGGTTACCTTGACGTGGTTGGAAGGCTTTTCATTCATGTGATCACAGTAATGTATACTAAAACACCCTTGTTTATAAAGTGCCAGTAGCAGATAATATGATATGTAATGGGGCCTAGGAAGGTGCATTGATTATCTTTTCTATGTTTGTATAAATGTTTGACCAGATCAGTAGCACTTCCACTAAATGTAGTTGTAATTAGCCTAATGAGTGCTTCCCACAATTCTTGTATTGTTACCACCATGTCTATGGGAAAATGTCCTGAAAAACTGTAACGCCTCCTTAGCTAGTAATAGCACACATATATGCCTCGCACGTCTGTACCAAATTTCATGTCTCCAGCTCAAAAACTGTGGAAGATACAGTCCAAAAAGGAGGAAGAATAAACAGAAGAGAAATAGCAAAAACAGTAATTTTGGCTCTTCAAGCCAAATTAATAACCACTTTATATTTAAAGCCACAGCTATCCACTAAGCTTAAGTTTTTTATAGTGTACATACCTTTTAAATGTCAACTCCACTAATATGTATGTATATTATGTTATGTTTATTTATATAGCGCCACTAGGGACGCAGCGATGTACAGTATGAATACAAAAGTCGTCAAGGGGGACAGTAATATACATAAATAAGTAAGAGCATCATGAAATATACAAGTGCTTGAAACATGTTAACATGAGGAAAGAGGTCCCTGCCCCGTAGAACTACAATCTAATTAGGTGGTAATAACTGGTGCAGTGTCAACGTCCTATGCTCAGAGAATAGGAATAGAGGGGAAGAGAGGGATTAGATTAAAGGGAAATGTGGTCTCCAAACAAGTTAAGGCCAGTTTCCTACCTTTAAAACGAACCATCAACCACCTCTCTACCGTGCTCCACAGCCCAAGATATACAGAAATGACTGACCAGAAAGTTAATGGGTGGGAGGCTGACATGTGGACATTCCTAAGGCTTCTCCTGCATAGTGCCGCCGGCGAGCTCAGACTCCCTCAGTGTGTGAGAGAGACATGAAGTCCCTCCTCTCTGCTGTGTGAAGGAGCTGCAGAGAAGGTAAGGGAATCTACAGCCCTTCTGTCTCACTATGTGAAACAGCCTTTTTAGTTTCACTCTCTCCTGCCTGAAAAGGCTGTTTACCACAGAGTTTTGGTGGGGGGGGGGTAGGGTGTGTGTAAGAGTGGCCCACAGCAACCTGTGAGCGGGTGGGCTTGCCACCCATGAGGGGGTGGGGCTTAGGCACAACCTGAGTGGGTGGGGCTTAGGCACCCATGAGTGGGCGGGGCCAAATGGGGCTGTAAGGGAATGGCCAAGGGTGGGCTGCAACTGGAGGGACCATGGGGTCCATGAGTGGAGGGACCAGGGGGGCTGCAAAGGGGAGGAGACAACAAGATTGACTGACAGGTTTCAGAGCAGGAAGCTGGAAGTGCAGGGGACCTGGTGATGCTGCTGCTATATCACACCACAAAAATGTAAATATCTTCAAAACTATGTAAAAATAATCAATGGAAATAAATTGCATAAACTCTCAGGAGAGCAATTCCTTCAATTTACCTAAGTCATTTTTGGACCAGTTCCTCTTTAAACTTGTTTATTGAGGTTTCTTGACGTAGAGAGAGGAAAATAGAATTCCAGAGGACGGGTCCAGAAGAGAAAGGTTTAAGGCAAGAGGAGGCAGTGTGAGTGGGGGGTCTGTATGAGAGTGGCTCTGTGATGAGCGGAGGGTATGGGCAGGGACATACAGTAGGGACACTAGAGAAGAAATATAGGAAGGAGCACGGAGTGAAGGGATTAAATGTTAAGAGAGGCTTTTGTAGTTAATGCATTGTTTAATGGGGAGCCAGGTAGATGTGCGGCACAAGAGGAGATTTATTTTCCCGATTTTTAGAGAGCGAGACAATGCGTGCAGCAGAGTTAAAGGGCATCTATAGTGAAAAAACACATTGCACCTTTGCAAAGTTAATTCATGTACTCCGTGCTCCTTAATCCTGTATCTGTCAGTGGACTTTGCTTAACCATGGTGTCAGATCTGTGCAGCATTCCCCCTTCCCCCTCCCCTCTGTTACCTCCTCCATGTCTCCAACTCCGGCTAACCGACAAGCTTATCATGTGCAGCAGGAGTTAAAAGTTCAACATCCTGAAAAACACACCCATGCACAGTGGCCAATAGAAAACAAGCTGTCCTGGAGACACAGAAGAATGAGACAGTACAGTTTACGATCTCTCACTTTGTGACCCATCATCAATCAGTGAAAGCTATTAAGAAGGGGGGTCAAGTGCAGCCTTATATCTACCATCAACAAAAGCTACCCTCACCCCTACTAATGCTGTTATCTCTATGTTTATACAGAGCTGGAGGGGGGACCACGTCACAGGGATTTGATTTACAGTCCAAGCAGGAGTAGAGGTGTATCTGGTGGGAACTGGTGTATCTCAGGACTAGAGATGGCCTGTTCACGGATCTGAAACCAGATCCGCGCGGATTTTCCGGAATTCCGCTTTCCAAATTTTTTCCAAACTGAGTTCGAAAAATTTTGAAAAATTGGGAAATTTCGAAATTCAAGAAATTCTAGAAAATTCGAATTTTTTAAGAATTTTCGAAAATTTGCCAAAAAAGATACAGTAACTTGCTGTAAAGGGCCCTGGGAAATGGTCTGGGGAACTTTCTATAAGAATCCTATTCTGATTAGTTACAATCAGAATTTTCAGAAAGAATCTGATTAGTATAAACCACCAATCAAATCTTTTCCCGTCAGAATTGGTTACAATTAGATTCTATCTTATTGTAACCAATTCTGATTGGCATACTTACAGAGATGGACCGGATTGTGGAACCAAACCTGGCTCCATGGCAGATCTCTGAGATCTGCCAATCTGCAGATTTCCGAACCCACCTTTGAACATTTTCGAAGATTTTCATGTATCAAATTCCCCAATGGCAGCTGTTTTTACCCGTGCCAACCCCCTGGGTATAAAAGGCAGCTAGACAGGTGCCACTTTGTCAGTGTGTTAAAGTGAGTTTAGTGAAGAGTTTGAGTTTAGTGGAGACCTGACAGTGTGGAGTTAAGAGTTTTTTCCATGCTTTTGAAGCTTACGTGGTGTTTGAATTTTAGTGTGGTGGATTAGCACTTGTTGTAACCACTCTGTATTCACACAATTGGGACCCAAAAGTCCTTTTGAGGACTAACCCCCCCCCCTCCCTATTACATTAGTAGGCCCTATAAAACACACAGTATTGCAGTTTAGCGAAACATGCATTATCGATAATGTACTACTATGGCAGTATAACGCTGAACGTTCGTTAATTAACAAACCAATTCTGGAGGACCAAGACAGTGATATGGATGTCAAAATGAAGCGGCAGCCAGTGCTATGTAGCCCCTCCATTATAGTGCACTTCTACGCGCTGTACGTGCCTTTTCCCCATTGGAATGCTCTAAATCCAGGGGCAAGCGAGGATTGTTAAGGGGGGGGTTTCTGAAGAAGCACGTAGGAAGTTCATGACTAGAGATGGCTAGACCCAAACTTGTACACACAAATTTGAATGTTCGATAATTATCGATGTTCAAATTCAGTTCCCAACTTAGCGCTCCTATACAGAAAATAGAGGAGCGGTCACCGCCCCTCTCGTTAGCGGAGCTCCACATCAGCGGCCTTTCAGCATGTCCTTGAAAAGATACACTGCAAATAACAGGCTTCAAGCTTTAGGGTTTAAAAAACTTCCCCTTTATTTGTAAGCAATTTTGATTGGATACATTAAAATTATTTCTGAAAGAATCTGATTGGTGACTTTGCGGTCCCAGAGCCATTTACAGTAAGTTACTGTATATTTTTTGCAAAATTTTTAAAAATTCCTGGAAACTCGAAAATTCCTTGAAAACTCAAAATTTCGGAAAATTAATTGAACACGCGTCGAAAATAGAATGCAGAAGCTCGAAAAAAGGTGCAATCGTGAGGAAAGTTTTTTTTTTTTTTTTAGTTCTGTTTTGGCCATCTTTGCTCAGACAGAGAGGGAATTGAAACAGTGAAGACACTCTGGAGGTTGTGGGGAATTATAAACACATGGAAAGAAAGAAAAAAAGTTCATACTCCCACCAAAAGCAGAAGGTTGCAGTAATCTAGGCATGATAAGATGAGAGCATGGATAGCATGGGAGTAGTCGGAGGAGAAAGGAATCTACAGATTTTTGCAATCTTACGAATATAAAAGCGACAGGTTTCAGCAACATAGTTAATGTCATTGGAAAGGAGAGACATGAACAAATCAACCCCTAAGCAACATGCCAACTGAATAGGGTAATGGGGGTGTTGTCCACAGAAATGGAAAAAGGTGGAATAGGACCAGGTTTAGTTGGGAAAATGATTAGTTCGGTTTTAATCAGGTTTAGTTTGAGGCATCGATGCGCCATCCACGAGACAGCACGAGACAGTCGGAGATGCTGATGGGTGTCAGGACAAAGCAAGGGGGTGGAAAATATATTTCGTATCATCGGCGTACAGATGGTAGTTAAAGCCAAATGACCTGATGACTCCTCCTTGGGAAATAGTATAGGGGAACAACAGGGGTCCAAGGACAGAGCCTGTTGGAACCCCAACATTAGAGGAACCAGAGAGGATGTTTTATTTCATATGACTGTAGGTTCTGTTTGAGAGGTAGGATCGTAGCCAAGATGCCGATTCATTCCGGATGCCCAAGAGGGAATAATTTGCATTAAGAGGGAATGATCAACCGTGCGAAAGCAGAGGAGATAGAAAAGTGACCTTTGGCTTTGGCAGCCTGAAGTCATTCACAACTTTGCACAGGGCTGTCTCCATGGAGTGCGCAGGACAAAACCCTAGATAGCAAGGGGTCCTGAAGTTATTACAATTAAGATAATTATCATATATGGGAGAAGACGAGACGTTCCAGTAGCTGGGAGGCTATCGGTAGAAAGAGAGACCCGTGGTAGTTAGCAAGACAATAGGGGTCAAAAGGAGGCTTTTTTGATTATGAGTTTCATGTGGGCGCGTTTAAAAGAGGAAAGGAAATGCCAGATAAACAAGAGGAGTTGAATATTTGGGTAAGTATAGGGTGACTGCCGGATTACAATGCTTTAGTAGGAATGAGGCATGGAATCGAGGGGACATGTAGTGAGCCGGACGAGACTGAAGCAGATAAGAGACCTCTGACTGGGTCACGGGACTACAATATTCAAGAGCAGTAATAAGGGTGTAGGTAGAAGATCTGAGAGCATGCTGAGGGTTAGGAATCTGCATACGGATGGACTCAAAGTCCGCAAAGTCTTGGGGAGAGTGTGGATAGAGAAGAGAGTCAGTGGGCGAGGGACGGAGAAGGGAGTTAAGATGGAGAAAAGTGTGTGTGGGGTTGATTTGTTATAGTATTTTTGTTTTGCTCCCGACAGTGCGGGTTTGACATTGTAGCATAAACTTGTAATGGAGAAAGTCAGCCTGGGTACAAGACTGTCTCCACATCTGCTCAGCAGCATGTGTGCACCTACGTATAAAACGGGTTTGTGGAACAGAGCCAGGGGCGAGAGTTAGAGACGGCGATTGCGGGGTTGCAAGGGAATCACTAATGTCAACAGCAGGGAATAACAAAGTGTGTAAATTCAACTGATTTTTCCAAATAGAAGAGAATATGTAGATAACTAGGTATGTATAATATAAACTAAGAATTAAAAAAATGAATGATTTTTCCACTGGACTTCCCATTGTATGTGGCACACTGGCTGCTTTAAATGAGTGTGGTCATTTGTGGTGGTGGATTTAAATGTATGTGCTGTGATTGGTGCTTTCATTTGGATCCATTTTTTAAAAAATTTTTTAAAGAAGTCATGGCAACAGATTGGTTGCTGCAGATTAATAGAAGGTCGAATTTCCACCTTATAACATCAGCCATTCAACGTAGGAATTTTGGCTGGTGTTGAGTCAGTTAGCAAGTAGTGTGGCTTACTAGGATGTGTTATGTGGTGTCACTGGGGATCTGTGTGTGGTGTCACGTAATTGCTATGACACTGACAATGTGCAGTACCAAGAATAGCTAAATATGCCAACACCATGTATAATAACCCATTTATTCTCCTTCCACAAGCTGAAAACCTAGTGTAGCGATCACTTTTTTTCACCACCGCCCATTAAAGCTTGTGTGTCACGTGCCCTGTTACCTAGTAACCCGTTACAAACATTCCTCAGTTATCAAAATTCCCCTGCCTGTCGTTTTCATTTCCACCCCGTGGTTTGAACATGGAGAGAGAAATGTGTTTTATATGTTTTACATTTAAAATGAGACAACTGTTACATTCATTACATGTACATATAAATGAAGACACGGTTACATCAGTGACATTTCATGTACATCATAATGAAGACCAGGATTACATTACAGTGACATTACATGTACATATAAAATGAAGACACGGTTACATTAGCTCTAACACCCCCCTTCACATCACATGGTGCACTGAACAACCCCTTGTGCCAAGTTCTGGAGGGTGGGCCCGCCTCCCTTTGGATAACGGGTCTTGTGTGAGTGGAAGGGGCGGGATTCAAGGGAAAAGTAAAAAAGTTTTTCTGTAAAATGGCTGCTTTGTCAAGCTTCCCGAGTTTCCCGTGACTGCCGTTCGTTGTACCCATGATGCTGAACCCGAGCAAGTAAAACCCCAAGTCCAGCTGGAGCAGAGGGTGGAGAAAGGAGAAAAGAGAAAGAAACGAATGGAGGAGAGAAAGGAGGAACCAGCGCCCCGTCTCTTCAGCCTCCGCAGGACATGTTAGAGATGGAAACAATCAACAAGCCGCCGCAGAGCCACCAGCACCTTCACCTCTGTCCTCCTGTTCCCGGCAGCGTGGAGCAGAGACAACCCCGGGTTTGACGCGAGGAGGACGCGATGGAAGATGAGGAAGATGGCGAGGACGGGATGGTGGTGGAGATGGATGTAGAGTGGCACCCGTCTGCTGGTCCCGGCAGAGATCCTCCTCTCTGGTGTCTTCTAGCAGCGGGGGGAGCACGGGAATTGGGGTTATCACCACCACCAGGGCCCGAGAGGCCGCAGGAGAAGGGGAGATCAGGAATGGGGACCGGCCGCAATGAGAACGCACCGAACAGCCTCAGGAACTCACTGGGCCGGGAAGGTGCTGGACAGAGTGAAGAGTAAGTAAGGACGGACATGACACCTTTACTGTTGAGGGGCATTTACATGTACCTTATATATTCTAGTATAACCGTCACGAGTATAAACCGATGTACCTATTCTTACATATAAAAACGAATAAAAGTGTTTGAGACCCGAGTATAAAACCGAGGGAAGAACTTGTGACCACTACTGCCTTCTGATTCTGTATTGTTTTGAGCTTTAGTTGCCCTTCAAGTGGACAGAAGAATTACATACAGTTTAGTCATTCTGGATTTGGCTATTTCTGTATGGGAATTCTGCGGTCCATTTAAAAGACAACTAAAGCCACTCTAGATGTTAGGACACTACAACTCCCAGCATGGCTTTTAGGAGTTGGGAGTTGTAGTTTCCAAACATCTGCACCCTCATCCTCCCTTCCTCCCAGTTCAGTGGACTTACTGGAAGTGGGCATCCTTCTGTAAGTGCAATTCATCAGTTAGGGAGCAACCAATGTACATTGAAGAGATTCAGTCACTTCCTTTGTAAATTCTGCTCACTTGCTCCCTCTACTGATGCGCCAGCTGACGTCACTACTCGGCGCCGGGCAGTGACTTCAGCCGGCGTGCCAGTACAGACAGTGACCGAGCGAGCGAGCAGCATCCGGATTTCCAAAGACTGACTCAAGTATAAACCAATATCGGATTTTCATTAATTACTTTTAAGTTAAGGGCAACCACACCCCAAAACTAAAAAAACCCACTACTGGTCCCACTGTGTAGTTTTCAAAAATCCTTACCTTACTCCTCAGCTCATTATGGTTCTCCTGCAGTGCCTGTCCAAAGTCTCAAAACTGAAGAGTAGGAGTTGTCTGTGTGTCATCCGGTCCCCTGGTTCTTCCTTGTACTCCTGGAGGACTTTGCCAGCACAGGGGAGCCCTCCCATCCTCTGGATCCCAGAAATAGACTTAATTCCTTCATTCACTTGAATCTCTGCATAGCCAGCAGCCTCTGTGATTGGAAACATCCGGCTAGCAGAAAGCAGAGAAAAGAACGGTGATAAATCTATTTCTGTTTTTTTTTTTTAAAGAAACTAACGTGAAGGTTGGGGGGGGCTGGGATACCCTACACTACAGAAAACGTCCGTTTGGGGGATGGAGATACCCTTAAAATAAAAATAATATAACAATGCTGTACCTGCTACTACCTCCCATAAAATATTGATGGAGGGGGTGTTTAGGTTGTATTTTGCCCTTTAACCTTAGGAGATTCACTGTGCAATGGGATGCAAACGAACAAATATAAAAATGTAAAGAACTAGAAAATGATAGGATGGTTTGTTGTGTATGCACCTCGGATAGCGGTTGGGGCGGGGGAAGAGAGCTACTATGTGGCAAAATTTTTTTGACACAATTTAAAAAACTGACCTAAATGCCAAACTCCAATTTCTGCTAAGGGTGAATTCTTAAAGGGCATGTCCCCACCCCCAAAACTACAATTTCCCCCACTACTTGCCCTAACTCTGCAGTGTTAAAACCTGCATCTCTGGTCCAAATATCTGTCCAAAGTCCTAGAAAGTGAAGACCAGGAGCCTGGCTGTAAGTGAAAAAATATTTCCCCCTCTTACTTTCCCTGAGAGGTTTCTCTTTTTTGGTCCATTGTGTGTGCGTGACGTCATACTGTACACAGCGCGGCGCAATGAGTCCTCTCGCGTGTTGGAGCATGCACTGATGTCACGTGCGCATGTGTCGTCACCGTGCTGTTCACAAACGCAGGGGGCCACGATGACATTGTGCATGTGTCCGTGCATGCATTGACGTCACGCATGCGCACATGGACACTAGCATTGGGAGGCTTAAGAAGAAAGAGATCTGAAGTCTGAGTGGCGGAGCTACAGAGTCTACACAGCAGATTCAAGAAAAAAAAAGGGAGGGGGGTTGCAAGACAGATTTTTTAAAGCTGCTGCTACAATTATACTTAACTTGCTTTTAACAGCGCTTAACCTTAACATTTTTTGCATATATACTACCTTTTGTAATTGGCCAGTGTTGCCTCACAGATTTGGGACGGATGTCCCCACTCCCATGATTTTACGATTATCTAAATAAAGCCAAGCAAAATGTATTAAAAAATTTTGGGAATGACCGTAAGGCATTCTTTTTTGAGATTGTAAATTTAATGTAATCCAATCTCTAAAAGCAAGGAATGTTGCTTATTTCTTTAAGGCAGGGCTTACACATGAATCTCCTAGTAGGCCACACTATGAACTTTTGGAGGGAAAGGGATGCTGGCAGTCCTCTTCGCACCTCTGCTATCTGAAGCGCAGGGACACTGGGATCTGGATTGCCTTATACAGCATAGGATCACAAGATCTATGTATCGCATAAACATATCCATACTCTTAAGCAACGTCCTGTACCCGTTCTTTTATTGTGATTGGCTCGCAATTACAAAGTAATGGGCCAGGCAGGAACATTGCAGGAATGTCACAAGGTAAGAACAGTGGTCCCAAAATATCCTTAGTTATGCTTTAAATATATTACACTAATGGATTTTTATTGGCTAACTAGTGTATGGATAGCATTAATGGAAGCATTATGGATGCGCCCTGAACAATATTACAATACTAACTAATCCCTATATACCTAAATAACACAATTAATAAGTAATTGAATCCTAAAGTACTTCCAGTCCTATTTTTACTTACCCTTTAAATATGGCTGTCACATGAATAAATGGGAAGTTCAGTTGGTGTGTGTACTCGTGTCAGGTTGGGGGATAAAAGGCTAACCTTTTTATTATTGTTTTTTGACTATAGTTACCCTTTAAGTGTGCTGCCATGGAAATTGAAGGGTAGGTCAGTAGGTGTGTGTACCCGTGTGAGGTTGGGGGTAAGTGTTTTTGCATGTATGACCATATAACTAACTTTTATTGATGACTGATCAAAATATTTTTTTTGACTATAGTTACCCTTTAAGTATGGCTTCCATGGAAATGGAAAGGTAGATCAGTAGGTTGGTGTACCTGTGTCTGTGTGGGGGGTTGGGGGTATCTCATGACCCTCAAATCTCAAAATATCCACATTTGAGGTTTGTTACCATCATAGTCTATGGGGAAAATGTCCTGAAAATCACTGTAACGCCTCCTTAGCTAGTAATAGCACACATATATGCCTCGCACGTCTGTACCAAATTTCATGTCTCCAGCTCAAAAACTGTGGGAGAAGATACAGTCCAAAAAGGAGGAAGAATAAAACAGAAGAAGAAATAGCAAAAACAGTAATTTTGGCTCTTCAAGCCAAATTAATAATACCACTTTATATTTAAAGCCACAGCTATCCACTAAGCTTAAGTTGTTTTTATAGTGTACATACCTTTTAAATGTCAACTCCACTAATATGTATGTATATGTATGTATATGTTTATTTATATAGCGCCACTAGGGGATGCAGCGATGTACAGTATAGAATACAAAAAGTCGTGCAAGGGGGACAGTAAATAAATACATAAATAAGTAAGAGCATCATGAAATATACAAGTGCTTGAAACATGTAACATGAGGAAAGAGGTCCCTGCCCCGTAGAACTTACAATCTAATTAGGTGGGTAATAACTGGTGCAGTGTCAACAGTCCTATGCTCAGAGAGATAGGATGAGAGGGGAAGAGAGGGGATTAGATTTAAAGGGGAAATGTGGTCTCCAAACAAGTTAAGGCCAGTTTCCTACCTTTAAAACGAACCATCAACCACCTCTCTACGTGCTCCACAGCCCAAGATATACAGAAATGACTGACCAGAAAGTTAATGGGTGGGAGGCTGACATGTGGACCTTCCTAAGGCTTCTCCTGCATAGTGCCGCCGGCGAGACAGCCTCAGACTCCCTCAGTGTGTCAGAGAGAGACAGGAAGTCCTCCTCTCTGCTGTGTGAAGGAGCTGCAGAGAAGGTAAGGGAATCTACAGCCCTTCTGTTCACTATGTGAAACAGCCTTTTTAGGTTCTCACTCTGCCTGAAAAGGCTGGTTCCACAGAGTTTTGGTGGGGGGGGGGTAGGGGTGTGTAAGAGTGGCCCACAGCAAATGTGAGGGTGGGGCTTAGGCACCCCGAGGGGGGGGGCTTAGGCACCATGAGTGGGTGGGGCTTAGGCACCCATGAGTGGGCGGGGCCAAATGGGGTGTAAGGGAATGGGCCAAGGGTGGCTGCAACTGGAGGGACCATGGGGTCCATGAGTGGGAGGGACCAGGGGGGCTGCAAAGGGAGGAGACACAAGGCAGATTGACTGACAGGTTTCAGAGCAGGAAGCTGGAAGGCAGGGGACCTGGTGATGCTGCTGCTATATCACACACAAAAATGTAAATATCTTCAAAACTATGTAAAATAATCAATGGAAATAAATTGCATAAACTCTCAGGAGAGCAATTCCTATCAATTTACCTAAAGTCATTTTTGGACCACAGTTCCTCTTTAAACTTGTTTATTGAGGTTTCTTGACGTAGAGAGAGGAAAATAGAATTCCAGAGGACGGGTCCAGAAGAGAAAAAGGTTTAAGGCAAGAGGAGGCAGTGTGAGTGGGGGGTCTGTATGAGAGATGGCTCTGTGATGAGCGGAGGGTATGGGCAGGGACATACAGTATGGGGACACTAGAGAAGAAATATAGGAAGGAGCAGCGGAGTGAAGGGATTTAAATGTTAAGAGAAGGCTTTTGTAGTTAATGCATTGTTTAATGGGGAGCCAGGTAGATGTGCGGCACAGAGGAGATTTATTTTCCCGATTTTTAGAGAGCGAGACAATGCGTGCAGCAGAGTTAAAGGGCATCTATAGTGAAAAAAACACATTGCACCTTTGCAAAGTTAAATTCATGTACTCCGTGCTGCCTTAATCCTGTATCTGTCAGTGACTTTGCTTAACCATGGTGTCAGATCTCTGTGCAGCATTCCCCCCTTCCCCCTCCCCTCTGTTACCTCCTCCATGTCTCAACTCCGGCTAACCGACAAGCTTATCATGTGCAGCAGGAGTTAAAAGTTCAACATCCTGAAAAACACACCCATGCACAGTGGCCAATAGAAAACAAGCTGTCCTGGAGACACAGAAGAATGAGAACAGTACAGTTTACGATCTCTCACTTTGTGACCCATCATCACAGTGAAAAGCTAAAGAAGGGGGGTCAAGTGCAGCCTTATATCTACCATCAAAGCTACCCCTCTACCCCTACTAATGCTGTTATCTCTATGTTTATTACAGAGCTGGGAGGGGGGACCACGTCACAGGGATTTGATTTACAGTCCAAGCAGGAGTAGAGGTGTATCTGGTGGGAACTGGTGTATCTCAAGACTAGAGATGGCCTGTTCACGGATCTGAAACCAGATCCGCGCGGATTTTCCGGAATTCCGCTTTCCAAATTTTTTCCAAACTGAGTTCGAAAATTTTTGAAAAATTGGGAAATTTCGAAAATTCAAGAAATTCTAGAAAATTCGAATTTTTTAAGAATTTTCGAAAATTTGCCAAAAAAGATACAGTAACTTGCTGTAAAGGGCCCTGGGAAATGGTCTGGGGAACTTTCTATAAGAATCCTATTCTGATTAGTTACAATCAGAATTTTCAGAAAGAATCTGATTAGTATACCAACCAATCAAATTCTTTTCCCGTCAGAATTGGTTACAATTAGATTCTAATCTTATTGTAACCAATTCTGATTGGCATACTTACTAGAGATGGACCGGATTGTGGAACCAAACCTGGCTCCATGGCAGATCTCTGAGATCTGCCAATCTGCAGATTTTCCGAACCCACCTTTGAACATTTTCGAAGATTTTCATGTATCAAATTCCCCAATGGCAGCTGTTTTTACCCGTGCCAACCCCCTGGGTATAAAAGGCAGCTAGACAGGTGCCACTTTGTCAGTGTGTTAAAGTGAGTTTAGTGAAGAGTTTAGAGTTTAGCGAGACCTGACAGTGTAGGAGTTATAGAGTTTTTCCATGCTTTTGAAGCTTACTGTGTGTTTGAATTTAGTGTGGTGGATTAGACTTGTTGTTAACCACTCCTGTATTCACACAATTTGGACCCAAAAGTCCTTTTGAGGACTACCCCCCCCCCCCCTCCCCTATTTAAAAACACACAGTATTGCAGTTTAGCGAAACTGCATTATCGATAATGTACTACTACGGCAGTAAATTAACGCTGAACGTTCGTTAATTAACAAACCAATTCTGGAGGACCAAGACAGTGATATGGATGTCAAAATGAAGCGGCAGCCAGTGCTATGTAGCCCCTCCATTATAGTGCACTTCTAGCGCTGTACGTGCCTTTTCCCCATTGGAATGCTCTAAATCCAGGGGCAAGCGCAGGATTGTTAAGGGGGGGATTTCTGAAGAAGCACAGTAGGAAGTTCATGACTAGAGATGGACTAGACCCAAACTTGTACACACAAATTTGAATGTTCGATAATTATCGATGTTCAAATTCATGTTCCCATACTTTAGCGCTCCTATACAGAAAATAGAGGAGCGGTCACCTGCCCCCTCCGTTAGCGGAGCTCCACATCAGCGGCCTTTCAGCATGTCCTTGAAAACGTATACACTGCAAATAACAGGCTTCAAGCTTTAGGGTTTTAAAACTTCCCCTTTATTTGTAAGCAATTTTGATTGGATACATTAAAATTATTTCTGAAAGAATCTGATTGGTGACTTTCTGAGGTCCCAGAGCCATTTACAGTAAGTTACTGTATAATTTTTTGCAAAATTTTTAAAAATTCCTTGGAAACTCGAAAATTCCTTGAAAACTCAAAAATTTCGGAAAATTATTGAACACGCGTCGAAAATAGAATGCAGAAGCTCGAAAAAAGGTGCAATCGTGAGGAAAGTTTTTTTTTTTTTTTTTAGTTCTGTTTTGGCCATCTTTGCTCAGGACAGAGAGGGAATCTGAAACAAGTGAAGACACTCTGGAGGTTGTGGGGAATTATAGAACACATGGAAAGAAAGAAAAAAAAGTTCATACTCCCACCAGAAAGCAGAAGGTTGCAGTAATCTAGGCATGATAAGATGAGAGGCATTGGATAGCATGGGAGTAGTCGGAGGAGAAAGGAATCTACAGATTTTTGCAATCTTACGAATATAAAAGCGACAGGTTTCAGCAACATAGTTAATGTCATTGGAAAAGGAGAGAACAGAATCAATAATAACCCCTAAGCAACATGCCAACTGAATAGGGTAAATGGGGGTGTTGTCCACAGAAATGGAAAAAGGTGGAATAGGACCAGGTTTAGGTGGGAAAATGATTAGTTTGGTTTTAATCAGGTTTAGTTTGAGGCATCGATGCGCCATCCACGAGACAGCACGGAGACAGTCGGAGATGCATGATTGGGTGTCAGGACAAAGCAAGGGGGTGGAAAAATATATTTGCGTATCATCGGCGTACAGATGGTAGTTAAAGCCAAATGAGCTGATGACTCCTCCTTGGGAAATAGTATAGAGGGAGAACAACAGGGGTCCAAGGACAGAGCCCTGTTGGAACCCCAACATTTAGAGGAACCAGAGAGGATGTTTTATTATCATATGACATGGAGTAGGTTCTGTTTGAGAGGTAGGATCGTAGCCAAGATGCCGATTCATTCCGGATGCCCAAGGAGTGAATAATTTGCATTAAGAGGGAATGATCAACCGTGTCGAAAGCAGAGGAGGATAGAAAAGTGACCTTTGGCTTTGGCAGCCTGAAGGTCATTCACAACTTTGCACAGGGCTGTCTCCATGGAGTGCGCAGGACAAAACCCTGATAGCAAGGGGTCCTGTAAGTTATTACAATTAAGATAATTATCAATATGGGAGAAGACGAGACGTTCCAGTAGCTGGGAGGCTATCGGTAGAAGAGAGACCCGGTGGTAGTTAGCAAGACAATAGGGGTCAAAAGGAGGCTTTTTTGATTATGAGTTTCATGTGGGCGCGTTTAAAGGAGGAAAGGAAAATGCCAGATAACAAAGAGGAGTTGAATATTTGGGTAAGTATAGGGGTGACTGCCGGATTACAATGCTTTAGTAGGAATGAGGGCATGGAATCGAGGGGACATGTAGTGAGCGGACGAGACTGAAGCAGATAAGAGACCTCTGACTGGGTCACGGGACTACAATATTCAAGAGCAGTATAAGGGGGTATAGGTAGAAGAATCTGAGAGCTATGCTGAGGGTTAGGAATCTGCATACGGATGGACTCAAAGTCCGCAAAGTCTTGGGGAGAGTGTGGATAGAGAAGAGAGTCAGTGGGCGAGGGACGGAGAAGGGAGTTAAAGATGGAGAAAAGGTGGTGTGGGGTTGATTTGTTATAGTATTTTTGTTTTGCTCCCGACAGTGCGGTGTTGAGGCATTGTAGAATAAACTTGTAATGGAGAAAGTCAGCCTGGGTACAAGACTGTCTCCACATCTGCTCAGCAGCATGTGTGCACCTACGTATAAAACGGGTTGTGGAACAGAGCCAGGGGCGAGAGTTAGAGACGGCGATTGCGGGGTTGCAAGGGAATCACTAATGTCAACAGCAGGGAATAACAAAGTGTGTAAATTCAACTGATTTTTCCAAATAGAAGAGAATATGTAGAATAACTAGGTATGTATAATATAAACTAAGAATTAAAAAAAAATGAATGATATTTTCCACTGGACTTCCCATTGTATGTGGCACACTGGCTGCGTTTAAATGAGTGTGGTCATTTGTGGGTGTGGATTTAAATGTATGTGCTGTGATTGGTGCTTTCATTTGGATCCATTTTTTTAAAAAATTTTTTAAAGAAGTCATGGCAACAGATTGGTTGCTGCAGATTAATAGAAGGTCGACATTTCCACCTTATAACATCAGCCATTCAACGTAAGGAATTTTGGCTGGTGTTGGAGTCAGTTAGCAAGTAGTGTGGCTTACTAGGGATGTGTTATGTGGTGTCACTGGGGATCTGTGTGTGGTGTCACGTAATTGCTATGACACTGACAATGTGCAGTACCAAGAATAGCTAAATATGCCAACACCAGGTATAGTAATAACCCATTTATTCTCCTTCCACAAGCTGGGAAAACCCTAGTGTAGCGATCACTTTTTTTCACCGCCCATTAAAAGCTTGTGTGTCACGTGCCCTGTTACCTAGTAACCCGTTACAAACATTCCTCAGTTATCAAAATTCCCCTGCCTGTCGTTTTCATTTCCACCACGTGGTTTGAACATGGAGAGAGAAATGTGTTTTATATGTTTACATTTAAAATGAAGACACTGTTACATTCATTACATGTACATATAAAATGAAGACACGGTTACATTACAGTGACATTTCATGTACATATAGAATGAAGACAGGATTACATTACAGTGACATTACATGTACATATAAAATGAAGACACGGTTACATTAGCTCTAACCCCCCTTCACATCACATGGTGCACTGAACAACCCCTTGTGCCAAGTTCTGGAGGGTGGGCCCGGCCTCCCTTTGGATAACGGGTCTGTGTGAGTGGAAGGGGGCGGGATTCAAGGGGAAAAGTAAAAAGTTTTCTGTAAAATGGCTGCTTTGTCAAGCTTCCCGAGTTTCCCGTGACTGCCGTTCGTTGTACCCAATGATGCTGAACCCGAGCAAAGTAAAACCCCAAGTCCAGCTGGAGCAGGAGGTGGAGGAAAGGAGAAAGAGAAAGAAACGAATGGAGGAGAGAAAGGAGGAACCGAGCGCCCCGTCTCTTCAGCCTCCGCAGGACATGTTAGAGATGGAAACAATCAACAAGCCGCCAGAGGCACCAGCACCTTCACCTCTGTCCTCCTGTTCCCGGCAGGCGTGGAGCAGAGACAACCCCGGGTTTGACGCGGAGGAGGACGCGATGGAAGATGAGGAAGATGGCGAGGACGGGATGGTGGTGGAGATGGATGTAGAGTGGCACCCGTCTGCTGGTCCCGGCAGGAGATCCTCCTCTCTGGTGTCTTCTAGCAGCGGGGGGAGCACGGGAATTGGGGGTTATCACCACCACCAGGGCCCGAGAGGCCGCAGGAGAAGGGGAGATCCAGGAATGGGGACCGGCCGCAATGAGAACAGCACCGAACAGCCTCAGGAACTCACTGGGGCCGGGAAGGTGCTGGACAGAGTGAAGAGTAAGTAAGGACGGACATGACACCTTTACTGTTGAGGGGCATTTACATGTACCTTATATATTCTAGTATAAACCGTCACGAGTATAAACCGATGTACCTATTCTTACATATAAAAACAAATAAAAGTGTTTGACCCGAGTATAAACCGAGGGAAGAACTTGTGACCACTACTGCCTTCTGATTCTGTATTGTTTTGAGGCTTTAGTTGCCCTTCAAGTGGACAGAAGAATTAACATACAGTTATAGTCATTCTGGATTTGGCTATTTCTGTATGGGAATTCTGCTGTCCATTTAAAAGACAACTAAAGCCACTCTAGATGTTAGGAAACTACAACTCCCAGCATGCTTTTAGGAGTTGGGAGTTGTAGTTTCCAAACATCTGCACCCTCATCCTCCCTTCCTCCCAGTTCAGTGGACTTACTGGTAAGTGGGCATCCTTCTGTAAGTGCAATTCAGTCAGTTAGGGAGCAACCAATGTACATTGAAGAGATTCAGTCACTTCCTTTGTAAATTCTGCTCACTTGCTCCCTCTACTGATGCGCCAGCTGACGTCACTACTCGGCGCCGGGCAGTGACTTCAGCCGGCGTGCCAGTACAGACAGTGACCGAGCGAGCGAGCAGCATCCGGATTTCCAAAGACTGACTCAAGTATAAACCAATATCGGATTTTCATTAATTACTTTTAAGTTAAAGGGCAAGTCCACCCCCAAAACTAAAACCCACTACTGGTCCCACTGTGTAGTGTTCAAAAATCCTTACCTTACTCCTCAGCTCATTATGGTTCTCCTGCAGTGCCTGTCCAAAGTCTCAGAAACTGAAGAGTAGGAGTTGTCTGTGTGTCATCCGGTCCCTGGTTCTTCCTTGTACTCCTGGAGGACTTTGCCATGCACAGGGGAGCCCTCCCATCCTCTGGATCCCAGAAATAGACTTAAGATCCTTCATTCACTTGAATCTCTGCATAGCCAGCAGCCTCTGTGATTGGAAACATCCGGCTAGCAGAAAGCAGAGGAAAAGAACGGTGATAAATCTATTTCTGTTTTTTTTTTTAAAGAAACTAACGTGAAGGTTGGGGGTGGGCTGGGATACCCTACACTACAGAAAACGTCCGTTTGGGGGATGGAGATACCCTTAAAATAAAAATGAATATAACAATGCTGTACCTGCTACTACCTCCCATAAAATTATTGATGGAGGGGGGTGTTTAGGTTGTATTTGCCCTTTAACCTTAGGAGATTCACTGTGCAATGAGGATGCAAACGAACAAATATAAAAATGTAAGAAACTAGAAAATGATAGGATGGGTTTGTTGTGTATGCACCTCGGATAGCGGTTGGGGCGGGGGAAGGAGAGCTACTATGTGGCAAAATTTTTTTGACACAATTTAAAAAACTGACCTAAATGCCAAACTTCCAATTTCTGCTAAGGGTGAATTCTTAAAGGGCATGTCCACCCCCAAAACTACAATTTCCCCCACTACTTGCCCTAACTCTGCAGTGTTAAAACCTGCATCTCTGGTCCAAATATCTGTCCAAAGTCCTAGAAAGTGAAGACCAGGAGCCTGGCTGTAAGTGAAAATAATTCCCCCTCTTACCTTTCCTCTGAGAGGTTTCTCTTTTTGGTCCGTGTGTGTGCGTGACGTCATACTGTACACAAGCGCGGCGCAATGATGTCGCTCGCGTGTTGGAGCATGCACTGATGTCACGTGCGCATGTGTCGTCACCGTGCTGTTCACAAACGCAGGGGGCCACGATGACATTGTGCATGTGTCCGTGCATGCATTGACGTCACGCATGCGCACATGGACACTGCATTTGGAGGCTTAAGAAGAAAGAGATCTGAAGTCTGAGTGGCGGAGCTACAGAGTCTACACAGCAGATTCAAGAAAAAAAAAGGGAGGGGGGTTGCAAGACAGATTTTTTAAAGCTGCTGCTACAAATTATACTTAACTTGCTTTTACAGCGCTTAACCTTTAACATTTTTGCATATATACGTACCTTTTGTAATTGGCCAGTGTTGCCTCACAGATTTGGGGACGGATGTCCCCAGCTCCCATGATTTCAGATTATGCTTAATAAAGCCAAGCAAAATGTATTAAAAAATTTTGGGAATGACCGTAAAGGCATTCTTTTGAGATTGTAAATTTAATGTAATCCAATCTCTAAAAAGCAAGGAATGTTGGCTTATTTCTTTAAGGCAGGGCTTACACATGAATCTCCTAGTAGGCACACTATGAACTTTTGGAGGGAAAGGGATGCTGGCAGTCCTCTTCGCACCTCTGCTATCTGAAGCGCAAGGGACACTGGGATCTGGATATGCCTTATTACAGCATAGGATCACAATAGATCTATGTATCTGCATAAACATATCCATACTCTTAAGCAACGTCCTGTACCCGTTCTTTTATGTGATTGGCTCGCAATTACAAAGTGAATGGGCCAGGCAGGAACATTGCAGGAATGTCACAAGGTAAGAACAGTGGTCCCAAAATATCCTTAGTTATGCTTTAAATATATTACACTAATGGATTTTTATTGGCTAACTAGTGTATGGATAGCATTAATGGGATGCAGCCCTGAACAATATTACAATACATAAATAATCCCTATATACCTAAATAAACACAATTTAACACAAGTAATTGAATCCTAAAGTACTTCCAATCTAGGTACATTGATTTTCTCTTTTGTATTTTTTGTTTCTTAGTGCTCATTTCATTCGTCTATAAGGCTGAGTACACACAAAGGGACTATTTGTCCCAAGCAAGCGCTCGGCCGAGATAAATGTGGCCGTGGCCAACATTTTATGCGGTTCCCTAGGGGAACCATAGGGAGCCGCACGATCGATTGGGATTTACCGACACATCCGATCGTCCATTCGTCTGATCCGGACAACGAAGTTGACCGAAAGTGCCGTGGATCGGTCGGTCGGCCTAAAATATCTGCTGGTGTGTACCCAGCCTAAAGAAGGCCACTTAGACAATTGCAGTAATTGCTTATGATCCTTGTTTCCAATCTATCAGTCTTCATAGCTAGGAGCATTTTCCAGCTGTTAATTAGGGTTTTCTTTATTTCAGACCTTTGGTGTACAAGGTTTACAGAGGAGCGGATAACTACAAGAGAAAAATATCTTAAAATTGTCCTTCGAGAACTAGTCACTTATATTGTGTTCCTTGTAATTGTATGTGTTTGTAAGTATTCTATCTTTCTAACTATTTGTGGGATTCTGGGCTATTTCTATATAATTACTCAAGGATCATTATTTCATTCTTCTAAGCTGGTGTCTATCAAAAGTTACAGAAGTATAAAGGGTGTTTTTTTTTCTCTTGCTAGTACTGTGATCTGTGACATCACCAGCACCACTGCTCTGCCCACCACTGGGAGAGTGCATCATAACCCCCACCTGAACTTCTACATTTATAAAGCTAGCCATAAGCCTAAAGTTCTCTCCTGAAAGGACAGTGAATAGATGCAGGCCTATAACTATCTTCAGAAAAGATAGATTTGTTTTTTTGTTGGGGGGGGCTTCTTACACAGCACATCATGTAACTGTCACAGACTTGGGCATTTAGGACAGACAAAGGAGTGTAACTTTTCAAGCTTATAACTGAAGATCCAAATAAGTTATATACATCATACTAGGCTTGTCTGGTACAAGAGAGCTCTTTCAAATAGAGACCACGGTTATCCTTTAAGTGCTTTATGTTATGATGGAGGTGGACCTTTCCTTAACAGAAAATCCCACTTTGCAAATGCTTTTCCTATCAAGGTAACAAATTTCAGAACACCGTAAATCTCACAAAGATTTACTGTGTTCATCTTTCATAGATCTTTCAGGTGTGTACCAAGCTTTAGACTAATTGAGCAAATACACCCACAAGCTCTTATTTCTTGAGTGCTATCTATTATCTATTACCTATCTAAGGCAATAGATTCAGGGCCGTCTCTAGACTTTTTGGCACCTGAAAAAAATTCCAAATGCTGCCTCCTCGATGTGCCACCGGAAGGGGTGTGATTTTATAATTGAAAGCGGTTGGTGCTTTGTCCGTAAGTGGGGAGTGGCTTGTCCAGAAATGGGAGGGGCTTTATAAACCTGACTGGTAAATACAGGGCTGTCTCTAGGCTTTGGCACCTGAAAAAAAATCCAAATGCTGCCCCCCTCGATGCACCGCCAGAAGGGGTGTGATTTTATAATTGAAAGTGGGTGGTGCTTTGTGCAGAAGTGGGGTGTGGCTTGTGCAGAAGTGGGGTGTGGCTTGTCCAGAAGTGGAAGGGGCTTTATAAACCTGACTGGTAAATAATGCCCACAATGACTGGTAAATGATGCCCACAGTGACTGGTAAATGATGCCCAACATTGATTTTTGATTTGCAGGGCTGGCAAACATTGATTTTGATTGAATGAGTTGCCAGTCAGAAGGGAGAGGCAGGAGTCAAAGCTGCATTCTGTTGTGAAATGTAAGTCACGGCTTCCCTGCTATTTAAAGTGACTGTACCTCCCCAAAAAGTTTGTGGAGGTTCTCATTCATCCAAGTCATGGTATATTGGATGTGAGGTCCATTCATAGTGCATCAGGCCAATCAATCTAATATCACGCAGTCTAATGTTTCATGGTCTAGAATGTTTGTTTTGTGATTGAATGGCAATTACAAAATAAAGTCCTAGCTAGTGTATGGCCTTGCATTTATGCTTATGTATCCACCTCTGTTCCATTTACAGAATAAACATACACTTTTTTTCCCCTTTTAGTAACCTATGGAATAGTGACCTCCAGCATGTTTTTCTATGCAAAAAGCATGGCTCAACTCTTCCTTGAAACTCCAGTGTCAAAGACAGAAAGGACCAACTTCAAAACGTTGGTAACAATAAATGACTTCTGGAAGGTAAATCATTACACATTAAACACCTGAAAGAGTAACTACATATTTTAGTAAGTATCTAGTTGTTTACTTAAAACGACAATCGGCAAAATTTGAGTAACACGCACACCCTTAGCACTAGAATGTGCTGTACATTTCGTCTGTAATGCTGGTGTCCAGAAGTCTTGCCACGTCCTACCGGTATAGCAATCAGAAAAGTAGGAACCGCAAAAATAGATTCATAGAAAAGGGTCCTTATCCAATGTATTTTTATTATGTATTATTTTTATTCAATGTAACAACTGAGTGATAACGTTTTGGGGCACCTCAGCCACCCTTCATCAGATAAGTGAAAGTGCAACACACAATAAATAGAACACTCATATCTCACCCCCATCTAGGCTCCTCCTCCAATCTTACAGGGTCCTTTTCCATTGGGTAAACACCTGGGTGCTGTATACAAGTCCAGTACTTAATCCATATAATAAGTCTACCAACAATTTTTAAAGTAGACCATTAAATAAACTGTTTATAGAAATTTTTTCTTCGTAATTTCCATGGGGCCAAAATAGATTAAGCTGCCTGCTTTAGTGATTTTCATGTTTTTGCACTGCTGGATAATAATTTATAACCGAATATAAAGTATGAAAGCATTAACTGCCAACAGCAACTTTGTTTTGAGCCCCATGAGCCCTTTCTCATGTGTATTCTGGATACACAGGAATCCATATTTAAAGTTTAAAACAAGAATTAATGCATGAAAATTAACCACACCATTTTTCAAATAATGAATCTTTTGTGTATAGCAAACATACATTGAGTTATCACTAATCGTGCAAAAGATCTCATACTTGTAACAAATAATATAGATGCATAGAACATAGTGTTAAACTGCTTCATTAAAATCTTCATGTTACTATCATAAATGTAACCATTCTCTCGATACATTGTGAATTCCACTTTTAATATCCTACAAAAGTGCATAAGTGCTAAAGGCTAGAATAATTTTTAAATAAAGTGCTATAGACAAAGAGCATAATTGTGTGAAATACTAAACCACAGAGATTAATTGCATAATTTACTTAAAGTATGTCCACCCCTAAAATAACTTTTTTTTCTATGTGTAGGGCACCCCAGCCCACCCTCAACAGCCAATTTAGATTTGTAAAGAAATATACTAACACTCCCTCATTCTCGCGGCTGACACCCAATGCAGACAGCCGGGGGAACGAAAGAGTGTAAATATGTTTCTGGGGCTTGTTTTACAAATTGCCGTTTGGGGTGCCCTACACACAGAAAATGACTTTTAATGGTAGGGATAGTACCAGCCAGAAGAGATCCGGAGGGAGGGGGGAAGGGCTCCTCTGCGCATGCAAGAAACCTCAACAAGGACAAGGAAGCAGCAGGCATCCCAATGACTCTCAAACAGCTCCTCCTCTTCACTTTCTGGAACTATGGACATTCACTGCATAAGAACCAAAAGGAGCAGAGATGTAAGGATTTTTTAACACTACGCAGTGGGGCCAATAGTGGGTTAAATTTTAGTTTTGGGATGGACATGCCCTTTAAAACATTTAAAAATTCTATATCCTTTATTATTGAAACCAACACTAGGATATATCATTACATAACATTCTATATCTGCAGTCCATGATTAAAAAGTTATTCTGAAGCAGAGCGATTTCCGACAAGTTGTTCCATGAAATGGAATTTGGTCAGAAAAAAAGGTAATAAATATGGACTCAATAGTCTGAAAGCATATATAGCAGTGGTACTTCAGCAGCTCCCAGCAGGATCGATATGGACCTTTTAAGAGAAGGTGTGCGGGGGATAGCATAAAAGACTCCAATAGTCTGTTACCTCAGAATAAGTGGCCTTTTTCTAGTATCTAAAGGCCAAAAAAGAGGTATACATAACTTAAGTTATAATCTATATATATGTATGGCATGTTTATAGAAAACCAGATGGGCACCATTGTTCATTCAGGCCCTGTTGTGCCGATGTATTAAGCTTTCTGATCTACAGAGCCTCTCAGTATAGGAATTGTTACTACCTGCCTGAACCAGTGTTGTGGATTATTTGTATTTACAATAATAAGTTTGAATGAGTTGCTTTTGTGTTTGAGTCAGAAAAAAGTTTTTTTCCCCTGTGGTTTTCTTTATAAAAGAATATTTCACTCTGTTTTTGATGTTACAAAATGTTTATGCTTTGACCTTCAGTTCATGGAAGGCCCACTGATGGATGGCCTTTACTGGGATATGTGGTACAATAACCGAACAATGGCTGAGAATCTTAGCTTCATATACTATGAAAACCTTCTCCTAGGAGTACCGCGTGTTCGGCAGCTCAAGGTGAAAAATGGATCCTGTTCAGTGCCGGAGGACCTGAAAGATGAAATAAAAGAATGCTACGATTTCTATTCTGTCTGGAATGAAGACACCGAGCCTTTTGGCCTGCGCAATGGAACTGCGTATGTTTTATATTTGAATGAAAAGAATGATTATTCATTTTAATTAATAGTACAGATTGAGGATAGGACAGTTATTTGTAACTTAGTAAGTTATTTGTTTTTATATCTGCGTTAAATATACAGATTTAACATTTTCCCTGCTAGAATGAATAGGAAAAGAAAAATCTTAGCATTATTACTTGTGCAATTAATTTTGTGAAATTAATTAAACTGTAAAAATGTTTAAAAATAGCAAGATAAGTTTTGCAGCTGTTGTGTGGTGCTTGTCTTCTAGTAACTTAAATGTGTGACTGGGATGAAAGTTATAGTCCAGAACAAATGCATTTCAATGTTTCCATTCCCTACTTGAGAACACTATTTACGTGAAGTACTGTGAAATAGTGAATTCTGCTGGCAGTAAGCCAACCCCACCTTCGCCCCCCCCCCCCCACAAAACATATTTAGCTTTATTAATTGTCCGTTTTAAAAAGCTGTTTTTGTTTGCACATTAACAGTGTTTACAGATCAAGGTCTTGCATAAGTTTTAATATTTTGTTAAAGAGCACCAACATATCTGCCAGGTTGATCCTGGACTTTTCTTTATTAAAGACGCCAAGAGAAAGCCCAGCAGAAGCATTATTCTTTGTGCTGGTGCGTTTCACAGAAAATGATATTGGGAGGTAGGAATTATTAATCCTACTTCTCTGCCGCAGGTACTTTTTCATTTTAACTGTTTTGAGCACAATTACTCCCACCATAAACTTTTCAATTAATATTGTGTTGGAGATAATACTTTTACTAATATATAGTTATACACCTTTTTATTAATGGGTACTGTAGCTAGGGTTCTCAGTGGTGCAGTTGTAATGGTACAACATTAGTGAGCAGGCACAGTGGAGGTATATTCTGAGAGGGGCTTGATTATACAAAATAGGTAGAATCACACTCTAAACAATTAATTGATCAAACTAGTTTGCTTCTATTTGTTTTGAATAATTTAGATTGATCTAATTTTGTAGGTCTAAAGCATGGTACACACCAGCAACTTTTTCTCCTGACCGACCGTTCGGCTCTTCCGACCGGTCGGCCAGGATGAAGGACCGTCGGTCGTGGCAATAGTGGCCACGGCCGCCAGTTTACCACAACCGACCGTGCAGTCCATAGAGGAACACAAATCAGACGTGGTTTTCCACCATGTCCGATCGTCCTTTCACCCGGTACGGACGAACAGTCGGTCAGACAAGACCGAAAATCCATGCAATCATTTGAGCTCGATTGGACCGAAATATTGCATTGTGTGTAACAGCCTTAAAGTGATGTTCAAGATGAGCAAGACCCCTGCTGTTCAGAATTCCACATAAAACTTCTCTTTTACAAGCTTCTTCTGCATTTTTTTAATAATAAATTATTTCCCAGTATTTATGATGCCTAGCAGAATAGCAAATACCAGGAGTAGGTAAACCAACTTTTAACTTTTTTAAAGCATAGGTAATATTCAAATACACCATCTTTCAATTGTAAAACAAAAAAAAATCATCTAGTCCTTACAAGGTACTAAAATTACTATAAACTATCGTCAGGTAAAATATTTTAGAACCTGGTAAGCATTAGATTTTTTTTTTTTTAGTATGTCCTCATATGTAAAACCTTAGAATTAAGCGAGGATGTCCTTTTTCTTTTCTCATTACTGTATAGTGGCCATTGTTAAGTAAGCATGATAAGATTAATATTGTTCGTATACATTTATGTTTGTGCCTATTATGGCACAGAAAAAAAACCTATATATAATGCAGTTTCTTGTGATTTTATATAGGTGGACCTATACCAAAGAAAAGGATTTGAATGGCAGCAGTCATTGGGGTATCATCTCTACATACAGTGGAGCAGGCTATTTCATGGATCTATCAAGAAACCGGGAAGAATCTGCTGCTCAAATTGCAATGATGAAAAATAATCTCTGGGTGGACCGAGGCACCAGAGCAGTTTTCATTGATTTTTCAGTTTACAATGCAAATTTAAATCTGTTCTGCATTGTCAGGTATCTTTTATTTGCTTAAATTTAAATACTTTATGCAGAGTTTGTTTTCTATTTAACTGGCAGCAGATTTTTTATATTGGTCTTTATATATGTATATAAATAAGTAATATGTAAGAAAGTGTTTAAAAACTTAGTGTATGTATACTGAAAAAATGGCTTTGCGTCCTCTTAATCTATAAGTAATTACATGTAAGTAGCACTTACTCTGAGGTGTGTGTGTTGCTGCATGCCTTCAATACAATACTTGTTTTGCTCTGGCTCTGACCACTGACCTGACAATTTCCCCCCATACCAACTGTTAATACTGCATACAGTATACAGCACACCAACTGTCAAACCATTCCAGCTACAGCAAAACTGCTTACAGAAATGATAAATGTAAGATATTTCAGATTGGATATCAAATGAAATAGGGGGAGAGCAACAAAAAAATTATACAGTGATAGTTGAGATAAATTATAGTTTCCACTAATGGACAATTTAAAAAAAAATTTTTTCCAGTGTACATACACTTTAAGTCATGAGGTCTGTGGCCCTAGAGAGCTTATGCTCTAATCATGTTCAGGAAATCCATTATAAACCGATATGTATTCAAACTGCATTTGCTAAAATGAACAATTGCTATAACATGGCTAATATATTGGTATAGAAAAATTTGCGCCTACATTGTTTTTTGTCAGATATCGCATAAGGACTACTGAAATTTTTTTTATCCTATATATAACTTTTAGGCCAAGGCCACACTACAGCGCACCAAATCGCGCACACAATTGCGAGTGTTATCGCATGCGATTGTGTGCGTGATTGTCGTGCGTTTTGAATTTGCACATGCGATTTTACTGTTTTCAGTTATGGAAACACATGCGTTAACGCACCAAAAATGGTGAACGCATGCGTTGCCACAACGCAAATGGCCGCCCAATTGCATGCACATCAGGAATCGCGGGAATTTTCATGTTCCTGCGATTTCCATTTTAGCAAAAATCATGGGCGCAAACGCATGCAAAACGCGCTAGTGTGGCCTAGTCCTTAATGAATACTATCCCAACTGAACCACCTCAGAACCATAAATATATAAAAAGAAAGTCCTCCTGCAGGTTACCTAGGAGTCTATAGAAAGAAAGAAATTAGCAGGGCACTAGAGAGCCCTGTACAAACTGGGGGTGTCATGCAGGCAGAAAGCAAAAAATCAGTAGAGGAAAGTACCTGTGGCACACCTCTATGAATAAAATCGCATTATTATATGATATGGGGAAAAATAAATCTGCGCTGCGTGCAAATAAATTTAAAAATAATTTCTTTTTCTTAGCTACCACTGATAATACACATCATGTGCAGTCCAAATTGTCATTAATATACAGCAATACCGCTAAAATTGATGATAAACAGGAGCAGCATCAAAGACATGGGAATCTGTTGCTGTCGACCACTGATCTGCTGTCTACTGACTTGCAGACTTAACCCAATAAACACACTATGAGAGCCTTACTCTCCTCTAAAGGGCACTAGCCGACAGGGACAGATGAGTTTAATTGAAATTCTATGTAGCCAGATTAAAAGCACTTTGCACTTTATCTGTGATTTATATATATTTATCTTTGATGTTGCTCCTTTTTATGGTCTGTTAGTGGTGTTGCTATATTAATGGAATTTAGGACTGCACATGTGTATTATCAGTGGTAGCTAAGAAATTATTATTTTTAAATGTTTTATTTGTGCAGATTAATTTTCTCGCATATCAAATGAAAATGAAAATAAGGATTTTATACATGTGAGGTGTACCGCAGGAGTCTAAATGGGAATCTTTAGCTTGAACCTTATTAAACACTAAATACATAAGGAAAATGGGTGTAGCTACTGAACAACTGCATGCAGTGGGCCAAACGATACCAACTACATGTTGATGTTAGGCAGAAATAGGAACTTGCATGTATATTATTGTCCAGTTCTAGGTCTATGTTGGTTTTCTGTTAAATGGACACTAAACTCTCCTAAAGCCAGAAAAATAACTATTTGCCATTCGTTTGTATTATTCACAGGGAGGTGAGAACGCTTATTCTCACGTCTCTGTGAATATTATTACGCTCGGGGGACCTGGAACTTACCTTACAGCCGCTCCTTCACTGGCAGCTGCTCTGTCCCGACCGCACGCTCCCTATCCTAGGCGCATGCGCGCCAGTACAAAAGATAGGACGGGCGATCGGGACAGAACAACTGTTCAGTGAAGGAGCGGCTGCGAGTGGAGCGGTGGTAAGGTAAGTTCCAGGTCCCCCGAGCGTCCTATTATTCACAGGGAGGTGGGAATAAGTGTTCTCACCTCCCTGTGAATAATACAAACCAATGGCAAATAGTTATTTTTCTGGCTTTAGTGTTTCTTTAAATATCTCCTGAATGATTTGATAGGAGATTTTGTTACTATCTCTCCTACAAAAAAAGCCACATACCCATGCATCCTCCTTATTCCTTAAGTTGCATTGCGAGATATGTGCCCTCCCATGAAAGGCAGAATAAAGTAGCTTGGCTCAGACAGGATTAGAGGGAGGTTGTTTTGGGACTTTAGGTTTACTCATATTAGAGGACAATAAGATCTACCCAAAATCACCTGGTGCCTAAAAGTAATTTATTTTGTCAATTTCACATGGTCTTAAAAAAATATGCAATGAGTTAAAAGGGCATGTCCACCCTTTTTAAAACTTTTGCCACCATGCAGGGGATACCCTCCCACCCCCAACCGCTCTATTCATAACTTTAAAAGCGCTTTCAATCTACGTACACCTCCTCGTTCCTGCTCTGTTCTGGTCTGGCTCCCCTGCCCGCCGGACCGGCGGCTGTGATTGGCTGATAGTCATGGCTGACTTCACTGTGAAACAGTGCAGGAACGAGGAGGTGTAAGTAAAGATTGAAAGCGCTTTTAAAGTTATGAATAGAGTGGTTGGGGGTGGGAGGGTATCCCCTGAATGGTGGCAAAAGCTTTAAGAGCTAGAAGACTGCCAGCCACGGAGGGATCGGGAGGGAGAGGGGGGAAAGGGCTCTACTGAGCATACCTCAGTCCTTGCTGAGGTTAGATAAGATACAGGCACCGGATAAAACAGCTCCTACCAGTTTCTTGAACTTTGAAGAGGCATAACAGGAGAACCACAAGTAGCAGGGATGTAAGGTAAGGATTTTTTTTTGTACTGTGGGGCCAATAGTTGGTAAAATTTGAGTTTGCGTGGTGGACATGCCCTTTAAACAAAAAAACAAGTAAGAAAATTCACTGTTTTCCTGACAATAACCTAGACATTCTTTTGATTTAAAACAAACTCTGTTACCACATCGGCATTTCAGAATAAAATTGATAGTTGTTTTTCAGGTTATTGGTGGAGTTCCCGGCGACTGGAGGAATATTTACTTCGTGGCAATTTCAAACTGTGAAGCTGATCCAATATGTTTCTGCTTTTGACTTCTTTCTGGCTTCGTGTGAAATAGCATTTTGCATTTTTATTCTGTACTACATAGTAGAAGAATTACTTGAGATACGTGTTCATCGGCTTCATTATTTTTACAGTGTCTGGAACTGGCTGGATATTGTCATTATTGGGGTAAGATTTTATTATTGATTACTTCACATCATTTATTTTTTTAGACTGTAACACACCTTGTAATGCAACTTTCTGGTAAATCTCTGGGCTCTGTTAATATGCATGTATAGTATTTTTATTAAGTAGTTTTGGAACTGGGTGATATTAAAAATAAGGCAGTTTAAGTTTTTACATTTAATTCTCAGTTAAGGCAAATTGCCACATATCTGCCATTAAAGCTTCACAGGCCTCTCACTGGTAGTGACTTGAGCTGTGTTTCCAAGCATGTTAACTAACAAAAATGTTTAATTTTTAAACTGTTTGACACTAGTTGTGACACTTTTTTATTTTGTCTTTTTGTGTCCTCTCTGTGCATAGATAAGTAGAAGTAAATGCTAAAACATAATTTCTCTGTGTATTGCCCTTGTTTAGATGAAACGAATGGCGTATCACTCTTATTTCATCTCTTTAATAAAATATAGCCTGTCAAAAATCTTAAGGAGCACCTGGTATCTGTTACAGAGAAAATAACTTCCAGCTTTTATTTGTCCTAGACACCAGACAGTTAAAGTTAAAGGGGGTGTTTTATGGAATTGTTATTGAGTTTTACTACTAGTAAACTTTACAATTGTACTGAAATTTTTAAATATTTTATTCACTTTTATTATATAATTTTATTAAAAACGCAATAAAAAAGGGGGGGTTATCTAAGTAAAATGGTTTAGTTGCAAATATTTCCATATCGCAGTAGTTGTCTTTACGCGTTTGTTAAAGTGTATCTCCACTGGTAAAACAAAATTTCTCTTTCAGCCTTGGGGGACCCAGGTACAGCAGGGATTAAGTATTCCATCTCCAGGAGCGGACACTTGAATACTGACATTTTCCACAGGCTCCGGTGCTCCTCCCCTTACCTTATATTCTGCAGCACCAGCAGCCTGCTTCAGTTTTTTCAAGTGTCCACTCAGGAGTTGGACTACTACCTCTACTAGCAAGATATTGCTTAGGAACAGCTGGAGGGTAACCCCTTCCAGCTATTCCACATCATCTGGACACACAGACCAGGGCAGCTCCCCCCTCCTATGATGTGCTTCCCACACTCACCTGAGTCCTCTTCAATGAGAAGAGGGGCACTGCACAAGGTCCTTAGGCTCTCTGATGGCACTAGATCCAACAGTCCCCAAAACTCACTGTTGAACTTCCTCCAGAAATTACCACTACTGGAACAGGCATCTAGGTAGACACCTCTTCATTTAGGTAAGCCTTGGGTCCTTCTTCAGCTTTTGCCTTCTGCTTATTTTCTAAGACTCTAGGCAGACAGTCTTTCTGGGGATAGCTCTGGGGGTGGGATCCTCCCTCCTTTCCCTGTATTTTCCATCTGTAGATTTCTAATCTCTATTATATATCTTAAATGCTTTTTTTTTTTTTAAGGTTTTTTTTCTTTTCTCTCTTCTATTTTCCTTCTATCATGGCCAGCAAGGACTCCCGTCCCATCAGAAGGGGAATAAACAACCTCTGGTCGCAGTATCATATGTATGTGAGACCTGCCAATCATAGCTGCCTGCAGGCCAATCTGGTTCACAGTGCGCTTCTTGTAACGCTAACAATGACCCTCCGTTTGTGCCAACTGACACAGTCAGTCAAGAGCCAGAATGGGCAAGAGCAATTAGGGAATCTTTGCATTCTCTAAAACATCTACCAGAGGGTACTCAGAATTCAGCTCCTCAAGGGCCCCCTCAGAAGCAGGAACCAGCTTGGGCTAAATCATTAGCCACCTCTTTGTCCCCCCTGTCTGCTTCTATTTCACAGGTCTTCCAATCTGGACAGCTGGTCTACAGACAGAGATACCAAACCTGGCAGGCCACAGGAACCTATTACATCCTATTTAACTGAGGATTCTCCTCAAGAGGATGATAAGATCACAGAGGAAGCTGAAATTGAATACGACACCCCCGAACAGGAGTCACAAACGACCTTTACTCCGGAAGCTGTTGATTCGCTCATGTGGTCAGTCCTTACTGTTCTTAACATTCAGGGCTTGGAATCCCAAGAGGACCCCTCCAAAACCCTCTTTTCTAGAGTTAAAAAAGCTCGGAGAAGATCCAAGCGCTCAAACTCCTAACCCATCAGACACTCGCCAACCCCCTGATCTCAGTCTGCCAAGCCATGCGCTTAGTAGGAAAGATGGTATCAGCCATCCATGCAGTTCCATATGGCATGTTCCAGCTGTGTCCGCTTCAACGCCACATGCTATCAGTTTGGAACAAATCTCTGGGCTCTGCTATGGTTGACACAAGATCTCAATCTTCAGAAAGGGAACACGCTCTGCCTACCTCTCTGGATGGAGATCTCCACAGACGCCAGTCTATCAGGATGGGTGGGCAGTGTCCCACACGACTCGGCATCTGGTCAACGCAGGAGTCCCTCCTCCCGATCAAGGTTCTATAACTATGGGCCATTTATCTGGCCCCTTTCTCACTGGACAGAACAACTGATGAACAGCTTTGTCAGAATCCAGTCGAACAATGCCACAGCTGTGGCATACATCAACCACCAAGGGGGCACTCGGAGCGACATGGCCATGGAGGAAGCCCATCGCATTCTGTCCTGGGCAGAAAACTATATTCCGGCGATCTCTGTGGTCTTCGTTCCGGGGATCCTTAATGTGGAAGTGGATTTTCTCAGCCACCACACCCTGGATCTGGGGGAATGGTCTCTTCATCAGGAGGTTTTCGCCACTCTGACCCGTCGGTGGGGAACTCCGGAAATAGACTTCATGGCATTGCGTCTCAACCGCAAGGTTCCCCTCTTCTGTGTGAGATCCTCTGGCACACCTCATAGATGCACTGGTTGTTCCATGGCATTTCCAGTTAGTGTATGCCTTCCCTCCAATAACCATGTTTCCGTGCGTACTAAAAAAGAAGGAAGGAACTACGACTATATTCATAGCCCCCAGGTGGCCAAGAAGGGCTTGGTTCACGGATCTTCCAAAAATGTCACAGGACGAACCATGGCCTCTACCCCTCCGTCCAGACCTCATTTCTCAAGGTCCATTTTTCCACCCAGATCTTCAACGACTCAATTTGATGGCGTGGCTATTGAATCCTCTATCCTATGAAAGAGGGGCATTCCCTTGTCGGTTATTCCTACCATGCTGGCCGCACGTAAACAGTCATCTGCAAAAGTTTACCACCGGATATGGCAGATACATAAATTGGACTTCTTCCAGGGGTTTTTCCTTTAGGCATTTCGTCCTATTTAGACTGCTATGGTTACTACAGAGGGGATTGAATAAAGGACTATCTCTCAGTGCCTTAAAGTTCCAGATGGCAGCTCTGTCAATTTTCTTTCATCGGCGACTGGCATCATGAAAGGATGTGCAAACCTTCTTACAGGGGGTGGCTCACATTCGGCCTCCGCGCAGACAGTCTGCACAACCATGGGGTCTCTCCCTGGTTCTTAGAGTTCTTCAAGGGCCCCCCTTTGAACCTCTAAGGTCAGTAGCATTATCTCTTCTTTCTTGGAAAACGCTTTCTCTTAGCCATCTCCAATACGCATGGCATCAGAGCTGGCAGCTCTGTCGGTAGATCCATCTTGCCTCTCCTTCCACAGGGACATGGCAGTTCTTCAACCTCATCCAACATTTCTACCTAAGGTAGTTTCTTCCTTTCACTTAAGTCAGGAAATTATTGCCCCAGCTCTATATTCTCTGACAGCTTCTTCTAAATAAAAGAGTTTGCACTCGCTGGATGTACTCAGAGCTCTTCGGACATGCATCTCCAGAAAGGAATCCTTTCGTACTTTCAAGGTGCTGTTCATCCTCCTGACGGGTCCTCACAAAGGCTCCAGAGCGTCGCTTTAGACCCTGGCAAGATGGATTCGGAGTGTCATCTCAACGTTTATACAGAAGCTGGGGCTGCTCCTCCCTTGCGGGTTGCAGCTCACTCTACAAGAGCACTTGGAGCTTCATGGGCAGCTGGTCGGGGAGCCTCCACAGATTTGCAGAGCAGCCACCTGGTCTTCAATCTCCACATTCATTAAGTTTTACAGGTTGGATGTGTTTGCATCAGCAGAGACGACCATAGGTCGGCTGGTGCTGCAAGCAACAGAGGATTAACTTCTTCTGCCCCCCCCTTTACTGTTCGGGACTTTGGGACGTCCCCTGCTGTGCCTGGGTCCCCCAAGGCTGAAAGAGAAAAGGAGATTTTGTTACTCACCGTAAAATCTTTTTCTCTGAAGCTGAAGGGGTACCCAGGTACTTCCCTCCCTATGTGTTATGACTGCCAAGTTATTAGAACAGTTATTTTAGTTATATAGATTATCTGTGTGTTTTCTATATCAGTTTAGCTTAAGTTAAGTGTGTTTTTATTAATCACAGTTGTAAGTTTATCATTGGAACTCCTCGCTCCCTCTTTTGGACAAAACTGAAGCAGGCTGCTGGTGCAGCAAAATATAAGGTATGGGGAGGAGCACCAGAGCCTGTGGAAAATTTCAAGTGTTCAAATATTCAAGTGTCCTCTTCTGGAGGTGAAATACTTAACCCCTGTGAATAACAAAATCTCCTTTTTGGGGATTCAGTTTTATTGAAGAACGGGAGGTAAAGGAGCTGTGTCTTACCTCCTGTTCTTCAATAAAACGTTCAGGAGCCGGGAATGAAGGTCAGCTAATCTCTCACTCCTCCACCGCGTCCTCTGACAAACTCTGTACTCTATGCGCATAGAATACAAAGTCCGTCGGGACCTTTCAGAGTACTTGATGAATGTAAGACACAGCTTCTTTACCTGCCGTTCTTTACCAAAAAAAAAAAATTTACCAGTGGAGATATCCTTTAATACTGAGTACAAAACTTGCCAGCAGATGGCAGTGTTACTGCTAAAAAAGTAGAGTTTACGGAGCTTGCTGTCTTGGCCCTGCGGCCTAAACGGTGATATATAATACACAACCAGGGAGATTATCTCAGATCTACAGTCTCTCTGGTTAATCTCCTTTAAGAGATTTCACCCAGCCGCGGTTGTGTAGCTCTGGGTGAATTTCACCCAACGTTAGTATTTATTGCCAGCTACATCTTTTACATCTATAGTACAGTTTCGAGTAACTCTGACCAACTAGCCAAAACTTTGTAAAACTTAGGCTGCCTCTACCGACATAGACCACTTTTATAAATATTATTAGCTTGTCATTTAGTGTTTTCCATTGTCATAGCTTAGAAGGTTCAGTAGTCGTCCATGACTGGACCATAACCTTTCTTGCATAAAACGGGTTCTTACAACATGGCTATCTGTTCCAGGTATCCATTTCAGGTGTGCAAAAGATACAATGTGCTCTTAAGTGCCCAAAACATTCCATTCTGCAGTATAAGAAGAGTTGTAAGCTGTCAAACAAGCAGAAAAAATGGCAGTGCCATAGGGTTTGTGTCTAGTGCCCAGCAGGTGCACTGTGCATTGGTAACATTTTACCATTAGTAAGTAGTAATAATATTAAAGTATTATCTGTGATTTATTTGTTTTTTGTGTTAAACGTCAAAAAGCTTCCGGTCAACAGAACAGTGAGGCAAGCTCCACAACTCCAAGAAGTGCTCCTGCCCAATGCACCAATAGATACAATATATAATGAACGGAGAACAGGGAGCCAGCAATCTTGAATGCAGAAAAGAACTTTATTGCAGTTTACACAACATGTCTCGGGTAGAATTACCCTTTGTCAAATGTACCAAAACCACAAGTGACCACACAATTTAAAAGACAAAACAGGAAGTCTAGGCCTGATCCCGCCCTCTGTAGTCCAATTAGGGTTGAATTCAGGCTGAAAGAACGTTTACGGCAAAAAGTCTGTCACTCATCCAGAGACTGTAGTAGGCTTACAGAACATAGTTCATCAAGACAAGCTCTCAAACTGCCCAGTGGCCTATGTAGTAACATGAAGGTAAGGCCACAAGAAGTAAAATGCAATGTATCCATGACGACATATTTTATAATGCACACAGCAAGTGTTTACTGCAAAGGGTAAGGCTAGACAATTTAGATATAGTTATATAAAAACATGTTTATATAAATCGCATAAATATATATATTGAGAGACCGAGAGAGACACTGTGCAGCTATTTGCAATAAATGCGATCAACCATAAAACTGCATTTAAAATTATCAAGGTTATTCAATAAAAGTTCTTATCGCTTAAAATGGTGCTAATTTTGCCCCAACCAATCAGATGTTAGCTTTCAAATGTTACATAAGTTCTGATTGGTTGGGGCAAAATTAGCACCATTTTAAACGATAAGAAATTTTATTCAATCTCCCTGTATGTTTTCAGTTAAGGTTAAAAAAGTAAATAACCATTCTAAAGAGGTTGTAATAGAAACCTACAGCTTACCCACTGGAATTCACTCTCCAGATGGGAGAAATCAGTATCTAGAAGAGAGTAAAAAACAAGGACATCCATAAATGACAAATCAATTAAAGCATGTAATGTTTCTATTGTCATTGAGGCTTATTGGTTTCAGGGTATTTCATTTCTTAATCAATAGGGATTCTTTCTGAAGCAGTACCTTAGAGATATCACACCCCAGTGGGTTCAGTTTCTGCAAAGTGTATAGACACTGATGTATCGGATGTATAAGCCTTGTAACAACCCCTAGTGTAGCTTAAGAAAGGAGATAACCAAAAGAGGTTGCCGTATTTTACATTCTGAGATATTACTGGCCAAAATGTTTGCACAATCCTTTCAATCTGCTTGCTCTGTTTGTGGAACTATGAAATGAAGGGGATACGGCTATTGGTGATGTGTGCCTTATCTGCTTTTTATGTGCTGGTAAGGTATCTCTTGGTACATATTCAATATCCTCTGATATTGCCTTAATCTTATTGGGGTCATAACCCCTCACAATAAACTTGCCCTGTAATGCATTGGTTGCTTTATTAAACTTAGAAGGGTTTGAAGCAATTCTTTTTGCTCTGATAAACTGGCCCTTGGGTATGGCTCTAATTATACTCGGGCACTGGAAACTTTTGGAATGCAGAATATTATTGCAATCTGTGGGCTTCCAATAAAGGGAAGCAGTAATGATTTTATTCTCCACAGATAAAGTAACATCCAAATAGTTTACATTAATTGAAGGAGCATTAAATGTAAACTTAATTGAAGAATTTGCTTGATTGGCATATTGCACCATCTCTCATACTGCCACGCCAGAGGACCAGAATGTCATCTATATAACGCCAATCTGAAAATATACAGTACATACTTATCTGTAAGAAAAATCTGTTGTTCAGTCTTGATGGAGAATATGTTGGGGAAATAAGGGGCTACAGCCGCCCCCATACTTGTCCCCTGGCGCTGCCAGTAGAATAATTAATTGTTAGAACAATTGTTAGACAATCAATTAGAAAATTAATTAGATGATGAGGAAAGCACTTTTCTAGATTGCTGGCTCCCTGCTCTCCGTTTATTATATATTGTTTTTGTGTTAATGCATTAACTGGAATAATTTTAAAATGTATAATTTAAAATTGAAAAAATAATATTTTTTATAATGTTTTTGTTTATAGATCTCATTGCCAGCAATTGGAATCCATTTACACAAAATGGCTTCAGTGGAAGGCCCATTAACCAAACAACTGGTTGATCTTAATGTTTTTCCCAATCTTGAGTCTCTTGCATATTGGCAGTTTCAGTTTAATAACTTTGCTGCAGCAGTTGTGTTCTTTGCCTGGGTTAAGGTAAAATATTATACACTAAAATGGCAACACAAAAATAGTATTATATGTCATATCCACTTATTGTTGCATTATACTTTATTATTGTGATCTTACAATCTCAAAAATGTGGGTATAAAGTAAAAAACAAAAACTCATGTGAAAACACAATAAAAGATGTCTGATCTTACTACCCATAAATACAGTCAGGCTTATTTAATAAGATGTGCTGCTAATTTCTCCAACAAATCAGAAGATACCTTTTTATTTACTGGTCTATTATTGCATTTTGGACTTCAACATCATTGTGCTATTTATACTATAATTGTCTCTGTGTTGAGTAAATCATTGTTGGAATAGGATCTTGGAGTTTTGGTGGATGACAAACTTAAAGTTAGCATTCAGTGCCAGGTAGAAAAAGCTAGAGCCAGCAAGATATTGTCTTATATATAGAGACGTATGGATTCATGGGAGAAAAATGTTATTCTCCCTCTTTACAACATTGGTAAGGCCTCATTTAGAATATACCGTGCAATTTTGGAATCCAGTGTACAAGAAGGACTTAATGTAAATGGAAAGGGTTCAGAGAAATGCAACTTAAATAATAAAGGGAATGGGGGAGCTTGAATATGAAGAAAGATTGGATAAGTTACAATTATGTACGCTGGAGAAAAGGCGCTTGCGTGGGGATATGATTACTGTGTATAAATACATTAACAGACCATACAATAAACTGTCTGAGGCATTGTTCACAAATAGAACATGTCAGAGGACACACAGACATCCCTTAAGACTAGAAAAAACGATTAGTCTTCAAGTTTGGAAAGGGGGTTTCATGGTAAGAATGGTAAAACTATGGTCTTCCAGTGGACATGGTGATGGCAGGTTTATTGGATAGTTTAAAAAAAAACTGGATGAGTTTCTAAAAACAAGGAATGTTGAAGGTTACTAGTATTGATACATAAATTGGAGTTGATCCAGGGAAATTACCAATTGCCACTTTCCCCTTCATAATTCTGGTGGGGGATTTTTTTTGTCTTCCTGGATCAACAGTTAGGCAGGAAATGTGTTTAGGTTGGACTAGATGAATGTGTGTCTTTATTTTACCTCAAATTCTATACTATTATAGTAAGAACTTTTAATAACATCTGATTGGTTGTTGTAGATTAACAGCACAGGCAACAACATGCACCTCTTATTAAATATGTTCTAGTGTTTTTATATTTAGAATGTTGACAAAAAGTTTAAAGCAATTGCTTTGTGTGCTTTTGAACTTTTCATTATATTTGCAACTCAATGTCTTATGGGTGATCCACATGGAGTTGACTGCCTGTTAGAAGGGACCAGCAAACCCCTGATTCTTTAAAGAATCTTTCAACCCTGCATTTAAGGATCTCTCTTCTCTCTCCTTTCCCCCCCCCCCTCCCTTCTCTCTTTCCCTCCCCCCCCCCCCCCCAGTCTCTTTCCCTTCTCTCTCTCCCTCCCCCCTTCTCTTTCTCTCTCTGCTCCCCTCCTAGAAATAGCATTGCGGTATCGCGTGCTGCGTCATAAACCCTTCTTCCACTGTGGGGTCGGCTTCTCCAACAGTGCATGGGCAGTGGGAGGAAGGTTGATGACGTGGCTCTCGAGCGAATGTGTCCGTGATCCATATGATTTACACCTCTTGGTTAGTATATAGTATATGTTTAAGCAGTTGAGCAAGGAATAATGAATATGGTCTGCACAAGTTTGGGTATTTTCTGTAACTTTGAAAGGGCTTTGTACTTCACGGCCCAGACAATCCAATTAAACCTAAATAGTACATTTAAAGCTAGGTACACATATTATCCAAAAAGTACGGATGGGATTGGTTCTTTTTACGTACTGTGTGTACCTGCAGCATTATCGGTTCAGTAGCGGAATTGGAAACACGTTACTTTTTGAAAATCTCCCTCAGTCGGGGTCAGCCCCCTTTACGTAAGTATAGGGAGATGGCCGCAGTCGTAGGGAAGTGTGGCAGTTCCGAACGATGTCCATATACTTTATATAGGGAGATTGTTTGGGACTGTGTGTAGCCACATCATCTGCCATCAATGCAAAGTAAAAATTTCTAATTTTCTGTTGTGTAGGGACCCCAACTTTAAAATCATGCCAGAAATAGACCTACCCACCTTCATTCCCTTTGCCTTTACTGCTACTTCCGGCAGCTATTGGCTGCCGGCTATTGAGAGAGCTGAGGTTGGGTAAGTCTATTTCTGGCACAATTACAAAGTTAGAAACCTGGCATTTAGGATTGCGGGGGGTCCCCTACATAGGATGCATCATTTTTTTTAAGTTTGTGTACAGTGCTGAGGGATCCAGAGGGAGGGGGGAGAGCTCTCCTGCGCATGCCAGGATGTAGCAGGCACCGGATTACACACAGTCAGCTCCTACTCTTCACTTTTTTGGTCTTTGATCAGGCTCTGCAGGGCAACCTTAAGGAGCTGAGAAGAAAGTTAGGATTTTTTTGTTTAACACTACACATTGGCGACAGCTGTGGGGCAAATTTTGGTTTTGAGGGTTGACATTGCTCTTTTATTAAAGTTGCAGGTAGATTAAAATTACTTTAGGGGCTGCACAGAAGATCGTGAGCTAGCATTACTATTTACAAATACATACAAAGGCACTGCGTGACTGAAGGTTAGATTTTAATTTATAGTTGCCACTCCTGTTTTACTGAATAAGTAAAACAGAACAAAATTGGGGATGCAACCCTACTTCTGAAGGACACCCCTTCCCCTTAAGATAAAAGGGGGGTCTTTACTCCACTAATGTTTCATCTTTTTTTTTTTAAATCACCCTCAAACATATCTGCACACAATAAATAAAGAATAATATAATGTCTTTTTGTGGCATAGCATTAAGCCAAGTATTTTCAGTATGGATGTTCTTATCTTAAATAAAAATATTTTTATATACTTTTATATTGGAATTTTTTTTTAAATGTTTTTGTTTTTTTAACCAGCATTCTTTTAACACTGGGTATATTTTTATCAACAGTTGTTCAAATATGCAAACTTCAATAGAACAATGACTCAGTTATCTACTACTATGTCTCGCTGTGCCAAAGATATACTTGGTTTTGCAATTATGTTTTTCATTATATTTTTGGCATATGCCCAGTTTGCTTACCTTGTGTTTGGCACACAGGTGGATGACTTCAGTACCTTCCAGTATTGCATGTAAGTTCCGTAAATGTATTTAGTTTTTTTTCTTTCTTTTTTGTGGTTGTGAGACATGCTTTCCTTCTCTATTAGTGAAGGCTCATACACACATTCAATCATATAGATACAATTTATTAAGGAGTTTAACCTGGATTGCTTCCTATAGAGAAATGGGATTCTATCTAGTACTTCCTAAAGACTTGCCTTATGATCCAGAACTATAATACACTTAGAATTATTTAATCTACAGATCATCATTGTTAAGCAGTGTAGACTGACAGAAATAGTTACTTGGTTAATCCTTTATAAATTGTATCTATATGTTGAAATGTATCCGCTACATTGTTTCTCTTTGCAGGAATAGATACGCCATCTAGTGGATCCTCACAGGCATAGAACCAAAGAAATATATGAGGAAGAATCCCTTTGGATAAATGTATCCAATTATGATCGTATACATATGACAATATGGTTTTTTATTTTATATTTTATAATATTAGACACAGATCTACATTTATTAGCTTTTTCACCATATACATTGTACCCCATGCGAGGTGCAGTATGAGCACTGTTTAAACCAAGATGTTTTTACTACCACAATTTTTAGTAATAATGAAGTTTTTACCAATGGTTTTTAGGATCATTAACTTGATGGTTATGCACTTTGATATAATATAATATAGTTATATTTGGTGACGTTGACTATATATGTTATCTATTTATTCACTTCTCACTTTATTTAGCACATGTTCACTTTAATTAGGCCCTATCAGCAGTAGGTGGGGCCTTTTCTAATGATGTCACTATATATACCTTGCACTTGTAGTATTTGATTACACCTGAGGAAGGGGGTTGGACCCCCCGAAACGTTGTGTATCTCGCTTGTATGTTGAGCACTCAATAAATGAAAGTTTGCTATTAACTGTTACCCGAGTCTGCCTCCCTGCATATTCTACATTGATTTGATACTTACCTGACGTGGCACAGGCCTCAGGGGGAGCACCTCACAATTTACCTGTTGGGAATCCACAATTTGCTGATATTTGCATGTACTATCTCCCCTGCCGATGTCCTAGTGATCAAGGAGAGACAGGACTTATACAGTTGCGTAAGAAAACCCGATCAGCTAAGAACTCTCCTCTAATTTTATACTTGCCAGCTGCAGAGATATGCAGATACAAATCAATTTTTTTTGAGTAGCATACCGTAATACTTGTATTTACCAATATTTTTGTGTGCAGAACTCGGCAAAATCAAGTTGATGCACACTTCTCTCCAGGTAAATATAAGTATGCACCCACACCTTCCCACCATTCTGACCAGACAATCAATAATGAATCCACATACTTTAAAAACACAAGGGGGCTACAAACAGTACGACTGCAAAGTGAAACATTTATAGCGACATGTTTCGGACTGCAAGGAGTTCTTTCTCAAGAGATTGCTTGAGAAAGGACTCCCTGTAGTCCGAAACATGTCGCTATAAATGTTTCTCTGCAGTCTAAATTACTGTTTGTAGCCCCATCTGTTTTTAAAGTATGTGCGCAACTTAGGCCTGCATAGTTGTGTGTGTGTGCACGAGGGAACTCTAAAAATGTATTTCTAAAAATCGTAACCTAAGCAACATTTAACTCTTGCACAGACAGTGAATCATTTTGGCAGAAGTAACCACATTTTCAAAGACCAACTGCTATGGACAACATTCTTTCATGTGAGGCAGATCTCGTTTTTCTTGTTCATTGATTTGGCAGAACAGATGACTAATGATGCTGGCGGGAGATGCCACATAATGAGAATGGTCTTTCAATGTTCGTGGCTTCTTCGCCTGACCGTTTTAACATATATTAATAGTTTCATTTTCATTCTCCTTTATAACCATTAAAGGAGAACTAAACCTATTAAACCCATCTATTAAAATACTTGAACAATTGCAAACACAGGGGTGAGGACCTAGCAGTCATTATCCTGGATACTTTTAATGGAGCATGCAAATGTAACCCACTGTTATGTAAAAGAAGAGATCTGTATACAGACCGGAGCTGCTTTTTATTTATAAAATGTTTATTATATGTCAAATATATATTTTTCTGGTTTAGTTGCCATAATTTGACAAAAGAGTGAAGTCCCAGTAGATTTTGCCAAGATATTGGCACATGTGTAAACAGCCTTACAGGAGTGTCTGCTGGGCTGTTCATTTTCTCTCTAAAACAATCAACTCCTAGTTCACCTAATTGGATGAGAGGCTATAATTTTAAAGGTGCAAGATAAAGCATAGTGTAATTGTAAACCTGGATTCACCAACACAATCTGGGTAAACACATTGGCGATAAAGGGCCAATCCCCTTGGTACTGGCAGGATTGGCCCTCTAACGCTGGTGTGTGTGCGTCCATAACAATAATTTCTGATGCCAATGAACAGTTGGCGTCAGCATTGGAAACACTAGTTACCAATTTAAAATTTCCCTTGGCCGTGGTGGGCCCCCAATACTAAAGTCAGTAATTAGTTGGATGGCTGTCATCAACGTGTTTTGCGTTCTGTTAGCATGTGAGAAACGGGTGGCTACGTTGTGTGTGCTGCGCTAATATTTCGTTTCAAAAAATGTTCTCGTACAGAATATTAGCACAGTACAAATGACGGTAATGCGTGAAACGCATGAGCAAAACAAAGCAGTGTCTCATGTATCTGCTTTTTTTAATTTCATTTAATCAAATGCTATTACTGGTTTTACAGGCATAGCTTGATGTCAATGTGGTTTTGTTTTATTACTAAGTTAACATGAAACCTTTTTTATTTTAGCTTCACTCAGTTCCGTATAATTATGGGAGATTTTGATGTCACAGAGGTTGAAGAAGCTAACCGCATTTTGGGCCCTGTTTATTTCACCTCTTTTGTATTTTTTATGTTCTTCATTCTTTTGGTACGTAAACTAAAAATATTTTTAATATTTATTACGTTATTATTTCTAATTTTTTAATACATATTTAATGACTGAATTATTTGGACACATCGAGGGTCAGTCATAAAAATTCCGGAATCATAGTAGTTAACGGACGTAAATCGGTAATTAGGTGGAAATTTCCTTTGTATGGTCAGCTTTAAAAATCTGCTCAAAATAAAATTACATCCCTTGCGTGTCTAAATAATTACTATTCCAGAATTTATGTGTGTGAAGTCGGCAAATTCTTTACTTTATTAATCTACTTCTACCCTATCAAAATGAAACAGACGTGCTTGCTGTGCTTTATACAGGGAGAGACTGTGGAGCCATCCAGTTACCTACTATGTATCCCCTCTGTTAATGAAGAGATAAAAAAAATGGTAAAGCTGATTTTAGTTTCACACAGGTATATCTTTGTTTAGAAATCACCAAAGCTGGGTAGTCACTTTACAAATATTTCAAACATGACAGACAGAATCTTACAGATTTAATGGTGTGGCTACAGACCGTCGCAAGAGTTCTAACTATATAAAGTATAGGGAGATCGCTTGTGACCACCATATGCCTAACAATCACGGGCGACTCCCTATACTTTAGTACAGAGGGCCAACTGCGACCAAGGGAAAGTTTTGGTTGGTAACTAGCATTTCCAGTAGGTTTTCGTCATCATCGGAAACTTATTTTACAGACGTACACACATTAGCAATAAAAGGTAGATCCTGTTGTTAACAACAGGATTCGCCCTTTTTCGCTAATTTGTGTACCCAGCTTCAGAAAAATAAGTTATATGTCTTTATACTTAAAAAAATGTAACTTTTCTTTTCTTGAAGTAGATTTCTCTGCTTAGTTTTGTTTGCATTGAAAATGCCTTTATTATCAACAGAATATGTTTTTGGCAATCATCAATGATGCCTATTCAGAAGTGAAAACTGACATGGCTCAACAGAAAAGTGAAATGGAATTGACAGATCTCATTAAAAAAGTAAGACCTTTTCATTCTCTGTTGTTTGGATCACACCTCTGTTATTTGTCTTATGTGGAAATTTTCTAAAAGCCAGTTCTGCATTTGTGTTCCCTAGAAAACGATATTGTATATGTATATGTGGGGCTTGTTTTCTGTAAACCAGATTTTACATATGTTTTTTCCAATTAAGTCAAATAGCTGTTATAGAACATTTAAGTGCCTAGGGAAAAAAGAAAGCATAAAATACACATAAAAATGCCTGGTAACAATTTAAAATAATAAATAGCTTGGAGAAAACTGGACTAAAGCAAGTCTTAACTATTCTAAAGAGGTGCAGCCCAGAAGAGAAAAGCATGCGCCAACTCTTAATGATATATTAATAGCCCTTCTACATAAAGGATAAGTGTTAGGTGTTAGCTGTCAAAGTTGCATTTGTTTTGGCTTCAACCATCTTTCAAACTTTTAGTCTATTAACATTTTATAGAAATAGAATATAAATGGATTCCTTTATAATGACCAGTTTATTTATATTTATGTATTTTAGGGATGCAGTAAAGCCATGGTCAAACTTAAACTGAAAAAAACCATGGTAGATGATATTTCAGAGAGCATCCGACAGGGAGGGGGCAAGCTGAACTTTGATGAACTACGGCAAGATTTAAAAGGGTAAGGGTTTTAGCATATATGACATACAATGTTTGTGTAATTCCTCTATCACACTATATAACACAACTAAAAATAAAGCTAAATATGTCAGTTTTACTCTGGTCTCTCCTTCTCACTCATTTTATTTTAACAAATTTTAAATTGCACCCCATCTTGCTCACTAACTTGCAGCTCAAACGGCTGTAATACTGTTAGTGTCTGGACATTCTAAAATATGTAGATAAGCTGGTTTAATTTTTCGCACATTGAGTCATTGGTTACACTAGGACCGCACTTTTTATAATAACATTAACTAAACTAGTCATAGCAGCAACTGTACACATGTACCATATGTACTTTCTATACATACAGAAAATGTACTTTTCTGTAACTATCTTTCTGTAGATTTCTGTTTTTCGGTGCTTCCCCTTATCTGTTCAAAGTTTTTAAAAATATTTTCAATGTACTGTGCATTATAGTAAAGGGCACACAGATGCAGAAATTGAGGCCATTTTTGCCAAATATGACCAAGACGGTGACCAGGAACTTACAGAACATGAGCATCAGCAGATGAGGGATGATCTTGAGAAAGAAAGGGTGAGTAAAAATACGTTTCTAAAGCGTAAAACACTTTTTATTTTATAATTTGTTTTTTGTTTTTGTGCAATATAACAATATAGCCCTTTTTCTTTCGTTGGTATAAAATGAGTCTTATTACCTGTCTGGGCTGTAAAGCAAAGGAGGAGGAGTACTTGAGCCCTGTCCATTGAAACCTGGTCTAATTTGTAAGTACCTGTAAAGCAGGCTGATTATGCAGAAATATAGAGTTAATGAGTCTGAAACATGGTTTGCCAAGAGTCAGGACTGCTTATTTTGTCCTTGTATTGTGTGGCAGTCAGTATTCACTTTTGCACTGCTGTTCTGTGACTTCTCTCTGCCCTAATGTATTAAGGTGGAGGCCACTCATGAGTTTGAAAAAGAAAAAAAAACTACTTGGGCCATGTGTGCCCAAGTACTTTCTGGAGTTGATGTAGTTGATCCAGTAACAGAAAAGTTAGGATAGATCAAATCAGTCCTATCCCAGGCACGAGCCTACTTTGGAATCCCATTAACTTTCTTTCTGTTTGAAACTGAGAAATGCTGGTTACTGAATTAATCAGTTTAGCTTACTTAGGTTACCGATCTTTTGGTTGATCAGGTCTAAATATCGGCAATACTTTTTTGGCCAACACAATCATATGTCGGTTGAACTGTTGGACTAAAATTCGATCGGACATGAGGGTAAATTCTGAGTAATTTTGAGGGTCCTCTATGATCCACACAATCGATATTTCAGCCTTGTTGATTGGGTTAAAATACTCTTAAAGGAATAAAAGCAACCCCTGTCCAGTCTGGTGTACCTGAGGTGAGGACAAACCTAAAACACTATGGTGGTGATGCAATAAATTGTACTGGCGTTCCCACCCCCTGCTACATGCTACCTTGATTCAATAGCGTCACACACGTTATTGTGCAACGTTATTGCTTCGCAGCAGCATGTGCTGGTTAGTAGCGGGGACTAAACACCTGCAAGAAAAATCTAATGTTTTTTTATTTTGCATATTAAAAGCTGTGCTACTTCCAAATAGATTTGGAAGTGGCGCATCCCCCGCAAAACTAGTGTTAAACACATTATATATACCCTGTAGGTCCTCTTGATAATACAGCAGAGAACATACACAGAAAACACAGTTTCCTTCACTTGGGCCAACCTATGAGAAGACGTGCTTTACATGAAGTTTGTGATTTTTATCACTGTAAGTGGTTGACTCTTATGTACAGTCCCTATTAATGTTGCCTTGGTGCACTGGGGGGTGAAATATGTATATTTTAGAAAGATTACTTTTTGAGGGTTTGACAACCCTAACTAAGTCTGCCAAATCTCCCTGAAAGCAACCTGGGTAAGGCTCTGGGCCTTATGCAGATTATCTGCCATGTGCCACGAATGAAGGGGAAGTAGGGAAACAAGTAATGTGTTGTACATCCTACAGCTAGAACTGTATATGTGTAGTGTATATATTAGTGTAACATAACGGTTAGATCTGTTAGAGCAATGCAACCCCTACTGTAACTTGTTTCCCTGCTTGCCCTTCGTTTGCAGCACATAAATGTTAGAGCAATTTAAGTAAGTTTGACACTTGTGCCAGAGTATTTTATTTTAGCCCTTAACCTTAAAAGCATTGTAAAATAATTTATAATAATTCACTAATAAAAATACCACACTTTTTTTTCTTGCCCACCACCAAATTTCTCCCATCCCACTGCTGCCCCAGTGGTGTTTCATACATTAAGCAGCTTATGGCACCCTCAAGGAGATGAGGATTGTGGCTCTAAAGTGGACAAATGGGAACTGGTGCTGGGCCATTACTACTTAATGAGTAGATGGTTTTGTAGGAATGGCCTTTGCCAGAGAGGTGTTTTCAATATTCATGCAGGTTTACATTTATGGTTCCATTCTAAAAAGAAGATGGGGAGTCTCTTACACCTATGATAGATCCTCCAGTCTTTCATGCACCAATTACATTATGATAGCAGTTACAAAGAATTTTAAAGGTGAGCTAAATCCAAAATGTTACACTCCAGATTACTCTGAAACTATACCCTCTAAAAACACCAATAAACTGTAAATCCCACTACAGTAAATAGAATTAAAGTAAATGTAACCCCTTAAATAACTGGATGAAATAACTGTGTGTGTATATATACTTGGTCACATCCCTGAACTCAGTCACGTGCTCTCTTTCCTAATCTGTCCTGTAAAAGAAATGGCTAGAGGCTACTAGTGGGTGTGACCAACTGGTCCAACTGTAATATGTTCCTGCAGTATCACATGCTCAGTAGCAGGACTGAGCATGTGTATAAAACATAATGGTCAGTGACCATGCTGTGTGATAGTGGAAATAAAACGAAAACCCCGTGTTAGAAAGGTCAATTTCCCAAGATCCATATCAAAATGAGAGGCAACAGATTACTGCTTTTATATTAAAGGGTATGTCCACCCAAAATAAAGCCCTAACCGCTAGATTTGTATCTTTAGAAAGCCCCCCAAACTCTACTTACCTCCCCTCTTTCCTCCGCCGTGCTCCCGGCCCTCTGCTTGCTAGAAAATGCAAGCAGAGGGGTGGGACCGGCAGCCACGTCTGTGATTGGCTGAGCGGCAGCCAATCACGGACGCGGCTGCCGGCAGCTCACTTAGCCAGAGGAAAGGTAAGTAAAGTTTGGGGAGCTTTCTAAAGATACAAATCTAGTGGTTGGGGCTGGGAGCCCTTGGGGAATATTCTATATTAAACATTTTACGCTAGGGGGAGGGAATCGGGAGAGGGAGGGGGAGAAGGGCTGCAGTACGCATGCCAAACTTCTCCCGGAGGCTAGGTAGGAGGCAGAGTCCTATATGGACTCTGCTAGCCTCCTGGTGGGCAGTTTTTGGGACTTTGGGGGGGGTCTACAGGAGAACCCTATGGGAGCTGGGATGTGAGGTAAGGATTAAACTACACTACATGGTGGTGCCAGTAGTTGGGGGGATTATAGTTTTGGGGGTGGACATGCCCTTTAAGGTGTTCTTCCTTCTGAAAAAGTATTCTTCTGAGGCTTTAGTTGTCCTTTAAAGGTATATTTTCCTGCATAGGCTGCTTAGATGATGTTTGAATTGTATGGTAATATAGGCAGTACAGAATGTAAAATATGATTTTCTGATAGGGAACAAAGCCATTCAACCCTTGCTGCTGTTTGTTTTCTACTGCTCTGATGTGTGCTGTCATAAGTATTCACTTTTTTGTGGATCACTTTATTACCTGTTACTAATGTTCATGCAGTTGAAAGAGGAAAGCCCCAGTGGGAGTAGTATTGTCAATTATTTTGCACAAAGGGCGCCTGGGTCCTTTGATATATTCAGAGAAACCGATTAAAGTGGTTATAAAAATTCTCATTTTTATGTCAGATTTTATGTCAGATTGGTTTATAGCGATTAATCATTAATATTAAACACATTTAATACATATTTACATAAGAAAAATAAATACATACATTTTGTCTTGCGCTTTTTTATGCTTCTGAATCTGAAGCCTAGGTGGGGTCCTGAAATACTTCCATATAAAAAGTTGAATCATAGAGAGGACATTAACCTCTTGGTTTTATTTCATTTGCTGTATTGTTTTATTGATAAGGAACTGTGGTTTAAAGGTGTAATAAAAGTTATTATACGCTGACTAGTAATTTAAAGGAGAAACTGCAGGTCCTTATCTGCCGGCAGAATATGCCACTTGGTGTGGAAATCTAAAACAATGATTTACTTTTTATGTAACACATTATTTAACTAACATAAGGTTAAGGAAGGCACTGACAATAAACCAATTGGGTTTGGTAACACTAGATTAGTGTACCTCTCATTCTAGTATGTTTTGAAAACACGCTCCTGCAATGCATTTATATCTAATATCGCATGTACTTTAATTTTAATAGGGTAAACAGGAACACACATCAAAATAAAAAGCCAGGGGGGAAAGGAATGTGTTATTGCTCTACATTACTGTTGAGTATAGTAAATGTAGCCTTACTACTGTATAATCACTCATACTAAGTTATACTTAATCTGAGGGATGATTAAAAAAAAATGTTGGAAGGAAGTTGCTGGAAGTAACAAAAAAGATCTAATGCTAGGAGGAATTAATAGGGACCATGCTTTAAAAGAGCATCCTATAGCCGAATACATTCTGCATGAAAAAGTGGAGAAATTGTCTCCCAGTCAGTAGAAATGTGTTTTGCAAAAATGTATTCACCAAAACCAATGCCATTTGTTTCTATTAAACAAAATGTATTTTTTTATTGTTTACTGGTTGTTTAAAGATTAGATATTCCACATACTATATAATTACATTGCCCATACACATGCAACCTCCATTGCAAATGTATGATCGGATTCCAATGGAATCTGATTGTGAGTTTGCCCAAAGCGCACATACAAATGAACGATCGTTCTGTGTATTCTTTATATTTCCATCTTGCATACAGGATACTTCTTTATGTTGGCCAATGATTATGTTCTTTGCTTATGTGGATGAACTACACTTTGGCATGTTCTGTTAACCTGCATAATGTTCTTACTATATTTTCTTAAATTGCAGTAGTTTAAAGGGCCATTATAATGTAAGACTACATTTTGGTTGTTTGCTGCTGTTTGGAGTAAAGTGTTTATATGAAAACAGGTGTTAAATCCTGTAACTAGCTGCTTCCTTTTTATCCTGTTCAGCCCTTGCAACTGTGGAACTGCTTAACAGGGAAATAGTCAACATGCTGTTATTGACACCTGTTCAGTTGTTGGGCAAAACACTGGGGTTATCAATACAAGCATATAATCGGACAGTCTAAACTCACTGAGTGCATGATTTGTTATACCATTCTACTGTACATTACGGGGTATAAAAGGAAGGAAGTGGGGTGTAGGTTTTTTTAAACCTTTGTTTTTCTAAAGAAGCAAACCTTGAAGTTGGGCAGTGCCTGTCTGTTTGTTTTGCATTTTCCTAGTTCTTTTAATGGAATATTAATCCTAACATCAATACTCATCCCAAAGAGAGTGACCTGAATAATTTAGTTTCAAAAGTGTACAATCCTATTGTTTTACAATAAGGCATGAAGAATCAATAAATATGAGCATATTAAAAAGGCCAATGAGCAAAGGGGGAGGGTGTACTGGGAATTAAATAATAACTTCATATTTATTTACATATAACTTATGACCACCAGTCAGTAGCTGCATGTTTGTTTTCCACAAGGAGGATCTGGAGATAGACCGAGGTTCTTTGCCTCGTCCTATGAGTGGTCGCAGCTTTCCCCGAAGCCTGGATGACTCTGAAGAGGATGATGATGAAGACAGTGGACATAGTTCTCGTCGAAGAGGAAGCAGTTCAAGTGGTGTCTCATATGAAGAATTCCAAGTGTAAATATCCTAAAGCATCTTTTATTTTTAGAACTTGTTTGCTTTTCACGTATTTTGCCTTAAATGGAGAATTTTAGGGCACTAAATAATATAATGGAAGGTGCAACAATTACCTGTAAGTCTAAACTTACACAACTACTTTGACACTACTTTAACTGGACTATTATATTGGTAATAATAAGTGGACTTCTATGGAGATTACTCTCTTGTACATGTAATGTTAAGTTTTTTAATTGAATTTTGTAGTAATTATTGTGACAGGATTAGATGTCAACAGTTCAATCGCACATAGTTAAAGCCATGTTTTACCCATGTAAAAGTTGCTTGTTTTATATCCTATTTTTCCACAGCCTTGTGAGGAGAGTTGATCGTATGGAACACTCCATTGGAAGTATTGTTTCCAAAATAGATGCTGTGATTGTCAAGCTGGAAGCAATGGAGAGGGCCAAGCTGAAACGCAGAGAAGTTCTGGGCAGACTCCTTGATGGTGTAACAGAGGTGTGTTGAAGACTTAAGATTTTCAGGTTAAACTCATTTTTAAAAACTTTCTTCTAATAATTTCTATAAATCACCGTGGCTGTGGCGAGTAGGGGGGGAGTACTTCTACCTCCCATTTTGGCTTAAAAGCTCCATTGTCACCAGTAAAATATTGTCCTCATATAATAGCTGACAGCTCCCCCGACACAATCTATCTGATAGGTACACCTGTGCTTAAAGGGATAGTGGAAATTATTAATATTTGTTTAATTGTTAGTTTATGTAAGGCCTTCGTAGTTATTCTACATATTCTCTCCCATTTTGAAAAATCAGTTGATTTCATACCCTTTGCTGTTCCCTGCTGTTGATATTAGTGAGCTGACATTTCAGGTTCTAACGGCCCTTCTTCTTCCCAGGATGCACCACATCCTTGGAATGTTCCTAACAGTAATTTATACTGATTGGCTGTTAGGATGTGTCAAAGATGCTAAGATCTCTACTGAGCAACTGAATCAACCCAGGCGCTGGGTCAAGGGCAAGACCATAACGGTCTCTACTAGGGGTCCTGAAAACAGGAAGTCAGTATTTCGGTTGCATTTATTTATACACAGACAAAATGCTGAACTGGTAGATTAAGGTCATTAGAATGAAAAAATACTGCTTTTATGAAAAGTACATGTATTTGCACTGAACTTCCCCTTTAAGGTTAGAGAAGAGGGGGAGCAGTAGAGTTGTCAGATGCTATACAAGGATCTGCCTTTAAATGCTGACAATCGGGTTTTTTAAGTAAAAATTAGACTTCTAAAAAATTTTATAAGTGCTATAATAATTAAATTCGCCTCAAAGTATCTTATCTTATTTAATGATTTGTGCAGGATTGTATATCCAAGCAACAGTGGCATTATTGACCCCTGCATGTTCATTGACCAGAAAGGTTTTTATTGTTCTCAGTCTTAAGTTAAGATTTTAGTACATTTTTAAATTTATTCAGCAAGGAAATGATTTACTTGGACCTTTAACTTCTGGAAACACACACATGCACAGCCACAAATTATCTTAAAGGGCATGTCCACCCCCAAAACTATAATCCCCCCAACTACTGGCCCCACCATGTAGTGTAGTTTAATCTTACCTCACATCCCAGCTCCATAGGGTTCTCCTGGACCCCCCCCAAAGTCCCAAAACTAACCACCAGGAGGATAGCAGGGCTCTGCCTGCTATCTTGCCTCCGGTAGATATTTGCCATGCGTACTGCAGCCCTTCTCCCCCCTCCCTCTCCCTCCGTTCTACTATCCTCCCCTCGCTTTAAACCCCCTTAACATGCTGTCCCCCATGTCCCCAGCCCCAACCGCATACATTTTTTTTTCAAAAAGCTCCCCAAACTCTTACTTACCTCTCCTCTTTCCTCCGCTCACTGAATGACAGGCAGCCGCGTCCGTGATTGGCTGCCGCTCAGCCAATCACAGACGCGACTGCCGGTCCGCCCCTCTGCTTGCATTCTCGCAAGCAGAGGGCCGGCAGTGGTCTGAGGAACGAGGGGAGGTAAGTAAGAGTTTGGGGGGCTTTCTGAAAAAAAAATGTATGCGGTGGGGCTGGGGGGACATGGGGGAGCAGCATGTTAAAAATTTGTTTTACAGGTGGACATACCCTTTAATGGTCACAAAAGGCCTACACATCAGCTTTAATATTCCTGGGCATACATTCTAAATTCTTTAGTGGCACCAAGTACAATTTCTTTAAATTATGGGGGGACTGAAATGTTTTATTTGAAAATTGAAAAGGTGCTGCTACTAAATCCCATAGGTCCGGAGAAGAATCTGAGGATTTGCTGCAACAGTTTTTGAAGCTAAGCGTTAGCTTTTTTATATCTAGAATGCAATAGTTCTCAACCTTGCTCAGACTGTGGCCTAAATAGTAAATGAGAGAGAGTGGCAATTGGGGATTATTTTGTGATTGCGTCTCTTATTGGATCCCTTTTTCATCATGATGACTGTGTGATTTGCAAGCCAGCTTTAATTAATGCTAAAGTTCTCACGAAGAACCTGCACAATCACTATATTCTAAAAAAAAAAAAAAAACGTAGTATTCCAGTAGATCCACTGGAACTGGAGTTAGTACTTGAAGGTGTTTTGCTAGTCATCCAACTGGCTTTCTCATTCAGATCGACTTGTACAGAATCTGTTTGCAATAAATACCCTGGAATGTATCTCCTCCCCACATAGCCTACCTTCACTCCTTGAATGCATTACATACAAGTGCCTTCTATTAAAAAGAGCATACTCCTACATTTAGAATTACTCCAGGATTGTGCTACTAGCTGCAGTCTATTCAAACTTACAGCACTATAAAAGATAGTTTGTTTCTTGCTTACAGTGAGTTGTGACATCACCATCACACCCCTGGCTTAAGCATGCCAACTTGTATTCTACTTCTTGGACAAAGCATCATCAGATTTATTATAAGCCCTGCCCCCAAATGTGTTTATCATTTTTAAGGCTATCCACAAGCCTAAAAAGAGAAAAAAAAATCTTTCCCTAATAGGGTGTCCATAGACAGAGGAAAGCACAGATATTGATTGTAAGCCATAGTTAGCTTCAGAAAATGTGTTTTGGTGTGGGGTTTATGACGCATCTTACAACACGTCTGTTTCAAAGTCTTTACAAGCCTATAGCTTTTTTTAAATTTTTCAGGAAATGTAAGAAGTTTACTCTGTAGCATTGGGTTGGCCAACAGTGATTTATTTTTAAAAATCTCTTAGGATGAAAGGATGGGGCGTGACACTGATATTCACAGAGAACAAATGGAGCGCCTGGTAAGAGAGGAGCTGGAGAGATGGGAATCGGATGATGGAGCCTCCCAAATGAGTCACCGATTGGGCACACCTAATGGGGCAAATGGTCAAGCTCGCTCCAGAGGTTCACGTCCTCCATCTTCACAGTCAACTGAAGGGATTGAGGGTGGAATTGTGGCAAGCAGTGCTGGAAACAGCCAGATATAACCTCTTAAAGAATAGTAAACTGTATTTATAACCATGCTCTACTATGCAAGAATATATAACAAAGTAAAATTCTGTTCTGCATTTAGTATCGTTAGCAGAAACCGTATCATTGTTGTCTGAAAGTGGAAATAATTTAATTTGTTTAAATATGTTTTTAAGTGGCAAAAATAATAAAATAAATCTCAGTATTAGTAGTTTACCAGGCTTGTCTGCAAGCCTGGTAAGAGTGCATAATAATTTTCCCCTATATTACATGGCAGTGTGAAAGCCCTGCAGACAATTTTTAGTAAATTGCACATACATTTTCAGGTAAAATGAATTAGAAAATGAGCAAAGAAATGCATCCAAGAACTGGGTACAGAGCACTTTGGGACCTGTTTAGAAAGGACCAGTTTAAAAATAATTCTTACACTGGTCATTTTTCTTAATGTAGGATTTGTCCACCTATAAAATTACTGAATTATGTAGGACAGTGCCAAAGCATTTAATCTTAAAATTAAATCATATGCTCCCCAAATTTGTAAAACTCAACCTTAAATATTAAAGGGGAACTGTGGTCCAAAAATGACTTAAAGGGTATCGCCACTGGTTTTGGTAAGTTTTCGGAATCCATTTCTATTGAATGAATGGAGGTAAAGGAGCTGTGCCTTACCTTCTGTCTTCAATAGAACACACAGGAGCCAGAGAGAAGGTAGAACTTACCCGCTCGCTCGCTCCCCCGGCGCTTGGTCTGACAGGTCCCGACGGACCTTGTCTTCTATGCGCATAGATCGCGCATGCGCATAGAAGACAGGTCCGTCGGGACCTGTCAGACTACGCGCCGGGGAGCGAGCGAGCGGGTAAGTTCTTACCTTCTCTCCTGGCTCCTGTGTGTTCTATTGAAGAACGGAAGGTAAGGCACAGCTCCTTTACCTCCCGTTCTTCATAGCAAGTTTCCGAAAACTTACCAAAACCAGTGGAGATACCCTTTAAGGTAAATTAATAGGAATTTCTCTCCTGAGAATTCTTGCAATTGTCAGTTTATTTTGCATAGTTTTGAAGATATTTACATTTTTGTGTGTGATATGGCAGCAACATCACCAGGTCCCCTGCACTTCCTGCTCTGAAACCATGTCAGTCAATTTGCCCTGTGTCTCCTCCTCCCCTTGCAGCTGCCTTGGCCCCTTCCCTTACAGCCCCATATGGCCCCCCCATTCTCAGGTGCTTTAGCCCCACTCACGGCTGGTGTTGCCCCGTCCACTCACGGGTGGTGTTGCCCCACCCACTCGCAGGTGCCGTGGCCCCATCCACTCGCGGTTGCCGTGGGCCACTCAGACAACACACCCCATTGGCCTTTCATTTAAACTTAACTTGTTTGGAGACCACAGTTCCCCTTTAAAATATTGAAAAATGTTGATCATTTTTTAAAAAATAATAAAGCAATACTGTGGTTGTTTGTGACAGAACTTTTCTCACCAAGTTCTAATGTTTTGATAAGTTGCTTCTTGGATCTAGAAGCATTCTTGTGGTCATTGAATTTCAATGGAAAAAGTTCTGTTGTACAAATTTAAAATGAGTGAATTATCTAAAAAACAGTTAACTTTATCGCAAGGTATATACTAGTAATTTTGGTACATTGCCTGTTGCGCGTGCGTCTTTTGGTAGATTATACCAAAGTATGAATAATTTTGCATTGTGGTTGTAAGACACTTGCAGGGAGATTCAATAAAAGTTCTTATCGTTTAAAATGGTGCTAATTTTGCCCCAACCAATCAGAACTTATGTAACATTTGAAAGCTAACATCTGATTGGTTAGGGCAAAATTAGCACCATTTTAAACGATAAGAACTTTTATACAATAATCCCCTTGATCTAATTCTGATCCTGTGTCTGGAATCTTTTAATTAAGTAAAGACAGAAATTCAGTTTGCTTGACAACAAAAGAGGAATACATAGGAGCAGTTCAGGCTTAACTGCAATGTATCATTTGCCTACATTTAAACCAAAGATATACCTGTATGACACCAGTAAACTATCACCACCGTCAGACCTGCAATTACTACCTCATATTTCTTCAAGAAAAACCTATATACGGTACATAGAATTGATATTGTATATTGACACATTTCAATGGTTAGTGCAAAACTATGTGTGTTCACAGCCCACCTACAAACATGTAATAATGGCATGCAATTCCTGACCAAAATTTTACCTGTGTGAACTGAATGATATTTTTTTTAATAATTACACTACAGAAAGTTTGTTGCTTTCCTTTCAACTTGGAGGTACAAAGTAGCAAATAAAAATTCTCCCTTCCCTATGTTCCCTTTCTTCTCGGGTAAGCACTGTGAGCGTACGTAACTAACTGGCTTGGGGAAAGATTCAATTTAGTCTTTACTTTGCACAGATGTATTTCTGGTTGGGAATTAAGTAAATTATTTTAACAGTAGTTTGGTTTAAAATATTCTTTAATAACATCTAAAGCAAATTATTTCCCCCAAATGTCTACTTATATCATGCACAGATTAAATTGAGGGATAAGCAATCCATTGTTAAAAAAGCAATGACAGGTGACACAAGTAAATTAATAATTCTATATAATCCATTGTTAGCCTTATGATGGTTTTACTTTAATTACATGGCAAGCACAATGTAAACAAAACTCTACCAAGCAATAATATGAAATGTACTAGTAAACAAACATGCATAGTGACTACAAGTTCATGCGGGAGAGTTTTTTTTTTCAATTGATAAAATGTTTTGGAACTATGTAGAAATAAGCACACCAGCCTCAAAATCTAATTTAAATATTTTGTTTAGTTATGGTTTAAAAGGATAAACTGTAATTTCACAATTGTATTTCAAGGCTATAGATCTATAATAATAAATAACGTCAATTTGTTTTTGCAGTGGAGGTAGTTTTACTATTGATGTCATCAATGCAGAGGAGTAATTTTCAATCAGGTTCCATTAATGGAATGTAAAATAACTATTTTACAATCTGTCATTTAATATTGTCAAGGACACTTGTACTCCCATTTTAACAAATTTACATTTAGTTTCAGGAAGGAAGAAATGGACTCATTGCCTTTTAGTGCCTTTAACTATTGGCTATTAGTTTAACGTACATTTACAGCCGCGGTCGTACATTAGCGATACCGCGTGTTTATGAATATGGCCCTTAGTATTTTGAAAATATTGCATCTCCTCTAAAATCTGCTTTTTCGGTGTGGTTGGTCATCAGTCAAATATTGTTTGTGTACCTAATAATTCTGTCTGCCAAAGAGGAAATCCATGCAATTTCCCAATTCAGCCTTCCATTTAAACAGATTGCAAGGTTTTGGCTTCAGTCGATGTTCCAAATGCAACATAATTTGTGAGCATTTATGGTTTAAGCTAAAGGTGTGTTTAATGTGCTCTGTTGGTTAAAATGCATATGGAGAGTTGCATATGTGGACACTAAATGGGGGGATTTACAGAGATGTAGAGCAGCTGCCATAAACTAATTTAATTCTTGGATAAATGTAAAGCTAGGTTTACAGAGTACCGACAAAGCGCCGATACCCTCGGTTCGGCCATTCGGGAAAGAAAGTAAATTTCCCTCAGCCGCAGTAAGACTCCCTGTAGAGAGAGTCGTCCGCGGACAAGGTAAACACACAGTTCCGAATGTGTATCCTGATCTTTGAAAAACTACAGACAGGATCTTGCAGATTATGTTTGTGATTTTTCAAAAATCTGTGATGTGTGTACCCAGCTTAACCCTAGGTTATAGCTGGCATTAAAATCACACAGTGTGGTACAACTAAAATGGTGTTTACGCTGAGCAGCAAACATGATGATAAATTGCAAAAGTAAAAGCCTTTGTGGCTTTGGGTAACCTTCCCCTGTAAATTATTGTCAACAATTAATACATTTATTCATTTTTAAAAAAATGTTTTCTTAATGCGATTATGTTTTCTATGTGTGCTGCACATCCACACAGCAAAGTTTTGGCTTTAAAACCTGTTTGATCACAGATATTTGCTTGTAAATATATTTTGTAACGTGTCGTTACTATTCTCCAAACAAACTTCATTTTGAAGTGCTTAAAGTTTCATGGGTATCCGTGTGAATTCTAAGATTGTGCTCTTTGATTTTCATAAAAGCACATTATTAACCATTATCTACTGTTTATACTCTAGGAGAATTCACATACATAGAATTATGAATTCCTGTTTTTGTATTGTAATTAGAACATTTAGAACCGTAACAGCTTGCACTTTATATAATAAAGAATTTGTACATTTAAGGAAATAAAACGTTTCTTAATCTTTTTTGTAAAATGGCATTTTGCTGATCAAAGACTTTATATGTTAATGATAACCTTAAAAGGGAAAATCCTCTGAAAAGTAAAAATCTGTAAAATGATTTAGCTTTTTGATTAGCTTTTTTTTTTTTAATTAGTAACGTAAAGCATTTTTCTCTTTATAATAACTCTAGATAATCCTAGTTCACTTTTGAATTGCACACTTGCAACATTCGAAAGTCATTCAGCTAATTTACGGTAAGTTGTGGCATTTAGATTCTGGCCTGAAAGTGACACTAGCCTATTTACGAAGGGTTATTGTCACTTTAACACTAGAATAGCGTCAGCTGCTTAACTTTCAACAAATGTAACTGCGCAGTCACCACAGGCAATTCAATGTCACTTTTGCGCCTATTTCAGAGTGGCTTTTTAAAGCCGACTGTTCAGAGTTTATATAGAGGCGCAAATATTGAGATATCGAATTTCTAGAAGATCTAGTATCGTCGTTGGTATAATGTGTCCCACACTCATGGTATTTCCTTATGGGTCTCTAACTCCCCTCTGCCCCGGTCCTGGCACCAATTACAGCAATCAGACAGTGTTGGAAGGAGACTCCACACAGCATTCCCCTGCAGACAAACTTTATTTCGGTGCTCCAGGAGCACTGAAAAAGATCTAGTATCAAATGCCATCATCCTAAAATACTATCAGCTCATTTGTGAGTGTGGCCCCACGATGCTTCTTTGAAACATGGTGAGTTGGGAATTTATGTGCTGTGCAAATTAGTGTATTGCAGTTTATAACCATTCATGTTGGTCATTAGTATGTTCTATTTTTTTGTATCTAAAATAGTTTGAATTATTATTTTGCTTTCACTGTCCTTAGAAATATAGGAAATATTTTGAAAAAAGATGGTTGCGGTTTTATGTTTTTAATCCTAAATTTCAAGTTTTTGTTTTAAGTGCTTACGGGGAAACATAAAGTGGTCTACCATCTGGAATTCTCCTGCTTACAAACCTCCTATTATGTATATGGCTTAGGTGACCACTACCATTTGCCACTGCAGGCTCCTGTGCAAGCTCTGTCATTGCTAGAAATATACTGTTACTTTCCCTATATCCATGGATTGAAGGGGGGAGGATTGCCCTAGTGGTGCTTAACAGCAAACTATAAAGCAAAAAAAATGAGCTTCTAATTTACATAGCTTTCCAGAATGAAAAAAGCCTTTGTTATGATTTTAGAACCCAGATCTTGCCAAACAATCAAGTAACAACATAAAATGTATTTCCGTTTCCTGGAAATTCAAGATAAAAAGTTTTTTCCATTATTTGTTTATTTTATCTTTTCTCCAGAAATATAAGTTGTCATTAGTATGCATTTGGTTCTGGGTTACAACAAAAATCTTTTACAATACTCCATTTTAATGCATATTCATTTATGTATATGAAAATAAATCTGGTCCAAAAATTATATAAATTATCTGTACAAAACTATGAATGTTCATTAAGATAATGGAATTACACCTGTCAAAGAAGTAAATTTCAATTTATCTCAAAATACAGAAGGAGCCCATGATGCATTGCATCTTTTTGGCTTATGAGGGTTTATGAACATAAAAAATGCCCTTTAAATAGAACAAAGTCACATTTTCTATAGAATGCAAATCAGTAGTTAAATAAACTGCCTTTAACCAGTTTATAGTATTTGCTTGTTCGAACATTAAGGCCTCAGTGGCTTTGAAATGGCAAGAAACATTGTAAAGTATTATACAATAACATTAAAAACAATGTTAGCATTTAAATAAACTTAACTAAACTACCCTATACAGCAGGGCTTTAATGGCAATATTTAACCTTGCAGTTGAAGGATTCATTAGTTTAGGTTAATACTATAGCTAGAAATTGTCACATAAATATATAAACTAAATATATACAACAAATCTAGGTCTACACTATCCAAAGTTACAATTGGGAAAAATTAACTTAAGTTAACTTCTTCATGAAATACAATTTCAGGTAGGCAATTGTAAGAAAGATTATGGTCATACACGCCAAAGCCAAATGATTCTGCCATAAGCCCCATGAGCTGTAGTCTATTCCTTGCACTGTTAAATATTCCTCCCCCGTGCACCTGAAACAAAGCATACAACATATGATTAGCTATGAGTAATAGGAGTGCCGAATACTAAAGCCTTGCTACAAAGCAATGGCATTGGCAAAATGCTCTTCTTTAGGTGGCTAAATAACTTCCTGGCAGATTCCATGGAATCCAGTGTGATTTTATGAATATTGGCCAGGTTTATGGCCAGCTTTACACATGAAGGATTACTTACATGTTAAAAGGGCTGGACCCAGTGCAGTTGGGGTTCACAAAAGAGGCATTGGCATTACCACAGAAGTTCAGACTAGTAAATTCATTCGCCTGGAGAGCCTAAAAATAGATTGGGTTTAAGATTAATTGTAATTTATATATGTGGACAGCATCTTTGTAATAAATCAATGTATCAACATTTCATATGCAGAATATTTAACCTGTTGATTTGTCACGGCTCAGACGTCCTTTAGATGTTTTATGCTATTTTTACACAAAGGGTGAAACATTACATAAACACATGTGGCAAAATATTTGGAACCGCTTGGGAACCTGTTACAAAATTACCATGTGTCCTTAACGAATATTCGGTCGTAGAATACCATGTGGCAGTGCCGCAATGGTATCTATGGGGTTAATGAATCTACGATGGCATTATCATAGATTTAATAGTTATCGTTAATTTACAATCATTATTCATTTACAATAACAATCGGAAATTAACAATCATTAAACTGGTCGTAAATTAACGATTGGTTTAACGATCGCTTAAAACCGATACCGCGCCTTTATAAATATGGCCCTTAGAAGTTGCAGTTTAACAACAGATAGAAGGTTAGGCCGAGGCCACACTAAGCACGCAATTCATTTCTGTCGGTTATAGTCAGATACCCATTTTATCAGATCCAACATTTGGCACCCCAGATAAATATTACCCACAAGGGTTATTTCAAGAGACCAGGATCTGTGGACTACTTGTTCCTGAGAAGTTGGAAGAAATTTCAAGACCAGACCCAAGGAAATTATCCTCTTGAGTGTTGATTCATCAGTGATTGGTGATCATCAAAAGTGATCTGGGATACTGCATCAGTATCTGGTGAGTATAGAGGTTTTGTTTTATTTTTCGGTTAGTTGTGTATTGGTGTAGTTTTAATAGTAGTTAGCTTTTTAATGAAGGGCTGATCACCCTTGGTGACTGAAGTACCCATTGATCTATAGGAAAAACCAGACATCTCTGAGAAGAAAGTGAGTAGAAAAGGATTCCTTTCCTTCACGTTCTTCAATAGGGGATCCCTCTAGGCCTGGATTGGATCAGTTCGTGTGGGAATACGGTCAGTCACGTAGAATATTCACATTTGTTGTGGTATTCTGAAACATATTAATTGTGACCTAGTTTGTTTTATTTACAGTAATAGCCTGTAGTGCATTGTGGCACTGTGTTTTATTGTTTAAATAGTTGTTTTATCCGTATAAAGTAACGTTTTTGTTGGAATGGAGTTTGCGCTAACTTATATCAATAAATATGCCTCTGCTACCTTTAATATCAACTCAAGTGATGCCTTGACACACCAGTTTATTAATGAACTGTTGAAACAGTGTCAAGATCACAATGAGGCATTAAAAAGTAAGCAGTCTAGCAAAATGGGTTAAAAAGAAAGATTAAGTAACCTCCTTAGTATGCTTGTTAGAATGAAGGACATTGCTGAACAGAAGGAATTGCAGTGGTTTAATGAAAGAAGGCAGATTAGAGAGGACATGGAAAAGTTTGAGAAGTCTCTTAATATAGCAGCTACTAGTTCAGCTGAATGTGAATTTGAATGTGAGTAGCTAAGGGAAGAAGTAGAGAGATTAAATTATAAACTGTTTTTTTGGAGGAAAAGATTGACCATTTGAAAGAAAAATGTATATTTATAGAATATCATATATCCTCATTAGAAAAGAACGAATTACGAAAAGAAGGACTAATTGTGTCCCTTACAAAACAGCTGCAAATGCTCAGTTAAGTGAAAAGGAGAGATGTATTAACATGTTAATATTACAGAAGGGAACTCAGAAGCAGAGTGAGTTTGTTCCTGTCTGTACCCTGTCTGCTGAGGAGGAAAGAGATGGGGTAATTAGAACAGAAAGGAGTCCGTCTTTGTTTAGTCCTCAGACAGAATGGAACAGGAACAGACCAACTAGTACAGAAATATCAAATAATAACCATGCACCCCTTACTATACATGATCGTACTAATCTTTGTCAGATTTTAGGGAAATTAGATACCTATGCATCACCCTGAACTCTCTCTTATAAATTTGAAGCTGTGGTCTCACGGTATAATATTGGCAACAAGGATGCCTGGTATTTGCTAAAAGCCTGGCTACCTAGTCAGTTGGCTGCTAAACTTAAAGCTCCAGTTGGAACACACAGAGGAGCATCAGCCGACCTCAATGGAAATTGGGGAAATTCAGCTGAAAGACTGAGAGAATTACAGTGTATTATGGGTGAAAGGGATGTAAGAGGTACCAATGCCCTAGAAAATGTCAAACTGAGATGGGGTGATGATCCAGTACTGTTTTGTAATGAATATCTGATGTTATATAGAATGACCTATAACTGTCCTGACATGTCTCCTGATGATAGTGCATTTTTATATTCAAATAAATGTACATTTATAGACCCTGCCATGAAAATTGCACTCAGAAATGCTAATTCCTACCAGACGTTTGTTAACACCCTAAAGGACTGGATTCAGGAATCATGTCATGGCAATAATATCCAACAAAATGTTTCTGAAGTTACGAGAAATTAAGGGAAAGGAAGATTTGTTAGAAGATGCTATAGTCTAATCCTGCAGAAACTACAGGAAATAAGAGTAAAATCAATAAAATTCCAGAGGAAAGTAAACCTGATATTACTAGAAATCCTTTTCTTAAACAATAGTGTCAGGCCCCTGTTCCTTGTTTGCAATTCAAATAAGGACAAATAAGAAGACAGACCCAGTATTCCAAGAATGGTTGGGGGCCATCATACAAACAGTAAGGTGAATACTGCTACAGCTGTCCCCTTCATTGATTTAAATAAAATTATTACAGTGAAATACCTTAAAGAAACTTTAGGGAACCTTCAGTTATCAGGAATTGATCAGGCAGTCTGTTTAAAAGTTAAGTAAAATAGTTTCACGGGTGTAATACAATTGACCCAGACCTATTTGAAACTATTAGTTGACAAGGCCAAATATAAATACCGCATTAAGTCAATGTCCTGGACTTGTAGTACTTTGCAGGGAATTTGTTGAAGGTTTTGCAGGAAAGATAAGCCCATTGTATAGTAAAGAGGTAGATACTCTCAGCTTGAGTATGGGATATGAAGATGATTTTAATGAAACAAAAATCCATTTTGCATTTAGGGTAGACACTAATATTGTCCCTAGTACTGTGCAATACTGGCAGCATATTAGTGTTTTTATCATATGCTCCCATCAAAAGTCTCCTTCAAAGTGTAATCTTACAGAATGTAGTGAACATACAATAACGTGGTAGGGACCTGCCCAGTCCACAATGCCTGTGGCTGATGACCAACTGACTATTTGAGAGCACTGCCCAGTAGGCAGGAGATTGACAGATGGCACTGATAAGAATTTGATGCTGTTCTTGTTCTGTTTTCAAGATCCATTATGAAGCCAGAAGTGACTTTCGTTTAACACTGGATCCTTCAGAAATGCGTTTTGCATATTTAATTTTTTTTTTATCATGGATGTGCAAATTCTGCATTAAAATTACCAATGAAATGTACCAACAGAAGGATTTCTAAGAATGTGTCAATGCAATAGAACATGAATGTATTATGGAATGAATTACCCACATAAGCGCAATACTATTATTATGTTTGTGTGACAATGTATTTCACATGTTTTCATTAACTGTTTTCATATTGTAATTTGTGTTATATGTTTAATCAGAAGTGTGTGAATGAATGAAGAATGATACAATCACCTTTGCTTTAGGGAGTTACACCGATATAGCCAATATATTGTGTGTGTTTGACACAAAAGCGGGGAATGTTATATTTCATATTATTCACATGGCCTTGTGGAATGAAAGAGTTAACATCCACTCAGGGTTTGGGCTGGAAACAGCTGACAGTTGGAAACTGACCATAAAATGCAAGTACCCCCAGCCAAGTATATTCGTGTGAGGTGGATACCCAAGCATAGACAAACAGATACCATTGCCCCAACTGGATCTTTAAAGGGACCTCAACAATAGAAGACCAGAGGGTAAAATACCTGTGAAGGGTAATCAACAGGACTATACAACCTTGGATATCCATGTGAAAAGGATGTGCCCTGGATAGCTTTCTATACCCAGAAAGCAGCAAAACTGGTTTTAGGTCAGCCTTTATGCCATCCTTTGGAGACACCCTAGTGGCAATATACTACTGCCACCTACAGGATAATATGACCGACTTGATTGGCTGGGACTTTCTTCATGGTGTGACTATCCTTAAGTAGAGGTGGAGTTTGGGTTATGAATGAGAGTGAATGTGTACATAAGAGTGCCCCAAAAGGCATCTGGAGAGAGACTCCATACAGGCTTCCTCTAGCAGCATTTAACATCTAAGAGGACTGCTAAGCTATAACACCTTGGAGTGCTGCCATTTTGTTACCTTTGTACCTTTTATTGTATTTGTTACTTTATTTAATAAATATTGAAACACCTCTGGGCCTTAAGCTTTTTTGTAACAAGTTAGTCAGATACCCATTTTATCAGATCCAACACTATCCTCTTCAGGGATCAGAGAGCATGCGAATCGCACTAAAAATTGTGATTGCATGCAATCTGATCAACTGTTTGCACCACAAACGGCCGCAATGCACCTAGTGTTCCCACTCCAATTGGGACACACTAGTGTCCGCTTTTAAAAGCATGGTTGCGTGGCCTATCCCTTACATAGGTAAATCCTTGATAAATTTAAACATGATACATTGCTTAGAGTACTGTATCCAATTTACTGTATATTTGTGCCATTTTATTGATTGGACAGTTTTACAGGCAACACTTTTTGACTTGTTTTGTAAGGTATTAGTACACTGTCCTCCATTTACATACTTCTGCAAAAAGATGAATGTTAAATTAGGGATCCTTAAACTATGGGCCTCCCAGATGTTAGAAAATTACAACTCCCATCATTCTACAGGGGGAACCCAGGAAATGCTGGGAGTTGTAGTTTTCAAACATCAGAAGGGCCATAGTTTAAGGATCCCTGGTGTAAATAATAATTTACAAAATTTTATTGATTAGTATTTAATTAGGGACTGTGTTTTCCTAGAAATTACCTCTCTCTGTAAATTGTGTATCTAACTATTTAGGAAGAACTATTAAATAGACGTTTGTCTACTTTTTAGAAAGTATACTTACTGTCAGGCCATATCGTGGTATACTGAAGTATTTAAGCCAGGAAAGCCAACTCATTACAGATGTCAGATTTACCAGTAATCCAGAGAAGATCTAAAAAACAAAAAGTATGATATGCGTAATAAGAGATTTTCTGTCACATAAACGTGAACTGCAGGTCTTCCAGGTTTTTAGGTTTCTCAAATTTGTCTGCATGCCAGCAAGAGTTTGTAACTTACAATCATGAAAACAAAGCAAATTGTCATTAAGAGATTGGCCACAGCAACGACATCCTGACCAGCTGCTACTGCAAGTGACATGGACGTGGCTGTGTAAGAAACCATCATCAAAGTGAACATCATGGTGAAGAAAGCTCCCGCAGTGTGTTTAAATCCTGTAGAAAAAAAGGCAGACATGTTAAAATTCCTTATACATAATGTATTGTATGCCTCATTACAAAATAATTAATGGATATTAACAACATACGGAAAAGGCACTGCAATTCCCACACTTACTGTTAATACTGTATCCCCCTCCTTATTTCTCTAATATGTCCAATGTTTGGTTTTTTTATTCCACATACCTGCCACAGCGCCCTGAGCAGTCTGGGTGTGTATACTAGATACTAATGTGTAGTACCAATGCCCAGAATGCCATTGTCTGCAGTGGTAGGTGCACTGAATTATGGGAGGTATGCTTAAAGAATTAGGGATACCATATTTATCAACCGTAAACCCTTTTCTTCATATGTGTGGCTAAAGTTATTTAATGCAGTGCATCTCCAGTGTTTATTTCTTTTTAGTTCACTTTAAACCCACTATAATTTCGTAGTCTAAATAAAATACGAAATATCAATATACAAGTACAATCTGTATTCTAAAGGTATAAAAAGACAATGTTTGTTTATATTTATAAACCCACAGTATCAGAAAGGTCTGATACCACAGGTTTAAACCATCTGTTTTATACCAATACCTTACGTGCAGTCATTCTTTTAATGTACACGGTCTAAAATTTCCACCGCAGCCATACAATACCGGCAAGGTCCTTAAGGACTGCTGTGGCATTGTATGGGTGATACTACAAGGTAGCAATATACCTTGCAGTATCTGTATATTGCACAGCAGTATAAAAAAAAAGCTTTTTAAATAAATACAGCACTATGAACCTTGACAATGCCACATGTCAAGTCTCAGAACAATTGTCTGTTGCAAACAAGGTGATTTTAGAAGCTTACCAATCATAAAATAGATAACACAAGTAAATATGATGCTGGGAATTGTTCTCATGGGTAGGAGATCTGACATCAACTTGGAGAAAAAGTATGAAGACAATCCATAATATCCACTGATGTATTCATGTCTAAAGAAAAAGGAAAATACATATTTGTTAGACATATGTATACATTAGTGTTCTGTGCTATTTATCATTAAAGGTAAACTCTTTTTTGTGTTTCCTCACAACAGCATAGAAAAATAAGCAGATATATTGCCCACCGATAACATTAAAGGAATAGTTCACTGCAACAGTGAACTATCCCTTTTCTACATTGATTGAAGCCAGGAAGGTTAAGGAGCTATCCCTTACCTCCCGTTCTTCAATCAATGTTTGGATAGCCAGGAACGAACTTCAGAAGATCTTACCTTTCACGCGATCCAGTGGTGCCACTCTGACAGTTCCCGACTGCTTCCTGCTTCTGTTACGCTATAACGCGCATGCCCGATAATGCGCGTTATAGTGTAACAGAAGCAGGAAGCAGTCGGGAATTTCAGAGTGGCCCCGCTGGATCCCGTGAAAGGTAAGATTTTCTGAAGTTCGTTCCTGGCTATCTAAACATTGATTGAAAAACGGGAGGTAAGGGAGAGCCTCCCTGGCTTCAATCAATGTAGAAAAGGGATAGTTCACTATTGCAGTGAACTATTCCTTTAATATTGGTGTAAATTCAAGTAGAATTCAGGATATAACAAGTCCCAGTATAAATATACTCACATGAATATCTTTTTCTCCACAATAAAGAGCTCAATAGAAGATATGCTGCTGAAGCATTGATTGGTTGTAATGAAAAACAAGGACCCAACTCTATCAATAAAAAAACAAATTAAAAAATGAGTAAGTGATGTGCCATTTTGTATTTTTTGGTCACAATACAAACTATAAAGCAGTATGCCGTATTTTAAAATACTTTGGTACAGTATATGATATTTATTAGTTTCTCCCTTAAGCAACCTGTTTTTTTGGGAATTCTAGTTTACCTGAATCAGAAATGCACAGACCAGTAAAACCATTTATAGCAACTAGACACATTTTATATGGTCACGTGATAATATACAGTAGAAACATGCTAAAGGCTCTAAGATGCCAACACTAGAGACTGAACAATGGTTTGTGCCAAAGTGCAAATAGTATTACAGAATTGTACATATGAACAATCTTTAAAAAAAAGAAATCTCTAATATTTAGACACAAAGCTATATTATTATTGGCACAGAATACAATGTATGCATTTTCCTCAGTAGTTCTGCAGTCAAAGAATGAGAAATCAGTCAACATACACATTTCAAGATAAATAAGGTGGTTACATTCAACACACAAGGGGGGGGGCGTTCTGGGGTTGGCATCAAACAAACCTGTTTTGAATTCCGCTACCATCATTTGTAACACCAAAGAAAATGGCTCCCACTATTAAAGCCAGCACTGCTGTAACCATTACCTACAAAAAAAATAACGGGTATTTAGACATTTAATGATGCTATATAGAAGCTTCCAAAAAATGCAGCTACAGCTGTATGTATTGCCATTAAGAATGTGGAATTCAATGGGTGGCAAGAAATTTTATTTATTTTTAATCTCTCTGGAAAAAATAAACCTGATATCAGTCACTGTGACTTACCAGAAAAGTCAAAGACAAAATGCCACGAGTAAAAAAGCCTATTAAATGTAACTAAAATGAAGATGCCAGAATACCGAAATGGAGCTTGTATCCACAATGAAACAAGCACTTTCTAAGTTTAAACACCTTCAGGTGGATTTGTTTCACAACAGAACATTGTACATATGTGATCAAGTGGAAGTGATCCAAAGGCACACCACTACCAAGTCGATTAAGAGATTATCCCAAACGAATTAACCTTTTATGCCAGCTCTGTGGGGAAAAGACTCGAAAGATATTTCAAATTATTGGTATCAGGCAGATCTCTTAAGTATAAGCTGGAAATATGCATTATCTGCTAAGTCTATAATGCCTTGGATAATCGGTGCTGTATTACTAAGAACCTGCCAAAAAGATCAAGGGGCAGTCTTATACACCATTAAGCCACTTGTGGGGAAAACAAGGATCATATCAAAAGCAATTTAGGTCAGATAAGTAAAATTGGTTTAACAAACTGTGTACCACGCATTGAAAGGTTTGGAAACCAAGTACTTTTAAGCTCTCTGAGACATGAAAGCTGGAAAGGTCTTCTCACACACAAGAAAGCCATGGCAATTAGCAGTGGAAATTGCATAGCTCTTAAGGCTAATCCTCATCACAAGGTCAAGCTCTCTAGGAGAAACCTTTAGGATAACCATAATATCAAGAGCTATATGTTTAACTCTACAATGATAGAGGTCACAGATTTCCCTTAAAATTGTAATTATTGTGGATTTGTAGTTCATGACTCAATTGTACATCTTAGCAAGTAAGAGAGTTTTTTTTGTTTAAAAAGTATTTTAAAAATTGAAACAACTGTCAATGTGAGTTTGTTTAGAGTATTATCTGGTTTCTTATTTTTATGATTTTTTTCAACAGATTTTTTTGTTAATTTTTCTAGGTCAAAAATAAAGTATTGATTTTGTTTTATAGTATATAGTCCTCAAAATGATCTTTATTAGTGGCTGTGCAAAGACCAATTTACTGTATATAGGTGTTGGTTAAAGCTGGAATGGCAGAATATCTGTAAATACCATTTCTGTGAACTACACTAGTTAGAACAACAAGTTTAATCACTGGGTTCCTACAATTTAATTGGATTCTGTTACATGGTCTGGAACTCATACTGCAGTGTAGGTAGTCAATCCACTTTCTGGGTTTCTTTACACAATGGTGTCTTAAGATATGTGGCATTAATGCGCCTTCTCACAGACATATTGCTCAAATAAGCCTAAGTAGAGACCTGGTCTGAAGTGTAGATTTTGATTTTGTCTTAAGTGCAGACATTTTTTTAATATAAACTCTCTCGAGTAATTAAAACTACAAAATAGCAACCCAACAAGAAAGACACAATGTTCACCAATACACTATTCTCTATCTATTATGTAAAATGATGTAAAAGAAAAACAAAACATTTAAATCATTTCCTGGATCCTGTTTATTGCTTGAAACGTTGTTATGTATCCTAATAAATAAAAGCCCTGTGTATGCATTGCACGTATGTCTCCTTTCCCATTGGTCCAAATTAATCACATGCTTGCATTCACACCACATATTGGCCCAACTACCTGCTCGCATAATTTACACCACACATTTAAAAGATTAACAGATTAACAGATTTTCTCAGCCTTACTGTCCCATCAAGTGTCTCATCAACCTGACCAGCTGTGCTATCTTACACAAAAATCCAGAAGCCCTGGAACATTTTGCAGGTAATTTTTTTAACATGAAAAAAAGTCTCTCTTCACTTATGTCACATTTTATCCAGCTTGAAATTCTGAAGTCAAAAGCAGCTCAAAAGTTCTCTCATTCTCCTCTACCAGATATGCCGGTAATAGCAACGTTGTATGATCTGCTCCAGGTGCCGATTAGCATGATACAATGTTGATGTTACTGGCAGATCTGGGAGAGGAGAATGATAGGTTTGAATAGCTTTTGCCCCAGCAGTTTCAAGGTGGATAGATAGTGACAGGCAGTGGAAAACTTCCCCATGTTCGCAGGACCCCCCAGAAAATGGGCTGGTCATATTGCGACCCTTAAATGTGTGTATGTATGTTCCAGAAAAACTTCGCTCCAAAACTTTGTATACTAGAAACATGATGTAAACAAACAAAAAAGCAATAAACTCAGGCAGTAGATTATTTTGGATTTTTTCAGGGGATTTGAGCTTGTGACTTTTTAGCGGTGTGGTTTTTTTATACAGGGCATTTATACGTTGTGCCACCAAAGATATTAAAATGAATACAGGTATATTTAGAAACTTTATATTTTACTACAAACTGAAGCAAGAAACAGAGACCGTGAATACTGGGGTCAGGGGAAGTGGCTTTTTTGAAGCCAACATAAGCTGTGGGTTGTACTGGCAACAACATGGAAGCCTTCTTAGTTATTGAATCTATTACTTACACATACTAAATGCAACTTACTAGAGAAGAATTCTACAATGTGGGGAGAAAAACTTTCACATTAGGATTTAAAAAAAAAAAAAAAAAAAAGCCCAGGACACTAATCTGACAGGTGAAAACTTTATATGCAGGTGCTTCTCAACAAAACAATATTGGGAAGTAAATAACTAATCCTACCTCCCTTTCCCCTAGGTAATTCTAATTTTTACAGTTTTACAGTAAGGGAGTACAGAAATATTTTATGTAGGAGATAAGGAAGAACTAAATAGGATTTTAAAAGGAAGACGTGGATATTGTGGGCCCTATTTATAAAAGATCGGTATCGTTATCGCAAAATACCGATCGTTATCGTAAAATAACGACCGGTATTTACCGATAACGACCGGTATTTACCGATAACGACCGGTATTTACCGATAACGACCTGTATTTACCGGTCGTAATCGGTAAAAAAACGGTCGTTATTTTACGATAACGATCGGTATTTTACGATAACGATACCGATCTTTTATAAATAGGGCCCTGTATAACATTTCTTAAAACTGTGCATAAACTGAACAATATTTTTTGCTTTTATAGATCATTTAGAAAATAAAACCTACAAACTAAAATCCCAAAAAATCAAAAGATGACAGATATTTAGTGCTCCAATTCATAGTGCCTAGAATGGAGTATATTACATGCTACACAAACACCATTTAAAAATTTTGTTTGTTTTACCTGTGCAATTGATGCTTGTGGATTACCCAAGAGGTTTTTAAAGTTTCTCTTGGACACCCACTTGAGCTGATGGAAAAATGAAGTGTTGTACGTAATTTGCCTGGCAAAGAAATTGGTTTTAACTTTTTCTCCCAGGGACAGCTTCTCCAGTTCCACCTTGGTGTCCATATAATAGGATGTACTGCAGAACTGCTCAGCTAACCTTTCAACCACAGTCTGAGAGCCAGCATCATTAATTTCCTTTTCAACTTAAAAAAAAAAAAAAAAGAAGAAGCAATTTAACTAGAGAACATGTCCCAAACTGTAATAGGAAAAATATCACATTGATTATTGCATGTGAGTATTGTCACCCAAAAAGGCCATTGTAATCCAGCCATTTATATATTATACATTATTAGACTAGATTTCTGCAATTATTTAAAGGCAAACTTTGCTCTCATACTGTGTTGCATATCATTAATAGAATAACATACTGGTGAACATGTTAAAAGGAAAATTTACCAATTCTGCTTAGCAGTAAACTTTTAAGGTGACCATAGCCTTTGCCCATCTTTAACAAATCCCATTGGATCTAATGGGATTTGCTTAAGATCAGCAGGGATTTTGGCCCAAAACCGACCAGCCATAATGGTAGGTCAGTTTCAGACAATACATTAAAAAAAAAATCTGTTGGCATTGGCTCAATTTAAAGGGACAGTTCAGTGGAAATTATCAATATTTGTTACATTTTTAGTTTGTGTAATGCCTTCTTAGTTATTCTACATATTCTCTCCCATTTTGAAAAATCAGTTAATTTCATACCCTTTGCTGTTCCCTGCTGTTGATATTAGTAAGCCGACATTTTAGGTTCTAACGGTCCTTCTTCTTCCCAGGATGCACTACATCCTTGGAATGTTCCTAACAGTAATTTCTACTGATTGGCTGTTGGATGGGTCAAAGCTGCTCAGATCTCTACTGAGCAACTGAATCAACCCAGGCGCTGGGTCAAGGGCAAGACCATAACGGTCTCTACTAGGGGTCCTGCAAACAGGAAGTCAGTATTTGGGTTGCAGTTATTTATACACAGGCACAATGCTGAATGGGCAGATTAAGGTCATTGGGATGAAAAAATACTGCTCTTTTTTCTGAAAAGCATATGTATTTGCTTCCCCTTTAATTTAAGTGGCTAGCATATGCCACTGCATATTATGAAAAGATTCAGTGAAATCTGTTAACATATAAGTGTAACCAAAGTTGCATATGTAGGGGGGGGGCATTTAGGGAAAAGTACTGATAAAATGAGTATTTGACTATTGCCAATACACATAATTTATCCCAAAAAAATACAAGATTTAAGAACATAAATAGTACTATTTGCAGTATTACACATACAGTGTACATTCTATATTCTATTATAAATCATCGGCTATTTAGTTCTCATCCAGATCATCCTATAGTCCAAGTTTTTGCTAATGAAAAGAATTAAAGCCTAAGAGACTAAAGCCATACATTTTAGTATGCCTATGGTTACAAGAAAATTGGCACACTTTTTAGCGATACCGTGCCTTTGATGATTGGTTTAATGACCGTTTGTACTCCATATATAAACAGGCCAGGTGCTCATTATAAACATATACAGTTGATGGTACGAAACCTGCCTCACCGGATTGATCGATTTTTTTTTTTTTTTTTTTTATTTCATTGGAAAAATAAAACCTCATACACAAACGTATGTAGCAAAATGTCTTTTTAACTTTCAGCCCCCCAAAGTATTTATATCCATACACGTGTGTGCTATTTCATACCAAGTTCAACATCTTCAAGTTTGTTTAGAGCCACAGCTGTTGAGTCACCATTGATCACATCAAGGAAAAAATCAGCAGGGTTGTTATGCGATTCACAAATATAGCCTAAAAAAAAAATCAATGTGAAGTATCTCGTTAATTCAACTTTCAAAAAGGTATGAAGCCACCCTCAGTAAATCTACAATTAATCTGCAACCCCAGGTTTACAATTGTATAAACATTAATGGGCGTATGCAATTAAAGTTGCAAAACTTTGCCCATGCTATAAATCTGTAAATTAATAGCACAGGCAAAATTTTTGCACCTCATATTGCATCAGCCTCCAAAGCTGGGTACACACAGTACCAATCTCTGAAAAACGGCAGACTGAATCTGTAATTTTTCAACGAAGAGGGTTCACACAGTCCCTAACATTCTCCCAATGTACAGTATAGGGAGATCTTTCGGGATTGACATGTTTTCAAAGACCGGGGCCGACTAACTATACTTTAGTACAGGGGGCAAGTGAAATTGGCCAAGTGAAATTTTCCGAACATAACTAACAATTCAGACACCAATGACGAGCATTCAATGGCATTGGGAACGCTGGTTCGTGAAGTAACACATTGCCAAGAAAGGGGTGATTCTAAAAGATCCGATGGAATCCTCCCTTTCTCGTTCATGTGTGTACCTAGCTTAAGACAGGAAAGTAGTGCTTAGTAGAGTGAGAAACATTACATACATACTGTACATTGTATGTACATACACACATATATACTGTACATTATATATAAATATACACATATATGTGTAGATTTTGAATGAATGCTACACAAACATATGAAATAAATCTGACCCACAATGCAAATGATGTCACCATTCTTATTTGGAATACTAATAATGTTTACTCTTCATACAAAGGATAAGTTTACCAAGTTGTGTAAAGTAATCCAGAGCCTCAACAGAAGGTCCGTGATACAGCAGCCTTCCTCCTGCCAGCAATGTTAGACTGTCAAAGAGGCGAAAGATGGAATAGCGAGGTTGGTGTATAGAGAAGATGATTGTCTTTCCTTGTCTAGACATCCTAAACCATGGAAGGTATAAAACCACCAATATGTTAGCAGTAGTATAACATAAAACATAACATAGAAATTTCCCTGGATCAACTCTACTTTATGTATCAATACCAGTAACTTGCAACATTCCTTGTTTGCAGAAACTCATCCAGCTTTTTTTTGAAACTGACCAATGAACCTGCCATAACAACGTCCACTGGAAGACCGTTCCATAGCTTTACCGTTCTCACAGTGAAAAACCCTTTCCGAACTTGAAGCCTAAACCTTTTTTCTTCAAGTCTTAAAGGATGGCCACGTGTCCTCTGACATGTTCTATTGGTCAACAATGCCCCAGATAGTTTATTGTATGGCCCGTTAATGTATTTATACACAGTAATCATATCCCCATGCAAGCGCCTTTTCTCCAGCGTACATAATTGTAACTTTTTCAGTCTCTCTTCATATTCAAGCTCCCCCAATCCCCTTATTAAATTTAGTTTTTAGTTGCCCTTCTCTGAACCCTTTCCATTTCAAATATGTCCTTTTTGTACACAGGATTCCAAAATTGCACTGCATATTCCAAATGACGCCTTACCAATGCCTTGTAAAGAGGGAGAATAACATTTTCCTCCCTTGAATCGATACCTCTCTTTATACAAGAAAATACAATGCTGGCTCTGGCTGTTGCCGCCTGGCACTGCTTGCTTCCTTTAAGTTTGTTATTCACCAAAACTCCAAGATTCCTTTCCAACAGGGATTCACTTTACACATAGCCATTTATAGTATAAGCAATAAGCAACACAAGGATTTTTAAGTCCAAAATGCAGCACCTTACATTTATCAACATTGAATTTCATCTGCCACTTAGCAGCCCAATGTGATAATCTATCTAGATCCCCCTGCAACGATTGCACATCCTCTGAAGTTTTTAATGGTCGACAAAGTTTTGTCTTTTATAGCTAATTGTACATTGTGGGAGGCTCATACACACAAACAGTACATGCAAATGAATATATAGTATCTATAGTTTAAAAAACAAAAAAAAACAAAACATGAACAGGGTTATTCAATAAAAGTTCTTATCATTAAAAATGGTGGTAAGTTTGCCCCAACCAATCAAATGTTAGCTTTCAAATATTAAACAATATGGGGCAAACTTAGCACCATTTTTAACAATAAGATCTTTTATTGAATCGCCCTGGAAATGTTTACTGGATTGATAGTAGTTAAATAGTTAAATCCAGCCAGCCAGCCAAGAAAAAGCAGAGGGATACAATGTAACAACTGGTAAAGGCTGTAACTGCCTAGGGATTGAAAAAGAAACACATGTAACTAATCTACCAACTGGTTACACTGTCACCTCCTACCTAATGTAAGGAGAAGAAAAACTGTGAATGAACCTGCCTTGTATCTCACGGATAGTAATTAATCTTCCAACTGGTTACACTGTCACCTCCTAATGTAGGGAGAAGGAAAGCAGTGAATGGACCTGCCTTGTATCTCACAGGTAGTAACTAATCTACCAACTGGTTACACTGTCACCTCCTTATGTAGGGAGAAGGAAAGCAGTGAATGGACCGTCTTGTATCTCACCGATAGTAACTAATCTTCCAACTGGTTACACTGTCACCTCCTAATGTAGGGAGAAGGAAAACAGTGAATGGACCTGCCTTGTATCTCACTGATAGTAACTAATCTTCCAACTGGTTACACTGTCACCTCCTAATGTAGGGAGAAGGAAAACAGTGAATGGACCTGCCTTGTATCTCACGGATATTAAATAATTTATCAACTGATTACACTGTCACCTACTAAAGGGAGAAGGAAAGCAGTGAATGGACCTGTCTTGTATCTCACAGGTAGTAACTAATCTTCCAACTGGTTACACGGCCACCTCCTAATGTAGGGGAAAGGAAAGCAGTGAATGGACCTGTCTTGTATCTCACGTGGCGCAGTGGTGTAACTAAAAATTCATCTACAGTGGTTTTCTAAAAGAAAAGCTATATTGTTCCCCTGGTAGGTACGCCCCTGCTGTGGAGACTTATTTAAAAAAAAAAACATTATGTATACTGTATATATATTATCCCTATTGATTGTTCTAGGGATGCAGTGCTCACTATTTAATAGAATTTATCTGTTTTCCCGTAAACAGGCAGGGGGGAGGGAACCATGTTGTTGACGAATACCAGCAGAGTAATGATATTAATATTGCACTGCTGGCTCCTACACTAACTACAAATAATAATAATAAAAAATTGCAGTGACTGCATGGTATCTCAAAAGACTCAATAACAGAAACTTGTTAACGCCTTTTTTGGTCACACAAAGGTTTATAGCGAATAACAATGCAGCACAAACTGCTATCAGCCTATTACATTGGATGCCATCAGACTGTACTGAGAAACAAGCAAAGAGGCAGGGACCAGTGGCAGTCCCAGTGACCAGCCCAACAAACCCAATGATGCACCCCCCAGACTAAGGTTAACAGACCAGGGATTAAAGGACATTCTTAAAGTATAATTGTATTGCCTCAATGCATTTTTTTGTTAACTGCTTTAAAAAGAGTTAAGGAATGCAGCCCACCCCACCCCCCCCCAATTTTGACACTCTCTCTGCCTTTAATAAACCATGCTACAAAAGGGGTGTAACAATTCTGTCTGTCTCCTCTGTCACTCAAAGCTATCATGCAATAAAATACTCCTTCACCCACCCTTGATCAGCTATATTATGTAGGCTGTATCCTAGCGAAAGGAAATTTCACATTTAACTGGCAGAGGAGGAGGAGAGAGGTTGTAACAGACATTCCCACCAGCCAATGACAAGTGCTGTGTTAATCACGGCCCTGGGCCGTCTAGAAGGTGGAGTTTTAGCGCTCATCTTTGCTGTGTGATATCTAAGAGAGGGCAGCACGGTAGTTGAGTAAGTGCTGGAAGTGTGGACATGTAATGGGGTGATGTTATTTTTTTGATATTGTTGTCCTTAAATAAAATGCAGTAAGTACAGCTGGATTGATTTGCATTTTTTCAGTCAGTCTTGATGTATATTTTAGGCTATTGGCCCCAGATAGTTAGAGGCAGAAAAACCCTAAAAAAAACAAAACAAATAAAACCCCTGCAAAAATGTGCCTCAAATGTGAAACTAAATAGTGATGGTAGCACGAGTTTAATGGCCTTACTGTATGTGTTTTGTTATCTCTCTTTCAACATATAGTATTATATTTGGTTGCGGTTTGACACACATATTTTCACTATGTCACAAGTAGAGAGGGAGTGTGGTTCAGAGTCATGCTCGCTTGACTCCAACAAGCTCAAAAAACCTTTCTGGAAATTTTCAAAACCGAAAATGACAAAAAATAAATATGTGAGACCTTGATATGGGAGAAATAGCGAATATGCAAGCCCTTGATTTAGAAATAATAATATAATATAGCTCACGCATGAAGTTTTAATAATATGTACGTGTTCCCCAGACAATTTCCTAGGTCCCTGAGCCATTTACACTAACTGTTGCTATTCATACCTTTATTTTATTTGGAAGAATTAGATTTTAGCTCCCATTGACTTATGGGTCTGTTTTCAGCTTTCAGGGTTTTTTTTGAAAATCCGATCTCAGAACATAACTTGGGGGTTCTGTTCATCTCTAGCCACAAAGCAGTTTATTCATACACTGTGCAGTTCTCCCATTTTACTTGCTTATGTAATGATACAGAATATGTATTTACACAATTACCTTGAATGGTTTGGTAGCTTTTACCTTTTTAGCAGCAGAAGGACAGCGTTAGCAGTGCTGGCATCTAATCCAGTGGTTGGCTCATCCAAGAACAGAATGTTAGGGTCAGTAATTAATTCCATTCCAATGTTTGTTCTTTTTCTCTCCCCACCAGACACGCCACGGATTAGTTGAGTTCCAACCTAAAATAACAGGTCAGTTACATGTACTCAGTATACACATATCCCTGATTAGGGCAAACTGTTATGTCTATTAGAACAATACTTAAGGTGGCCATACACTGACAATAATCGGTAAATCCTGTTGGGGAACGACGGGATTTACCCATTATCGTCAGTGTGGTAGGGGCTGTTCCCAACCTGTCCGTAGTGGTGACGAATGACTATAGTGTGTGCGGTCCCCACAGCATCTGTGCCGACAGATACCAATGTGATCTGTCGGCACACATGCTGTGGAAATCGCATGTGTATGGCCACCTTTAGTTATTAGTGACCAACACTATACACCAGTGTAGAAAGAGAAAACTGCTCACCAGACTTTATTGCAGCTGGTCTTTATTAATACAATAAAAAACAGTAAGTTTTCTTGCAGTGCCCCTTCTTTGGACACATAACTTGGCTTAACTTGGTGTAGTTATGCTATACCAAGCTTCAACTGCAGGTTTGTATTCTGATGAAAGGTTCTCTATAAATGAATAAAATGGATTATATTTTTATTACAATTAGGAGTAGCTTTTTTTTTTTTTTTTTACACAAAACCTTGCAGACACCATAAAGTAAAGAAACCTCATTAATTTTATATAATTTTTGTGGTTTATTTACTTTATGGTGCCTGCAAGATGTTGTGTATTAATGGAAAAATGCATATGATCCTGATAATGTAGAGGGAAAATATTCAGTATCAATATGGCGGAAATCTATTGATCTAACAATCTATCTTGGGATATGTAGCCTAGATTCCCTTCACAGGAAGTAAACCAAAGCTAATTTCTTGACATATTGATGGAAAGTACCATAAGCAATAACTTAATTTTAAAAACCCATTTTACCTTGGAATCTGCCACTTTAGTTAATCCAAGCTCCTTTATGATTTGATTGATCCGTTCATCCTTCTCCTTTTGCCTTACAGTCCTAGGCAATCTTAGTGCTGCAGAAAACTGTAAATTTTCTCTAACGGTCAATGTTCCCATAACAACATCATCCTGTAAGGGGGCATAATAGGGATTAAACAGTCTATCCATTTCTAATGCTTACCATAACATTTATATTTTCATACAATATTCTACTTCAATGTAACCAATCTAATGCAAAGAAATCTGTTTTCATATTGTACTTTCCCAACAGCAATACAAATGACATTGTGCTGCAAACAGTTCCATCATAAACTGAATATGGAAGTTTAAGATTTATTATGCAATATTTAATTACTATATAAAATCCTCAACTTAAACAAATTTCTTTAATTAACAGTTTATCCCCTACACAAATACACAGATCCTTTTAATGGAAGTGGTGACCAGAAGGCAATAAGTAACAGACTTTACACACTATTTCTTCTAAACATTGGTAAAAGCTTTTGGTGTGTTTTCTGAATAAAAATAGAATTCATAAAATGGAGAAAAGCTACACTATTAGCAAAATGTAGTTAAAAGACAAATCATACTTCCCTTACTCGCTTCCCTCCTCTTCTGTACATGAGAAGTACCCAGGGTGAGGATCTAAACAGCCAAGAACTCCCCAATGAGTACATGCTCTAGTTCACATCTAAGAGCTGTCTATGATCTGGCCAATGGTAAGATACTGTTTATGCAGAGGATGGCTTCCCATTGGCTGGTCACCGACAGTCTGTGGGGTGGAGTTAGACAGGAGCAGTGAAGGAAAGTATAGGAGAAGACAGAGACTGTACCCAGGGTTGAGGACTTGGCAGTAAAGATACTTTTACGAGGAAGAAGGTGAATTGTCTTACTGTGGTTATCGTTTAATATTATTTAGTACATTTTGAGCCTGATACTGTATGGAACAGTAGTCCTTTTTCTATGAATCCACATTTATTCCTGCCAAACTTTTGCAGTGATTTTTTATGATAAAGTTGTATTAAAGGAAAGCGTTATTGTGTACCATTTTTCACATAGTTGTTTTAAAGGATTCAAAAGGGCTTGTAAATCTCAAATTTGTTGTGGATATTTCAATGCGCTAAAAGATTAATCAGGCAAAATATATTCTGGCTTCTCCTGTACCGACCATAATGTCACCATTATTATATTATCACTACGTTGATAAGTACACTAGAGCTGTGTGCACTGTGTCTTAGGGAATGTCTAGTGACAATGTTAGATTTGCACTGAAATAAGTCCATAACAAATTAATTTACAGTCGTGTATATATTTGGTGTATATTTAATTTTCTTTCTATTTTCAACAATACAGAGACACTAGCTTTTTTGGAATACAAACTGTGTAGAGCCCAAAAAGCTCCAAGGGGAATCCTCGTGTAGACCCTACAGTAACAACATTATCTGTCACACCATGATCGACATCTCTGCCTGGAAGAGCCAGAAGGTCTAAGTTTATAACTTCTTTTAGGTCTTCAGGAAGGTGTACATTTTATGATCTTGGGGTTCATAGTGTGGTTTTAAAAGAAAAAATGTTTTAACTTGAAATTCTCCTTTAACAAGTGCTATTTGAAACCCCATATTACTCACCTGAACAACATAACCAGAAATGCACTTAAAATTAGGTGGTTGGGGTTTTCCATCAACGAGCACTTCACCTGAAAGACCATGAGGATCCTTCCTAGCAGCAAGTACATCCAGAAGTCTAACAAAAAAAAAAAAGAGTTTGAAATAACAAGTGTTTATCATGCTATATTCAAAACAAAAGATTAGTGAGTGATGGGAAAAATAATTGTTATTAGAGAAACATTTCTAAATAATAAAAAGTTCTTCAACTAGTAATACGTAGATTCATTTCCAACCATCTCTGAGTTCTGATCTGTGACAGATAGCATGGAAAATTTAATTTTGTTAAATGAAACTAAGGGTACTGTAGGTTGTTTTTGTATAGCAGCCTGTTTTTAAACAAGCGGTCTTATCAATGGAAATGTACTGTTTGTACATAGACTAAAGGTGGTCATAGATCAGGGATTCTCAGTGTCATGCCATAGGATGATCGATATTAGGGGCAGATTATTGGACACATTTTTCTTTGGAGCACAAAATGTCCTATCTTCCTATAATATTGCTACATCTGTGGTCCCCTTACCACATTTTTAAAGATGTCATGATAAACCAGGGAGAGATTCAATAAAAGTTCTTATCGTTAAAAAGGGTGCTACTTTTTACCCAATCAATCAGATGTTAGCTTTCAAATGTTAAATAATATCTGATTGGTTGGGGCGAAATTAGCACCATTTTTAACGATAAGAACTTTTATTGAATCTTCCTGTAAGGGTTAACTTCTCTTTCTCTATATAGGATGACAATAGCATGTTATACCAGGTTATACTTAGGATTGTAGGATGCTAGTTTCAAGCTTTAGGGCAGTAATACAGTGGGAGGTAATTCAAAAAACCACTCTATAAAACAGTATTTTGGAGGGTTCTCTACAAGAAATCTCAGGCTATCACTAATAACAAATAGTAAAGCAAGGTGTCATAGTAATGACGGTAGCCTTGGAATCATCCCCGAGGTGCGTGCCACGGGGACGATTCTGTATAGGATCAGGGGTTTGCTGATTTATTATTAAATAATATCTCTTATTCGATTGTCAACAGTCTTTTAAAATCTATTATTAAGGCATTTGTGAAATTAGGGTTATCCAGTAGTTAAGGAGCATTAGGTAGAAAAGCAAATGCAGGGTCCAAAATCAGATTGTTGTTCAGTACAGGTTTTTAAACATTCTAAATATAGCTTTTCATGTTGCCATTGTTCACACATAGTACTTACGAAGATTTGCCACTACCGGTGGGTCCCAATATGGCATTAAGTCCAGGCCTCATAATCCCACTGGAAAACAAACAAAAGCAGTCAGATATGTACACATACAATAGAACTTTATTTATTTTTACTATTTATTTTTTACTATAGCACAATTCTCTCTATTTTATGAAATATTTTATGAAATGTTGAAATAGTTTAAGAAATACAATGAATATGTTGGATTAAGTGATAGCATACACGTTTATTAAATGGATACAGTAGGTATAAGAATGTTATCCAAAATCTTCAAAGGGCTTTTTATCTTTAATGCATTATAAGCTCTACAGGGCAGGGACCTCTTTTCTCATGTCATATGCTTCAAGCTCTTATGTACTATTAATGGAGTTACAGAGGAGTTCTGTGACCATATAAAAGCACGTGGACGCAGGCAGAGTGCTAAAATAAAGGGCATGGAACTCTGAGGTGACTTCCAATATGCTATTAAAGTAATAGTTCACTGTAAAAGTAAACTTTGCTTTTAAAGCATTGAAGTACGGGAGGTAAAGGGTAGCAATGTCTTACCTCCCATACTTTAATTAATGTACCAGGAGATAAGACAGAAATTACCGGCTGCAATCTACCGCTGGCTCCTGACAGGTCCCAACCACTTCTGACTGTAAGTACTATAGTGCATGGTCAGTGAGCGCACACTTAGTGAAGAACTGGGGAATGTGGAGATCAGTAAACTGGTAACAGACCCAGTGATCGGTGGTTTTAGTGACTGGGGGTTGTGGAGACAAATCAGGAGGTAAAGGCAGTAGTGGTCGGGTTCAATGAAATTTACTTGGGCTCTCCGCTACCTACAAGATCCGGCCTGTCTTTTCATCGTCACTAACATAGACAGCAGGTAATTTCTGGAAGGGTGGATAGAGATGCCCTGTAACAACCTGATGCTACTACAATTATACTCTATACTGACTTTGAATTTACTGTCCTGACAGTAAGCTCAGCCACAATAGAAGCACATATGTTATCCACCTAACTAGATTGTAAGCTCTACAGGGCAGGGACCTCCTTTCCTCTTGTGGCTAAGCTCTAGCACTTCTATTTGTATTATTTATATAATATTTATGTACTGAACTATCCATGTATTTATCCCCCTTGTATGACTTTCTTGACTTAATAAATAAACTAAACATACATACATACATATTCCACATTATAATTTCTCTCTTTTTTTTTTTAAATGTATATTTATTTACTAAAAAAAATTCTATAAAAAATAAAATGGTTAACCTCCAAAGTGTGGCAGACTACCCCGTTACTCACACTGACATTTTAATTACAACTCTGGCATGCACCCTTTCCTGGAATTAATTAAAACTATCTAAATACTTTCATTTTTATGTATAGTTAAGGAAACCTGTTATAGTGCGGTATGTAAAGAGTGTTGAAAAGCCGGTATAACTCCTCCATATTAAAATCCTGTCTGTAAAAGTGGCTGCTTTATTGAACAGAAAGTCCTATGCAGAACTCCCCGGAACAGACAGTGTTTAATATGGAGGAGTTATACAAGCTTTTCAACACTCTCTGTAACAGGTTTCCTTTGCTTTCTTACTATGCATGAAACAAAAGTAATCAGATTGTTTAAGTGAATTCCTGTAGGAAGGCAGAGGTGTTTTATAAAGTGAATGGGGAGCATCAGTGGCATATACTCTTATTTTAAAAAAAAGCTACGTAGCTGAAAGGTTTTTACAAGACTATATTCCACTGATGCTCCCCATTCAAACTCCAGAGCCTTTATATTAAGTTATAATATTGTACAGTGCTGATTCCTTAAGTGGTGCCGTATAAATAAACATATATACATATATTAACAAAAACCTTTAGCAGCACTTGCTATAAAATCATAGCAAGGTGGGTATCTCTACAGGGACCAGATAATCCCTTAATTATACAAGGTATACAAACGAGCCACAGACTCTTCAATGTTGCAGATAGTATCAATGAATTTATTAAATGCTCACAATGCGTACATCCCTCTGATGAAGTGACAATGGTCACGGAACGCATTAGGGTGCATGTAGTTTTCCCTCAGTTATGCCTCTGATGATTTTATAATAAAGTTGGGTATTGTTGAACACAGTTGAAGATTCGTCCCGCTCGCTTGTTCTTTGGGAAAGTGTTGGTTCACAAAGCATACTAGCAACTTCTCGGGAATCTAGAATAGTCATGCTTGCAAACTAGAGAAAGTGAACTAGATTCCTGAAATGTTGTTACCAAGTTCTGTGAGGATGTAACAAATTCATTGATACAATTTGCAACATTAAAGAGTGTGTGGCTCCTTTAGATACTGTATTTCATACATGAGCATGTCATAAACATATCAACTAATCATATTTGAGGCAGTGAGGTTTAGCAAGACCCAAAATAATTTTAGTAAATAAACATGCAAAAGCCAGAGCTGTGTGTCACTTCCCCAGCTCCATGGGAAGCAGCACCTGTATACCTGGGCACAAATGCAATGAATGTAACTAGGTCAGTGGGCAATTAAATTTCACAGGGGGCTGCACAAGAAACTTGGATTGTCATGAAGGGTCGAAACAATAGGTTCAACTCAATTCTCATTATAAAGATTGCAAGACTGTATTCAATTAATATCCCTCGTTTGAGGGGTCAGTCAGGGGCTGCATAAGCCCCCCGGGCCTTACTTTGCCCAGGTCTGAACTAGATTTTCACCATAGGTTCACTCTAGGAAGGCTGCACTATTTACCTATGGGCATATTTATAAAGCAGCAGTAAAAACTGGTTTGTCCAGTAACGCTGGACAAAAACGTAACCCTTGTATAACAGGGTCGCGGGCGTGTCCGTGAAGAGGACCCTGCAAGGGTCTGTTAGGTCCTGAGAAGAGGGGTCCCAGTTTCAAGCTGTGGAACCCCTTAAGCCCCAAAAGGCACTCTCAGTGCTGCCAAGGTTCTTGTAAGAGTCGGGAAGGGGGTCCCATTTTGAGGGACCCCTTAAGCTCCAGAAAGCTCTTTTAAGGGCCTTGGTTGGGCACGGAGGTGGGAAAAATAACCCTGCTAGCCACCTCCCCCACATAGGGATAGCACTAGCAGGACACCCCTCTCACACCTAGCGTGCCCCTGTACGCATGGCATACCCATCCCCTACCCAATGAGCATGACCCATACCCAATGCACATAGGGCAATCACCCCCTTGAGTTACAATCATTGCCATTTTGTAACACAGTACCGCCACCTAAGAAATTGCGATACCCGGTTTTGTGGGGTTTATTTAATGCGATGATTGGCATTAATTTTTATGATGGTGTGATGCGCTTATAGCAGCACTATTGTCTTGCAGGTAATACCGCAGGTTTTTAAATTGCGGTAATAATTTAGGTTAATTGGGTGCTATTCATGGTAGTAAAATGGGAGGGATGTGTGTAGGCACCGCCATGTCCCACAATTACAATTTACAGTAATTCAGGGTTCTGGACTTCTGCCTTATTTCCCAAAAGTTGTAATTTAGCATAGTTTGGATTTTAATATGCAATTCATGTAACACTGCAGGTTGTTTTTAAAGAAAATGCATTCTAAATATAACTTTCCCAGGCAGGCAAATATATCACACAGTATGTGTGACTTGTAGTTCCCACCCAGTTTTACAACAGAATTCCTCACTGCTGTGAACACCTATCACCTACTAAACAATCTTCCAGCTAAACATTAACAACCCAGTTGGAAGTTGTTACCAGTATATGTCAGATTCATCTGTACTTCCTGTACTTACTTTCTGTAACCTTTCACACACAGGAAGAGGCTAGATAAGGCTCTAGTGTACACTTCAAAGAAATTATAAGCTATATATGTATGGTATAAACCTACATTTGCAACGCCTCTCGCTAAAGTATTAAATTATGAGGATATATTAGATAAGAATTTACAGAGACAAACACTCTCCAACTCACGCTTTAAAATCCCATTTGATGCTTGGTGTAAACTTTGTTTTGCCAACTTTTTAAAAAGTTATAGAAAGTCAAAGTAGCCCAGTGAGTGTCTGAGCCAGTCCAGTTAGTATTTTATCCCCTACATAACTGCATTAATTCTATTTCCCTTACACACCACCACGTAAAAAAGACTGTATGGTGACCACAGACTGTTAGAAGCTGTGCACAAGTGACCTGCACACCCCAAAGGCTAATATAAATGAGTGCCTAGGGCTCAAAGAGGAGAGTGGGGCATAGAAATGGCACACGCAGTATCACCAATGTGTGTGTGCAGACCTGGACAAAGAACAGATCAGGAAACTAATATAGGAAAATAACCCAGGTTATACTCGGGGCTCAAAGCCCATGAGGCACTCCCACTGCATATACAGTGCCAAAGGCTCCACTTTCCTCAGGAAGTACAGGCAGCGTTGTCCTTTCCTATACAAAGCTTCAGTGTTGATACTTCACTTAACCATCCAAGCACACTTACAGATATTAAGAATCTCGCTACAATCTACTTCTACATTCTCCTTAGTTTCAGAGCCATTTTAGGCATAAGCCACCTAGGCAAAGTGCTAGGGCGCCTATAATAAACAAGGACGCCCAGTAATCTCCCTAGCATCTCCCTGTCTTCTTTACTTGCTGTGTTAGATCTGCTCTCCTTGTTCTGCTGTAATTTGTAACATTGTAGTGAGTAGAGACCCTGAACTCAGCTCCCTCTACTTGGATACAATGTTACACATGAACTGAAGGTGAAGGAAGGAGGGGGGAGGATGAGCTCAGCTAATAGTACTGAGGAGAACAGTTCTAAAATGCCAGGTAAAAGCTGCTGCAGACTTTATAACAGTGGCCCCTGTGTCTAGCAGCCATGAGATCCATATCCCTGCCTCTTTCTTCCTTCCATCAAACTCTCCAATTAGAACTTAGAGTGGGTGAGGAGGTACATACTCTATATCATGTACATCCTCTATATCATGTCAATGCTGGCAGCTGAAAGGGTTAAAGGTAATACACTGCTGGCAATGAAAATATTAATAGCAGTGCTCTTGAAGTGCTGGCACTGAAAGTGTTAATGCCAATACTCTTGGAGGGATAGGCCACACTACTGATGGGATTGTGTTCTGATCACGCTAGGGCACCAAAATGGCTAGAAACAGCCCTGCTTAGTTTTACTTGTGTTTAACCACAGATTGTTCTTTTTGCACTACTATTCACTACTCCTTTTACAATAGTTCTATATTCACATACCTGCCACCCTATTCATCCCACTATAGCTTTATTAGAAAATGTCTGTGGATGGCATAGCTCAGTACTATTCCAGCCCTATCGGCCCTATTTACCACTGGGCACTGCAGTAAAATGAGGGTTTAAACTTGCGCTAACCGCTATTGAGTTTTAGCACACATTTAACCATTTACTTGCAGCCGCTGTGTGGGTTATAGAACAAAACACCTACACTGCTGCAAGGTATTCAGTAACCGGATTTGCCCAAAAAATTGTTGTTAAATTCGTGATGTGGGTAAATCCTGAAAATGAAACGCTATTGAATACTGGAACGATTGCAGCTCTACATAAATGAGGCCCAATACATTTAAAAACCATAAGGCAGCAAAAGGCTGAATAACATGGTTTCTTGTTTGTAGGGGTTGTTTTTCCAAATAAAAAAAAAACTATCACTACACACATTTTAGGGAAAAGGTTGTGAAATAGAAAAAGAAAAAAAAAAGAGAAGTCAAAGTGAAACTGCAAACAAAACCATAAAACATTAAAATCTCAGCATGACACAGCTAAATAAATTACTTATCATATAGAGTTGAAGACTTCAGGGGTCACAGTAACAGTAGAAGCAATAATGTGGTCCACCTGTTTTTTTAGATGTAGGAAGAAGTAGGAGACAGTATTCCTACCTCCTGTTCTGTTCACTAACCTGGTGAAACATCATAAATATGCCACAGTGACAGCTTGCATCTCTTCCACTCCTCCCCCTGTTGTTCCAGATCCAGAGCTGCGCATGCAAAGAGTGTTGGGGGGGGGGCAGTCCAGGTAACTCAACTGCTCAATGAATAAGAAAGAAATCCATGCTGCTGGATTGCCACTTTATCTTCTACTAAAAATGGGATTTGCCTACAACATCTATGCCAAACATGCCACGGTTCATACTGTACATACAGAATAATCAAACTAGCATCTTTAAGGTGGCAACATACAGAATGCATGTTCAAAAATATTTCCCTTAAATTGAGAGAAATTCATTCTCTCAACATCTATAGGTGGTGAGTAGTTGCACACCTATCTTGCTTTTAGGCCATGCACCAAGCAATTCCATCAGTATGTATATGATCCAGTGACAATCCTCTATGCTGCCACATTAGCTCGGCTACAACATGCTTGTTGCAAAATAAAACATTTTCAAATATTCAGTTTAAAACATTGTCTTTCTATTGAAGAATTTTACGCCAGATGAATTTTAACAAAAAAAAGCACAAGATTGTCCTAAAAGAGGGTTCATTTTTATTTAGAGCTAGGCTACACTAGCTCGTTTCTCACACACTATGGGAAACGCATGCTAGGCTAGCACGATGTGGATGGCGGTTATCTGTTTTCAGAGCGCATGCAATCACCCCTTTTTTTCCCAAACTGCATGCAATCTGATAAGGTTTGTGCATTTCAAATGTGTTTGTGTGGAAGCAGCCTTAATCAAATATCTTTCATCATCTGAAAAAAACCCAAGTACAAATATGTTTAAGGCAAACATGCGGCACATGTGCAAGTTTTCCACATCTAAGGCTACACCAGAGTCCAAATGATAACTTACTTACTTAAAAGCAAGACTGTATATCCATAAAAATTACCAACTATAATGTCAAGGCAATCTTAAATATTTTTTTCCTAATAAAACTTTCCAGAAATTAACTGCACAGTAATTAAACAAATTGTTAGTTTTGCAATGAAGCTATAGTCCTCCTTCTATTACTGCCCAATAATGTCTATCTCCACACCCTCCTCATTGAACTAGCCAATACGACTAAGTACACCTGCATTGAGAAAACTTTTTAAGGGAGGAGGAGAGGGCCAAAATATTGTTGCAAAACTATAGAAGGTGATGACTCGGACAAGCACAGTAAGTACATTAAGTGTACTTTATAATATAATAATATTATAATAATAATATAAAAGATTCTTTTTGTACCCCCTGCGTTTATTGTTTATTATACAGGTGTGTGATGTTGCAGTTGCTTCTAACACACTGAAGGACAGAACAAAGTATTCACAAAAGTTTTCGTTAAAATATATTAGTTGGCCATTTGTGTCTTCTCACTTATTTTTGCCAAATATAAACATGAAGTAGTAGACTTTAACTGAACCCCCCACCCCGCCTTCTGCTTTCATATAATGCTCCCCTGTGATTTCCAATAGCATTCGTTTAAATAATATGGGGTACATTATTCCACAAAAATAATACTTTCATTTTTTTCTCCCCTTACTTTTCTCTCTACCACTATTTTATTTGTTTTTTTTTACCACTGACATACAGAAAACATTTCCTTTAACATTTTGTTTGAATAGGAGTCTTTTGTTTTATAAAGGTTTAAAATAGCGCAGTGTGTGGAAGGGAGGAGTGCTCTGTATCCTTTTAAATCAGTATGGGGTTCCTTAACGGGAAACACCGTTCCCTTGCTTTTGGAAGTCTTTGTTACAAATAACTTGGTTCTCAAAATAAAGACATGTAATCCAACTTCATTGTTCATACACTTTTAGGGAATGTTCACAAAATATATAAATACGAAAGCAATAGGAGTAGGATCCTGCACACCTAAATCGCAATAATAAAAAGTTAAATGCTGGGTGCTCCTGCACTGTAGCCAACAGTATGTACACAATAATAGAGGATATAGCCAAGCACACCAGTCTTGAACAAATCAACAATATATAAATAGGTTAATAGGTAACATCTATCTATTTAAACCCTGAAATAACTAGAATAACAGTTATGGAAACGCTTAGATTACAGCTCACATGAACTGAAAGTCTCTTACATAGTTCAACTTGCTTTTCGTTATTAATTCGCCAACAATGAAATATTCAAATGGAATAACTGTCAATATGTAGCAAAATAAACTGAGGTCAATTTACACTGTTTAATGCATGTTTTGCCAAATGAGGTGTGACAATCACACATGGCACACATAACGTGAATCTAGCAGAATTTATTTCCACGATCTAGGGGACAAAAAACAAAACAAAAACCCAGACTCCAAATGGCAATAGGAAAGGATCAACAAGAACTAAATATATTAACAGTCATTTTCAATCTTTTTGAAGTTTAGAAACTTATCCAGTCCACTCTTGAAGCTATTAAATGAACTTTCCATTACCACATCTGCTGGAAGACAGTTCCACCGTTCTCACTGTGAAGAAACCTTTCCTAACTAACCTGAAGATAAAACTTCTTTTCTTCCAATCTAAAGGATGTCCTGAGTCCTCTGATAATCTATTTGTGAACAATGCACCAGATAGTTTATTGTATGGCCCATTAATATATTTGTATAAAGTGATCATATCTCCCGCAAGCACATTTTTTTCTGGTGTAAACAGCCCTAACTTGTATAATCTGTCTGCATAGTCAAACCCCACCATTCCTCTTATTAATTTAGATGCCATTTTCTAAACTGTTTACATTTCCAAGTTGTCCCTTTTATAAATAGGGTTCCAAATCTGCACCACATATTACAAAAAAGACCTTACCAGTGCCTTAAATCTAGACCCCTCTTTATACAAGACACTTATAAACAGAATAAATAGTTTAGAACCCTGCGGCATGCCAGACAACTTAGAGTAAAGTAAAAGATTTCCGTGTTACCATGGATCTCATCTCTACATGCATCCTGTCAGAAGGTATGGTTTTTAAAGGTAAATTATTTCTGCTTCCAGCTTAACCAATATGACCTGCCCCTGCAATCAAAGCTGGGTACACACAGTACAGAACAGTAAAAGATGACAGACAGGATCTGCAAGATCCTGTCTGCCATCTTTCAAAGATCTGCATACACACAGTCCCGAGCGTTCTCCCTACACACATCATAGGAAAAACACGTGGGACTGTGCATTTCCCTCGGCCGCAGCAGACTCCTCTATAGGGAGTCTAGCGCGGCCGATGGAAATTTTCGGTCTTTCCCAAACAAGCATTCGGCGGCCACAAGCTCATTCGGGAAACGAACGTACACACAGCAATGATAAAGCCCCGATCCCGTCGGTTCCGACAGTATCAGGGCTTTATCGTTACTGTGTGTACCCAGCTTTAGTCTAGGCATTGCATAGATTGACATCAGTATTACAGCATAATAAAGGTTGCATTAGTCAGAGCACAGACTGAGGGAGGGGGTGGGACAGACCAGGACAAAGTGCACAACTTTAAAGCAATAAAAGAGGGGTCTAGTGAAAACCCAGGATTGAGGACCAAGCAGTCTAGGTCCTCGCCAGGGATACTTTTAAGGAGAGGGGGTTGTTGGATAGAGTATATAATTACTCCTTAAAGGATAACTCAAGTTGGGAGGCAGAGTGGACTGCACCCGGCGAGCCCAACTTTAGGGTAGTATAACTCTGCATCTAATGCAGTTCCAGTGGTGAGTATCTGGCAGTTTCGGATCCTCACTCTAAGTACCTTAACAGGGGACAGAGTGATTTTAAACAAAGGTGTTCTAGTTTGGACATATATATATCACAGAAACTGATCAATATAATTTTCTTTTTGGGTACAGTGTAAATTTTACAAAAATATGTTCACTATCAAAATTTACTGGCACAGCTCTGGCCCCTCAAGGACTGTGAAATTAAAGCGTTAATCATGGCTGTATCCACTGGGTCAGAAAGTCATTGGATGGCATGCAGTGAAAATGGCCAAAATATTTTTCTTCCGCTTTCTATATTTGCATTAAAAAGTATTTTAATCTTACTTATCCAGTTCAACACCAAAAAAGTGAAAAAGACATAAAACTCACTTGATATCATTTAATATTATTCTGTCCACAACTTTTCGCTTGCATATAAGGCCTGTTTTCAGTTTAACTTTGTAGCGGATGTTATAAAAGCTGATGGTCGGCCCACCAAACATCTGCTTTCTCGTAATTTTCCCATTTAAGGCCGGCTCCATCATCTGAACAGCAGTATGGGGCTGTTTGCTTTCCATACTGATGGCACCGCGTTCCTATAGACAGAAAATCAGAAAAGTTATTTGCAACAGGAGCGCCACAATAAATGGTATTAGCTAAACATTTTTAAAGACAGCTAACCAAAACACAAGAGCAAAATTACATTCAATGGGGCCCATTTAGAATGTCTCTGTATTGATAAATATCTATGCCACAGCTTCTTACCAAATGGATTGCTTGTAAAATAACATAGCGTTCTTAAAATCACAGAATATGTATTTAAATTATGCATTATTCTTTATGCCCCCCCTAAATACCGCAATGTTACGGAAATACTATGTAGGACAGATCTGTATCTTGTGTAATTTTACATTTTGTGGCCGATTTGTAAAATAGTATCAATATTGTACTGTGTTTGGTATTTTACATTGCAGCCATAATAACAAAATGTGCTGCATTTTTGACTTTAGAAACAGGGCACAAAAATGAAATAACCGCAACATACAGATGTTCAAGCCAAGCGCCATTGTAAATAACCCATTACAGTATAAAAAAAACAAAAACAAAGGCACAAACAGGTCAGCCTAGGAAACATCTCACATACACTTCAGTCTAAACATAGTTAATATTTTAGTTCAGTTGCACATTCGCATTTCTACAGTAAATAGAATTTTTTAAGGTTTTTTAAGTCACAATTTGGGTTGTTCACACAAAACAGACAAAACTGCAGTGTGTTTTTCTGTGCATTTCATAATGCATTTTCCATATATTTATGTAAAAAAAAAGGACACGTATTTATGTAAAAAAATAAGTATTGGTTTATAGTTATTATGTGGTTACTGGTTAGATACTGTACCATACCTTTAGTAAATGTTTTCATGTAAACAGAACATCTGTGCAGAGTTCTGTGGTTTGGATCTATTGTTTGTATCTGCTAACTCTAGACCTATTCACTTTTTCAAAAAATCATATCAAGCAACCAAGATTGCAAAATATTAGACTTTTATCTCCTTTGCTGATTTACAGTTCTGTGACAGGTTAAATTAGCCTTATACAATGTAACTATCCATTTATTGATCATTCCAATAAGTTAATAATTAACTATGTTTTTGAATGTTCTGTTCTACGAAAAAGAGAAAGTTCAATAAAAAAATTAAAAAAAAAGACTAACTCCAATGTTAAGCGTTAAACAGAGTTGTAACTCACCCGCAAGACCCCTTCTAACATGTCTAGTGCTCCCGGGCTCTGATAGCTTCACCCAATTCTAATCAAGCCCATTGTCATTGCCTAAATATTCATATGCTGGACAACCATCTGTCCCGATTACAGGTGTAATGTCAGTTGTAAAGCATTACATTATCTGCACAACATTACAGTTGTACTTCCTTGGACAGACATATGCAGTTTTGAGACTGCGGTGAGCTCAGTATTTTTAGCTATATATAGATTAGGGCACACATATTTGAAATGGCTTTTTAAAGTATTAGCTGTTGTTTCTATGGTGATTGGATAGATAATGTTGATACATCCAGAGGCATAACTACAATGTGGGAGAAGCCCCTGAAACTGCAGGGGAGCACCAACTTAAGGTTCGTACACTTCTAGGGCTTCTGCTGCCTGAGCCAAACTTTTGAATGCCGCCCTTGATTATTTCCAGGCGTGCTGTGAAGCCGCTGTGTTAAAGTGGTGACCCTTTTAGCAGAACCCTAACTAACCCAACTAGTCTAACCTTTCCCTAACAAACTAACTAACAAATGTCTCACTCTGCCTAATGGTAGAAGTGGCCCTGTTCGTACACACATGCGATCGCGAGTCCCCATGTATGGGCCCTTTATCAGTTGAAACGGACGTTCGGTCAGTGATTGTTTGCCCGACCGACCAGGCGGATCTCCGAAGGACCGGCTGTTTCGGCCGATAAAGGGCCCATACACGGGCCAATTATCAGCCGAAATGAAGGTCGGGACCCACAATCGCATGTGTGTACGAAACTTTATGACAGATATAACCTGCCCCCCAGACAACAGATAAGCAGATGAAGCGGGGGTGGGGGGCATTATAGTTGCTGGGGTCCCGGTGATTTAGAATTGGTGCTGTGAGATTTTATGAATTTTGTTCAAAAAATCTCCTATGTATGTGCGAGAGTTCTGATTATCCCCCAAGCTTTTACTTAAAGAAAGAGTAACAGACAATTTTATGAGTGTTTGTCACTTGCTCCTCCAATAAGCTCTGGAGTTGTTGCACTCTCCTCACTCTAAAAAAAATCATTTCAGGGAGTCAGAGATATGTTATGAATATCACTGAGACTCCCTGAATGTAAGAATGAGGTGGGGTGCCTGCACTGTAGGGGGTTACAATGAAGAAGCTTAGAGAAAAAAGTAGTTTTTGGGAGCATCTGTGGTACTCGGTTAGTTTCGCTTGTCATTTGACTGGCAAATTCATTTTGAATTGAGAAAGCCAGTCGGATGACTAGTGAAATGTCTTCAAAAACTAAACTTTAAAGCTAGGTACACACCCAGCGATTTTTCCTCCTGACCGACGCGTCCGACAGTTACCGCTACCGATCGTGCGGTCCATAGAGGACCACACGATCGGACGAAGTTTCCCTCCATGTCCGATCGTCCTTTCATCCGAATCGGATGAACGGTTGGTCCGACATGGCCGCATTCACATGCGTTAATTTCGGTCCGATCAACCGATACACTGAACTATCGGTCGATTGGACCGAAATCTCTCATTGTGTGTACCCAGTTTAAGTCCAGTTGATCTAACTGAATACAACAGATATACCATGACCTGGATGAATCAGAACCTTCACAAGCTTTTGGGAGCACAACAATCAAAAACACATGAATACAGTATATCCACTGTAATAGGTTTAATAAAAATATTCACTGTATAGCTTTAATAAAAATTTCATATTGAGACTGATGTAAGTTCACATACAATGGGACACCTTTTAATTCCTGACCAACATGGCAATACATACAGAACACATACAGAACACTGAGCATATATTGTGTTACACAACACGAATATTACTGCATGGCTTGTATAAGGGAAATACACATGGCTTGTATTGTTTTTTTTCAACACACACTGTGCTACAAAAATTGCATTGAGCCCAGAGGGCACACATCCTAACCAATCTCATACCAATCAGTCACTTTGTTATCTCCCAGTAATAACATTATCCTAGTTTAAATTGTGCAAGGTTATTTTCAGAGAATGGAGATGCCTTCAATATATACTAATATTGGAAGGTGTAGGCAACTTTATCTCTTCTGCTGCTTAGCTGCATTAGAATTCTATACAACTGCAGAACTAACAAGGGTTGCTGGGAACTGTAGTACATCAACAACCCAACTGGCAATAAACTGTTCCTTTAATCACTATTCACATCATAGCCATACCAGGTACAAATTGTATGCAATACAATAACAATAACTGCATGACTGTTTATTTTATATCATCTTATTAATAGGATACAATGCCTCTCAATGTTGTAGCTGTCAGTTTTGTATCTGCTTCACAATAAATATAAATATATATATTATTTTAAAATTACTAATAGTATTAAGAATTGATTAAAGTCCTAAACAGCTTTGTGGGGTATGCAATCAAATAAAAAATCAAGTATGACGAGCCAATTTTCCTAGATCATTACATAAACCTGAGTTATTTATATATTGGTATGTATCCCCAGAAGCTTCCCTCCTGATACCCTGCTTGTTATTTAAAACCAGCCTACAGATAGGGCACATTATACAACCCAGGCTAATCTAAGCCTGCAGATACACTAACCTTACAGTTCCAGGGCAGCAGCAGACTGAATAGAGAGCTGGTTGGACAGACTATTATATCATTATCTGCACTGCCCATAGAGAAGCAAAGATCCTTCCCCTCCCATTCATTGCACCAATACTCCAGCCCATCTCCACATTGTTCAATTGATAGCACATGTACTAGTTATGGGAGGAGTGCAATGATCAGTGGAGCTGCTCTAAACTTCTGGCTACATACACAATATGGACTTCTTATCTGTATAGTCGGTTTATGTAATACACTTTGTATGGAGTGCAGCTGTAACAATTTCTATTAATTCTAATAGGCACAGATATCAATATACCAGGTCATCTTATGGTTGGAGAGTACACTTAGAAAAGGTAATTAGCACTTAGTGTGTGTAAACTGTATTACTATTAAGTCAGCCTTTCTGCATGTAGCTGCAATATGTATCCACTGATTTTCCATCTGACAACCCTAGTCCTATACTTACATTTCCTTCCTTCCTTTTTTAATCATACTGCTGTAATTGCTATTTTATTTTATTATTTCTCACTCTGTGACACCAAGGCACATTATAAGTGTGTAGTAGCCAAAAGGGACACACACCACACTGATCTTATGGCTGGTAAAACACTATTAACATTCTGTAGGGGGTATGCCATGCCTCTGTCCCCTAATTACAGGTTTGTAAAGAACTCCTCAGTGATATATTATCCTTTTATTGCAATAAAGGTAGAGCATTGTCCCTAATACAATTCTATTACAAGTGTACACACATTTTTATATAATAATGGCATACCTCCTAGCTGCGTGGTGCACTTCAAAAGTGAAGATCTTATTCTACTGCATGATGATGTTTTCATTGGTGATTAGAGGACCCACTGGTGTCCTGGTGGGCCAGTCTGACCAGTCTGCCATACTGCCATATGTATGTTATGAGAAAGCACATTGTTTGACCCATATAAAACCCAATATAAAAAAAAACCTAAAGAAATGTGTAAAGCCGAATACACACATGTCCCAGATAACACGACGAATTCCTTTGAAAAGTATTGTGTAATGACTGGCATACACATTCATCCGCTCAACCTCCCCATAATGACAACTAGCAATTATCATCCATATCTGTCCCCAGCATTAGTTGTTATTTAACAAGGTGAATCAGTAAAAGCAAAGTTCATTCTGCCTGAATGTTACCAGCTCACCTTTTGTTTGTATAATTAGAGAGACAAACCAACCAGTTCTCTACGAAGATTGTTCCAAACACTGTGTTACCAACACTGCTGTAGAAAGCCAGAAATGCTTTCTGCCAACTACCATATAGACTCATTTATTTGTATAAAGAATATATTTACAAAATTCAGTTACATGTATAAATATAAAGAATTTGAAGGAGCATAAAACGCATTCCCCATTGCATGTATATACCTTGATTAAAACTATGCATCACTTGTCTATGTGATTCCTAACCAAAACTCTACCTGTTAATCTTTAAAGACAGAAAGTTCTACATTTACTTTAACTTTTAGTTTTAAGGGGCCCATATAGGTAACAGTCATAAAATCAGAACACACAATGTTACGTGGGGGTAAGGTGCCCCTTTCTTCGGGTGAGGGGGGCACCTTACCCCCCCAAAACATTGTGTGTTCTGATGTGTGGTCACATGTCAATCTATATTTAGAGTGCAACCCTCTATGTTTGTTTCTGATACACTTGTTGGTGGAACTTGGAAGTGTCTGCACCCATTGTTGGCGTAGAGTGCATTGTATATATTTTCAACAGTCATACAATATTTCTTATCATACTATAATCTTATTGTGTGTGATTACTAACAACAATCAGATACAGAAAATGTTCCTTTTTGTTATCGCACATGACGAAAACGTTATTGGTATAAATAGTTGATTGGCTGATAATATCACTGTGTATGGAGTTGTTACGCCTTGTAAACACGCATGGTCGAACGTCATTCTTTGAGCTGACAGGCGGATTAGCGACAAACCCCCAACCAAATGCATACACACGTGTGACAATCAGCTGAAACAGACGTTCATCGCAAATGTGTCACCTGCTCATTAGGCCCTGACCCTAGGAGCTTACAATCAAAAGACTTTATCTCACAAAACCAGTATCTATTTATAATTTTGGGTATAATTGCATACAGGTAAATCACATGCCAAAACCCTAAACTGTAATAGTTTGAAATTTGAAATATATAAGTCTAAACTGACTTATGGATCCAGTTATAGATTTAGTATAGTATTTGAGGTTGAATAAAGACATACGTCCATCCAGTCCAACCCATCTAGCAATATCCTCATTTCCTGCCTAACTGTTGACAGTTGACATCACAGCCAATAACAGAACGCTAATCCCCTAGCTGCCTCTATTGAGCATGATCAATCTCATAACCAGCTTACTAATTTAAAGAAGGGGGTGTTAACAAATATAGGCATTAGCAAATATAGCCATTGACACACACTAAACCTTAGTTTCCATAAGGCGTCCAGGAGCATAGCAGGCATAAGCTAATGATTCCAGAGGACAGGGTATGATATCTCAACATAGTCTTTCTAAAAGATGACATTATGAGGGCAGAGTTTTAGGTGCTCCAAAGCATTAGTGTTTGAGCTACAAATTAAAGATTTTTTTGTGTATGTTAGGTTACGGGGGCTATATTATTGCCCAATATGCAGTTTCAGCCAATGATTGATTTGTGCGTTGTCCGATGACAAATTCACACCAACAGAATTTTATAGCTATATTAATCGACAATAATATTGGTATATGTATGGTCACCTTTAACAATTACTTCTACATTGCCAGCAAAAAGTGTCTCCATGTGGTCAACACATGCATGTTTAAATGACAAACATGAAGTCAACTGAGCATAAAGAAAATGAAATGAGGTTGTATTTGCATAAGAGATGGAGGAAGACAAGTGCGTGTGTGAATGAGTGAGTAAAGTGGTTACTTTGGTGGGAGAGAGAAGTATGAAAATGAGAGATAAGTTTGGGTGTGTGTGTGTGCAAAGGAGAGAGATAGAAAGGGATAAGAGTCCTTTTATCAGAATAAAGTGTTTGTATTTACAGTATTAATTGTAACTGAAAATCTAAGGCTGGTTACACAGATTGCAATTTTTCGACCCAATCAACCAGTCAGTGTTGGTCGGTCAGGTCAAAATATTGATGGTAACATGGAAAAGTACCACAGCAGACCTATTTGCTGTGACCAATCACCTATCTGATCGAATGTATGTCTAACATTTTTGACATGATTGATCAAAATTCCAATTGTGGCAGGCAATGGGGACAAAATATTAGACCACGTGTACACAGACAGTGTACAAATAGTGTGAGAATCTCGTATTGCCCTTATGCCTGGGCATCCTCTATATATAATTCCGTATTTAGGAATATGTTACAAATCTCAGGTTTTAGGTTTGTACATTCCGAGATTGACAAAATGTTATGCCATGTATGAACTTTATTATCTTTCTTTACATTCAGTTTATGAACTTTTATGAACTTAAGCAATCAAATTCCATTCCTTTAATGACATGGCTTCAAGGTAACACTGACAGCTCTGCTATGGAACGGAGACCTATTTCTTGAAAGTACTAAATAATAATAATGTTAATTATCTCTATAGTTCATGACATTCCTTATTCCCTGTATGTTCCAACCTAACAGGTAACTGGAACTCTCACCTCTAAAATCAGCAGCATTGTGAGGAAGACACCTGTAATTCTGGTAGTTGATAACAACTGGTTTTCTAACTTCTCAGTCATAAATACAGTGAGATTACTGGCAGATCACAGAATAATCCTATAAGATACTAGTAGGTTTTGACTGATTTAACTAATAAGTAGGTCAACATGAGTGCCAGAAGTGGGTATGATTCAGTAGTGTTTAAGGCTATGTCAATGAGCCAAGGCTATGTCAATGAGCCACATCATCACCACCTGCTTATGTTGTTAACGTTTATCACTTGTGAGTAACCTGCACCTATGATCGACTGCTGGGGTACCCACCATGTGTCTCCATTCATCATTATCATTCATTTTCTAATACAGGATTAACTCAGGAAAGTGGGTTGGGTTTCTTTAACATCCTGATCCTTCATGTAAAAAAACTGCTAAGCTTTTCCCCACATAATTCTCATGTACTGTAGGCAAACTGTTTTCTCCTCTCATCTGGCGTTATTACCCTTACCAAGAGCCTGCACTGCACAACTGCCTCCATACAGTATGTGTGCTTTACAAATTCTTTTTCTTCTCTGAAAAACACTTTCCTAAATACACATAGAGCTCTTGGGTTTGGCACAGGCCTATAATGTTCCCTTAAATAATTAATATGTGTATCTTTCATTTCATGAAAATATTGTACCTCGTGCTTTTCTTATGTTTACATTTAGAACAACTGTTAAGTTTTTGTAGAAACTCCCCGGGGAAGCTGGCATCAATCAACCACTATAAACTCACGAATTATTGAAACACTCCTCCAAAGTTCCTCCCTCTGCCAACTGTACTGCTCACCTGTCTATAATCATGAACAAATATCCTAAACAGCAGGATATGTCAAAAGAAGTTGCAACTAGGCTGCATGGCCGGCCCAATTGTTGACAACCCCCCCCCCCCCTTTCCTAATATTCACGTTTCTCCTTTGGGATCTCCTTAATTCATCACTTATCTAATACTAAGGGAGGGTCGTTCAACTATGGTATTAGTCCTGAAGCAGCTTTGGCATCCTATATATCCGCGTGAATGGCAAAATCGGACATTGAGTCCGCCTTTTCACCTTCTGCCGGTATATAAGGATTGTTTTGATCTGTTGGGTTGCAGCCTGAATGGTTTGTTCAACTATGACATGTGTCTCCCTATCGGTTGCGCTATTTCCTGTGCTATTTTTGAGACCTTCAGTTCATTCTTAGAATGGGTGGTTCGATTTGAGACGGGCTCCAGATTTGAACTTCACTACCTGGATGACTTCCTTTTTGTAGGCCCAAAAGAGTCAAATCACTGTTCCTTTTTGTCACAGTCTTTCAGGTTTTGGATGGCTAAGTTTGGAGTCCCACTATCAGCAGAAAAAACAGTAGGACTCATGACCACACTTTTATTTTTTGGCATTGAGATCAGTTCTATTAGGATGGAATGTAGACTGCCTGAGGACAAACTACTTGACTTACTGAAAGGGGTTAGGGTATGTCTGCAAGCTAACAAGGTCACTATCTGGCAGTTACAGTCTTTATTGGGATCCCTGAATTTTTGCGGTTATCATTAGCCACATGCGGGGCAAGGGTACTGAATCATCACATTCGGCTATCCAGGGAGCTCAAGGAAGATATTAAATGTTGGGAAACCTATTAATCCTTTTAATGGTAGGACGCTAATACAGAATGTTGAACAATCTAGGGAGGAACTGCATTTATACACATATGCCGCCGGTTCATTGGGCTTTGGGGCCATCTTTGGGCAGCCTGGAGTGCAGGGAGCTGGCCTGATAGCTAGGTGACTACTGGCCATTGTAGAAATATGACCTTGTTGGAATTGTTCCCAATTGTGGTAGCAGTGGAGTTGTAGGGGTATAGGATGGCTGACAAATCCATTTGCTTCTGGAAAGATAATGCAACTGTGGTCCTTGTGATTAACAAACAGTCCTGTTTTTCTCTTCCTGTCCTTGCCCTGATGTGGCACTTAGTGCTTCGTTGTTTACAGCTCAACATCTGGTTCAGGACTAAGCATGTACCAGGCATTGATAATACGGTTGCTGACACTCTCGTTTTTCAGAAATAGGCTCCCTCAACCTAGCACAATCATGGTAAGGCATGGAAGGAGTGGGTGGATATGGCAGGGGGCAGAGATGTTCAAAAGGTAAATAACATTTGGAAACAAGTTATTTTGGAAAACCTAGTAAGCCCGAAAAAATCCCATTGCTCGGGCCTGGTGGCCCAGAGAAGACTACAAGGAGTTTCCTATTTCTTTCACCACTTGGGTTGAAAGAACATAACCAAAGATTTCTTTGTCCAGTCAATCCTAAGGTGGTGGAAGAAGGAATATACACCAAATGGAATGGTACAGAGACCTTACTCAAAATGTTTTATTAATAGACTCAATGTTAAAAACAAAAACAAAAGACTTACAGCGGAATGGAGTTGTAGCTCAGTCACCTTCCTTGACCTATTAATTACTAAGGATAATAATAACTCTGGTGACAGAAACTTATACAAAGAAAACTGCGGTTAATTCAGTCTTGCTAGCGTCTAGCCATCATCCACCCAACTTGGTACAAGGAATACCGGTGGGTCAATTTCAACGTATAAGATGAAATTGTTCCTCTAAGTTGAAGTTTCTGGAGCAGTTTGAACATCTGAAATGGAGGTTTCAGATGAGAGGATATAAGAGAAGGTAGATACAAAAAGGCTTTAAAATAGCACGAAAAAAGACGAGAGCAGAACTTCTGTATGAAAAAAAGCCAAAAAAAGTGGAGGTGGGTGATGGTCCTATTTGCTTTATAACTACATATAACAAAGACTGCAAACACATTAGAGATATACTACAGAAATATTGGTTTCTTTTGACAGACGATGCAGACTTAAAATCCAGAGTTGGCTGCTACCCGCAAATGACAGCTAGGAGAGGGATAAATCTTAAAAAGATATGTTATCTCCCAGTCATTTAAAGCCAAGGGAGAGAGATATACGAACTTGGCTAAATATTCCTCCAGTGAAGGGCAAAAGGGCCTGTGGAAGATGTAGCATGTTTAACAAATGGTAAAAAAATGACACATTTCAAGGGAAGGATGGTCATCAGTGAAAAGTTTAATAACATGTCAGAGTACTATATAGTAATCTATTTATTACAATGTTGTTGTGGAATAAAGTATGTGGGACAAACCAGAAGAAAACTGTATATACACATTGCAGAACATGTACGTGCTACAATTAACGATTAGCCTGAAAGAAGCGCTATGGCTAAACACATAATTGAGACACATAAATAAAATAAAGTCCTTTTTACATTTATGGGAATATAACAAATTCTATTGGGCCAAAGATGTGGAAATATAGAGTCTAGACTGCTTCAAGCTGAAAGCAGGTGGATTTTTAACCTCCAAACAGAGATTCCCTCAAGGTCTGAATGATGGCATACAGTATAGCTGCTTCTTTTAAATTATTGACTCGAATCTGCATTCCTTAATTGAAAGTAATGCTTAAATGTTAAAAGGTTAGAAAGTAATGTAAAACAATAAATGTCAGCGCTGATCGTTTACATAGTAGTGTTAAGGTTAATCTTGGGTTATTGTGGGCCATATGCCAGCCTTACGTTCGTAGGGACAAGGCCATTAAGGGTTCAACCTCAGCATTTGTGTATTTATTTTGCCTTTAACTCATGCCTTTAAGTAGGTATCCGCCCCCTTGGGCTAATAGGTATATATACAGGTTTCGTTTTGGGAATTGCGAGACCCTGACGAAGCTTACACATGGAAAGAGCAAGCAAAATGCGCGTCAGTCCATGTAGTCCAGACTGAGCGTGTTGGATGTATGATTCGGTGAGGAGACACGGCATGGATTAGTACCAGATACCGTCACTAAGCCCAGGTGAAACACAGACCGGATGGAGCCAACTTCGGGAGCTTGGAAGCGGATCTAAGATTGGAGGCTCGAACATCGTAAAAGTGACGTAAGCCATGATACCCAAGCAGGATGAGTAGCCTCCTTCTATATTTAAGATGACTGTCTGTTGTTTAAGTCCTGGGTGTGTGTAGGATATTCGCTATTCTGGTTTCTATGTTGCCGAATGTATCAGTAGTGACAACTATCTGACGAACTATCAGTATCTTCACAGAGGGGTTCCCTTTTATGGCTGCTCTTATCTATTTATTTGCACTAGGCCACTTGGTCATATTCCAGTGAGAGAAGTTGGAACTTACACCTTGTGATGGAGGCCAAACCATCATTGAAGAGTGTTTAACTCCAGAGGTTCAAACATCGTAAAAGCTAAGGGAGTTACCTTGCCAAAGCAGGATGAGTAGCCTCAGCATACTGTGATTTATGTATAGCAGTTCTTTTTGGGTCCCTGTCAGGCCATGGTTGATATATAGGCCTAGAGTCATTCTGAACTTGTATATTTAAGTGACATTCCACTTTTTTTACCGAACATTTCCAGCACGAGGTCCAGGACCAAATATTTTGAGACCTTTTAGGGTATATCTGTTGTATTCAATTAGATCAACTGGACTTGAAATGTAGTTCTTGAAAAGTGTGCCCGTTGGTGCACAATAGAAATTATGTGTGTGTATGTTTTGCTATGTGTGGATATAGTGGATATAGAATCTTCACACAGGTATACACAGGTCTGAAAGTAGACTTATGCAATCCTGCCACACTGTGTGGTTGAAACTAAACATGCTAGGTTAATACATATAAATACAGCAAGTGGTGATGGTACGTCTTATATTATAACAGAAAGTACCTCACAGCGTCATGTTATTATAATAGCATTGCCAGGGCTGGCCTTTGATATGGATCGACCTGTGCGGTCGCACAGATTGCATTACCAGGTGGAGCCAGCAGGGAGTCTTAGGTCACAGACCTGTAGGTCAAAGTTGTGCATCAGTGCCACAGCCTCCCCAGTTACAGTCCTGCAGATCAAATATATGTATCAGCACCAACACAGGTGGTGGGTTTGAAGCAGACCAAGGCAAGCAGCATTTAGCAGCCTATTGTGTGTGCCCAGGGGGTGTTTTGGAGGGGGTGCCAGGTGCCAGTAACAAATCTTGTACAGGGTGTTCTTTATCCTAAGGCCGGCCCTGAGTATTACCCTTGTAATCTAACATATAAACAAACATTTCTCATTCCCAGATTACCTAAAGAAATGGATTTATTTTCTCTTTTATACAAATCTAATTGGGGAAAAAAATTGCTTCAGAGCAATTTTTAATATCTGATAACTGCTTTTTATTTCAGTATTACAGTAAATCCTTGGTATACCTGCCTGGCTTTACCACTAAGCAAAAGGCTAAGGACTTGCAAGCGAGCACCTCCATCCCAACCATTAATAGTGGCTGCCAATTCAAATTGTTCTAGCCAACCAGTCCACACCTTAGTTAATCCATCAAATGGATCAGGTTTAAAAATACAGTAGGTTTGGCAATTGGGCCTGGTAGAGCTATTGAGTCTTATTGGGGCATTTCATCTGCAGGTACAAGGACAGGAGGATTTAAATCAATTCTAGTAACAGCCTCCATAGCTTAATACAGAGAACAAACATACAAAGAAAACAGAGAGAATAAATGGTATTACCAGCACCACTGCCACCAATTTGTACCAGATCACTGCTTTATGGAAGGATAATGGGTAGCATGGCACACAGTGGGTTACTCTGGTGGTATGGCACTAAGCAGACAGTGCACATAAACAGGTTCCCCACATAACATCAGAGTTGCCTCAGAGTTTGTATCCAATAAGGTAAATTGTCTGTCCAATAATCTGTTCTCCCAAAAGGTGGTAACAGGATCTTTTACACAGGATCTTGTGTTGCAGTCAATATCACTCCAAAGCACACACCACAATCTACTTTCACTTTCTCTCCTCCTAGCCATAGAGAGTAGGGATGTCTTGTCTTTTATTACTCCACCTGCAGGCTGGAAGTGGTATATAAGGCTCCTTTGTGTATATGTCCATTACAATACACATCACATCCTGTGTAGCAGACAGAAACGTTTTTTGGATTACACTTCCTTTCACATGGAGCAGTTACAGGGGTGTTGTTTAACCTCCCATTTTGACCATACCATTATAAAAATGATTCTCAGCTCTGTAAGTAAGTTTATGTATTTTGTATATTTTGTGTATGTATGTATGTATGATTTTATTTATAAAGCGCCACTTGGGTACGCAGCGCTGTACATTAAAAATATAAACAAGGGGATAAGTGCAATCCATTATACAGATAGATAAAAATTAAATAAATAAACACAATTTCATACATCGGTTAAGAAAGCATATATATAAATTAAGTATAAATTGATATAAGTGCAACAAGCCTGGACACATTAGGAATGAGATCCCTGCCCCGAAGTGCTTACAATCTAAGTGGAAGGGACTACATACAGATACAAGTGGGGGGGATGGGTAAAAAGTGCTTAAAAAGGCTAACAATCATTTGTTCTGCTGATGCTCAAAAAGGTAGGCTAACAGTCTAGATTTCAAAGTATTAATGGATGTAACCAGGCGAAGCGAGAAAGGGAGAGAGTTCCAAAGGTAGGGAGCAGCAAGAGAGAATGGTTTATGGCGGGAGGCAGCAGTGTTAGTTGGGGGGCTGTGGAGAAGATTTCCTTGTGAGGAACGGAGGGCACGGCCTGGAACATAATGGACCAAGAGAGAGGATAAGTAGGGAAGTGCAGTAGAGCGAAGGGATTTAAAGGTTAAAAGTAGGGTATTGAATATGATTCTTTGCGCTATACTTTATATACATTTACTGATGGTTATTTAGATGGTAATATAGTGGATAATACACCCCCAATTGTAAATTATAAGTATATTAGAAGTCACCGCGAAGTTCCGTAACTGCATAAAAGCACGAGGCCGCACAGAACTCCAAGGTGACTTCTAATATCCTTATAATTTACAGTTGGGGTGCATTATTTATTATTACCTACCCCTTTGTGGCTTCTGGTTTCCTTCTCCTCCTGGAACTGCAAGATTATAAGGCTATAATCTTACAGTTTCTCCCATAGAAATCCAGTACAGGGGTAGGTTATAAGGCTATAATCTTACAGTTTCTCCCATAGAAATCCACTACAGGGGTAGGTTATAGTGAGATAGTGAGATACATATGCACCTTTCCTAAATGTAATATCCTACACCCCCACCTCATTGGTAGTTCCTAAAAACTCAATGCAATCTCCTATGAAGATATACTGTAAGTAAATTGATATATTTATGTTAGGTGGAGAATCCAATTACAGTAAGTGTTTAATAAAATTGTTTGTATTGGCCTAAGCTCAATCCTACTGCACAGGAAGCTACTGGAGCTCTGTTGGAGTCTTCCGTCCTCTCTGCTCACTAGTGTTTATTCTTGGTTTATCGAGAATTTTTATTAAACCTGCAAGGATAATTCTATTGTATTTACAGTATTTGCTGTTCTATTGCTATATAATAAAAGCTCGCTCTAACTGATTTCTGTTCCATGTATTTTGCTATACATAGCTTTCAAATCTGTAATATATTATGGGATCTTTATCTGATATAAAGTCATAATGATATTGTACACTCATTGCTGGCAAAGCACTAAACTCCGACCCTTCATACTTATGTTGCTTTCAGCAGATAGTGATTTAACTACAAAAATGCTGCAGGTACAGGTCTCCCAAACTTTCATACTTTATTTATTAATTAATTTGGCTTGAAGAGACAAATTCTTTTTCTTTCTATTTCATCTTCTTTTATTCTTCTTTTTTAGAAGTCTGAATCTCCTCCATCAGTTTTCAATGTAGAGACACAAAATTTGTGAATTTAGAGACGTGCAGGACAAACAGGAGAAGTGTTTTCTTCTTTTCTTACTACATTATAGGGAAATTTCAGGACATTTATTCCCAATTTCAGGACATTTATTCCCATTGACTATGATGTGTTCAATCTTCAAACATGACTGAGGTTTAGGGTCATGTTATCAAACCCAAATGTCATGAAATACACCTGGACCCACGGCTACACTAACTACACACTAAAATATATACAATAAAAGCACAATAACAATTATATGTAAATTACAATGTATGTTTTATGTATTTAGAATTAAGTAAGACATTAGTGCTGGTATTGGCTATTTCCATCTTAAATCCATGTTAACCACTTTGTGGCAATGCATCAAGGGTTAACACGGGTAGTAATAATGGGTACACTCACCTACTGATACAACCTCACAACTTAACCTACCCTTTTTATCCAGAGCAACCATCCCTAAACCATCAAAAACCGTTATGGTCTTAAATACAAAAAACATACCCAGACAGGTTTCTACCTGTAAGTAAATATGTAAATTGTTACCACCTGGTTTTGGCTGCACCACATTCTCTGGAATATTGCGTGTTTTAGAATCTATTGTGTATATTTCTAGCCCTGGCAACCCTGGTTTGGTTTTGGCAACAGGTGGGAGGCTAATAGAGCCAAGATGAAATATAAGGGGAAAAAATGTAATTTCATAACATTGGCAATGTAAAAGTACACAGTAATATTCTGTCCCTAAATGAATACAGGCTCAGTAAAACAAGTAAAACAGGACGAGTCGGTTGCTATGAGGTGCCATTTATTCCAAGAACATTTTGTAAAAAAAAAAAAAGCACACTTTGGTGACAAAAAAATTAATTTAGTTGACCAAAAGAAATACTGTGGTAATAAATCAAAATTTTGGCCAGCAAAAAACTATTGTAGCACCAAAATATTTATTTTGGTGTAAGAAATGATATAATGAATACACATCAATAGTTTTGTCTATGGAATAACTTTTTTTCTCACAAAAAAAACCTCCAGTGCATTTTGTATATTGAAAACATACAACTACAAAATGCATTTGGTCACCAACATTTCCTTTTTGTAAGGATCTGGATAATCCTCATCACATTTTGTATACAAAAATTTTTAACCATGGTTTAAACAATGGTTAAAGGGCAACTAAATTGAAAAACAAATAGCCCTATATAAATATATAGCATCAGACATGGATAACGATCCTTTAACTGCCCGATGTTCTGTATTTATCAGTCAAAGAGTGTAACAACCTTTATTTAAAAATATTGAAAGAGAACTAATTGAAAACCATGAAAAACACATAGGGCATGGCGTGCAAATACTTCAGTGGAAAAGTTCAGTGGAAAATATTTTTATAATTCTTAATTTATGTTATACATACCTACGGTAGTTATTCTACATATTCTTTTCCAATTTAAAAAATTAGTTGAACTTATACCCATTGCTATTCCCTGCTGTTGACATTAGTGAGCTTATATTTAGGATTCTGTAACAGTCCTTCTTCCCAGAATGCACACTACCTTGCAATGTTCCTAACTGTAATTTATGCTGATCAATCCATGCGCTGGAGGGCAAGACCATAACGGTCTCTATTAGGGGTCCTGCAAACAGGAAGTCAGTTATTCGAAAGCATTTATTTATACACAGACAAAATGCTAAATGGGCAGGTTATGGTCATTAAGTAATTCCCTGACAGTCTCGGAAGTCTCTGCAAGAAAACCGGAATAAACAAGATACAATCTCACCCATGTGGCGTCTGTTCCGTTCATACCACAGCAATGCCAAGGCTACACAATAGTTGAGTTGGAGCATGGAATGCTAGGAACTCCTCCACACAGGGAACGTAAGGCACACAGTCCCGGGTTTTGCACAGCTCGCAATTAGCCAACATTGCACCAAAATGCTGTTCTTTTAGGAGTGAATTGTACTGTTTATACCAGTGAGCTGTGATGCTGTGCATTGCGTAAAATGCACTACATGCAGCAGTTTGCAATGTTATTGCATAGTGGTGCCATTGAAATCAATGTACACCGAAATGCGATAACGCAGGGGAACATCGCAGAGACATTCATCATGGTAATTAAAAAGGAAAAATAAGAAAATAAGATAGACTAGAGAAACTGCAATTGTTTTTTAGTGGAATCAGGAATTGTTGGAATTGTTTTTTTGTTGGAATGTATCCTGTATCAGGAGGCAGCACCCAGACCACCAAGATGAAGCGTGACTTATTTATACATTTTCAGGGCATATGCCAACCATATAAATTAACTTACTCATCATATAATCACTTATTTATTATGGTTGGGCTATAGAGGGCCTATAACTCAGTTTGTAGTTACAGCATTGACTGCAAATGTTGTACAATGCAATAACATTTCTATAGAACTTTCTACATTGGACTCAAAGCACTTAACGTGTCTCAGGGTTCAGTATTAGTAATTGGTGGCAGGGTGAAGTTTTGTCACAGTGGATGCAATCTATAGTTCCAAATATGATATCTCCTTCCACTCCTTCCTTGTTAATATTGGCGCTGTGCTCTCCAGGCTGCTAATCACAAACAGCTCTATAATACAATGTGCAAGTAATGAGAGCCACACTCACAATTTCTTTTATGTGATTTTTGTTGTGACCAGATACATGCACCTGACGAAGGGGATTGCCCTGAAACTTTGTACACGTATCTGGTCACAATAAAAAGCACATAAAAGATACTGTGCGTGCGGCTCTCATTACTTGCACATTGTGATACAATCTACAAGTTTGCAAATGCTGCACTGAACAGGTGGGTTTTCAGTCAGGATTTTTAGCACCTCCAGGAATGGGGTAGTTCTGACTGACAGGGGTAAGGAGTTCCATAAAGTGGGTGCGATATGACAGAAGAGTTTGTGACCAAAGGATTTTGGGTGGACTCTGGGGATGACTAGATTATTAGAACCTGCTGATCTGAGGTTGGGGGAGGAGCAAAGATGTTGCAAAAACTCTTTCATGTATCCAGGACCTAAATTATGCCATTTATATGTAAGTAGGCCAATTTTGAACAGGATTCTTGTTTTTATGGGTAGCCAGTGAAGGTAGTTCAGGATTAGCATTATGTGGCATAAGATATTTACATTCTTGTGTGTGATATGGCAGCAGCATCACCAGGTCCTCTGAACTTCCTTCTTCCTGCTCTGAAACTGTCAGTCAATCTGTCCTGTGTCTCCTCCTCCCCTTTGCAGCCCCCCTGGTCCCTCCCACTCATGGACCCCATGGTCCCTCCAGTTGCAGGTCCCCATGGCCCATTATCTTACAGCCCCATGTGACCCCGCCCACTTGCAGGTGACGTGGCCCTGCCCACTCGCGGGTGATGTGGCCCCGCCCACTCATGGGTGCCAAAGCCCTGCCCACTCGCGGGTGCCTAAGCCCTGCCCACTCGCGGATGCCTAAGCCTCGCCCACACACGGGTGTAGTGGGTTACTCAGACCCCCCCCTACAGAAAACTCTGTGGAAACAGCCTTTTCAGGCAGAGTGAGAACAGAGTTTTTAAAAAGTTACTTCTATAGTAAAATGTATACATTGCTCCAATCCAGACATTAAAAAAGTTAGTTTGTGCTCCCTTCCTCTATGGCTCCGTATTTGCACACAGTCTGATTTACTGCAGAGCTCCCCACTCCTCCTTCCCTCTCTGGTCATTCTTGACTATTTTTAACTTATATATCTCGGGACAGAGGAGGAAACTGAATAAAATAAAGGTCCCAACAAATAAAAACAAGTCTTACATCAGACAAAACAAAACATAAGAACAACCTTGACTTCAGATTCTTAAGAAAAGTAAAAAATACTCTCAAATGAGATGCAAAAATAATTTTTGCTTCAGAGTAAAAGAATAAGGTAATAAATAAATAATGAATGTAAAGGCAAACTAAAGTTAAATATTAAGATTAAATATTGATCAATCATAAAGTTATTTTTACACTTTTAAATCCATAATGTTACCCACACAGACACAGGTAAACATACCTACTGACCCACCCTTCTATTTCCAAGGCAGCCCAATTTAAAAGGCAACTAAAATAAAACAAATCTTGATTAATAAATAAAAAGTTATTCTTACACTTATAAATGGAAAAGCACAAAAAAAACCTCTCTCCAACCCCTACACTGTGAGGTCTCTACTAATCTCTTTCCAACACACTGACAAAATGGCGCCTCTCGAGCTGCTTTTATACTCTGAAGGTTGGCACTGATAAAAAACCTAACATTTGTGAAAATTGTGTCGCTAAATCCTTTTGAAAAATTAGAAGAAAACCAGAATTTTAAAATTTTCAAAAATTCCGCTGAAAAGCAGAATTTCCAGAAAAACGTGGATACGTGATACGTGGATCTCGGAAATCCGCCCCGGAACCAGGTTTGGATCTGTGATCTGGTCCATCTCTAGTCATGTTATATCTGTTATATTCAGTTAGATCAACTGCACTTGAAGTTTAGTTTTTGAAGACATTTCGCTAGTAATTCGAATGGCTTTCTCAATTTAGAATTAATTGTATGACAATCAGTGGCGTAGCTATGTTAAAACATTTGAGGCTTGTGCTCCAGGTCTTTGGCAAAGTGCCCCGAATGTTGTAAGAAAGCCTAACTCAAGGAAGTGCTTCAAATCATTTTTCCCAATAGTGACATGAAGTATTTATAGCTAAAGGTATTTTTTACACTAGACATGTCCTTTAAGTCCAGTTGATGTAACAGAATACCACAGTGCTTGTATGGCTAATAATTCTTCTTCCAAAGGAAACAAGTGAATGAATGGAGATCCTAAACAAGGGCAGGTAAGTCTGCTAAGAACTTTAAAAGCAGTAATATATTATATATATTATATAAAATCGTAGCTACCTTAAAGGGTATGTCCGACCATGAAAATATTTTTTTATATGTTCTTCCCCCAGCCACAACCACTCCATTTATTTTATTAGAAAATGCCCCAAACTTTACTTACCTCCCCTCTTTCCTCCGTTGCGCTGCCAGGCCCTCTGCTTGCGAGAAAATGCAAGCAGAGTGACGGGACCGGCAGTCGCGTCTGTGATTGGCTGAGCGGCAGCCAATCACAGACGCAGCTGCTGGGAGTTCATTGCGGCGGAGGAAAGAGGGGAGGTAAGTAAAGTTTGGGGCACTTTCAAATAAAATAAATAGAGCGGTTGGGGCTGGGGGGACAGAGGGAATGACATATGTAAAGGGATTAACACTAGGCTGAGGGAATTCTAATCGGGAGGGGGAGGGAGGGGGAGAAGGGCTGCAGTACGCATGCCAAACTTCTCCTGGAGGCCAGGTAGGAGGCAGAGTCCTATATGGACTCTGCTTCCTCCTGGTGGGAAGTTTTTGGGATTGGGGGGGACTACAGGAGAACCATATGGAGCTGGGATGTGAGGTAAGGATTAAACTACACTACATGATGGGCCAGAGTGGGGGGGATTAGTTTTGGGGGTGGACATGCCCTTTAATTGCTCACTGTACAAAACCTAAATATAAAACTTTTTGTACAACTCTATGCATACAAAGAAGTTGCAGAGTGAAAATAATGTAGAATTGTAGTAATAATCTTACCGATGAGTCTGTGGTACTGCATGGGTGATATTTTACATTTGGGTCAAACATAATTAAAGGTTTGTGGGTCTTCTTGCTCAAACCTTCTTACTCCTGTTCATCAGAGGGAGAAATGCAAAATTGTTATTTAACATTTAGTATTTAAAGGACATGTATATTTAATTTTTTATCATTTACATTTGGTTGACTTCTATTTTATAATTATAGGGACCGCAGGATCTTCCTTAAAAGTTTTTTTTTTGGGCCAGAAATTGCACGTCAAACTTATAGTATCTTCTATGATTGGAGCTGTCACAGACCCTGCTGTCACAGACCATTCCCATGACGGTGTGCTTAGTAGAGCACATCCAGGATCATTTGCATGTGGTACATATCCCTGAGAAGAGTTACAAGTCATGTAGGATGCAGGGTCAGTGACATCCAAGATCATAGCGGGTAAGATTGACAGGCAAAAGGTCAAACCAAAACACAAATGTAGAAATAAAAATGGATTTACTTTATATATATATAGATATACTTTATTAAATAGTCAAGACAATATCATGTTAAATGCAAAATATTCTTGTATAAAGAACAATTTACACTGTTTTTTGTATGAAAACTAAAATAAGATAAATTAGAATAAAATGGTGTCTGCATTCTGCATGCCATTGTAGTATCTTCCAGTTCTCTCTGTTAGGTGACCATAAAGTTTACAGTAATATTGTCAAATAAACACACAAAAGTTTCCAGGAAAATACATTGCACATAAATACTATAAGCTACTATAGATAATCTACTATATGGGATTTTATTTAAACCAATAAACCATGTCCCAATGCAATGCAATAAATAAGTCCCTACCATAAAGTGCTGTATTAGTGAAATACATGGCAGGTCCAATTCACTGCTTTCCTTCTCCCTACATTAGGAGGCGACAGTGTTACCCGTAGGAAGATTATTTAATATCAGTGAGATACAAGGCAGGTCTATTCACTGTTTTCCTTCTCCCTACATTAGAAGGTGACAGTGTAACCAGTTGGGATTAGTTACTATCAGTTAGGTAAAAGGCAGGTCCATTCACTGATTTCCTTCTCCCTACATTAGGAGGTGACAGTGTAACCAGTTGGAAGATTAGTTACTTTTGTTTCTTTTCCGATCCCTTGGCAGGTTCAGCCTTTACTAGTTGTTCCATGTTACCCCTCTGCTTTTTCTTGGCTGGCTGCCCAGATTTAGGAAATACATTTTTTCTCTGCTAATACTGCAGTATGGAATTTATTTTTTAGTAAAAACTAAGGACATGCCGCCCCTATAGATCATGACGCCATGGCCTGGGTGGCCTTATGGAAAATCTGTCCCTGACTACCTTAATGATACATTGACTGTAATAACATCACTAGTGCCTAGTAATAAATTTCTATTAATAACAGTAACATAGCAGTAAACCATAAAGGAGAACACACCTCCCTGCCTTACATTACAGAGGTTGTCATCTCTCCTGAAGACCTTAAGCTGACCATACACCCAATGGGATTTGCCAAGTGTCATCAAGGTGTGGGGGTCGAAATGATCGACAACGATGCAGATGGACTATCGCCATTGGTCCTTCCCGGAGGAAGGCATAAAGATCCTTGTACTGCTTATACTATAAATGGCTCTGTGCTAAGTGTACCTTATCCTACAGTATTCATCCTTTTAGTATATGGCTACTGGATTAACACAGCTACAACCTTGGAGGATCTTGGAGTTTTGGTGGATAACAAACTTAAATATAGCAAGCAGTGCCAGGCAGAAACAGCTAGAGCAAGCAAGAATCTTGTATAAAGAGAGGTATGGATTCATGGAACAAAAATTTTATATCCCTCTTTTACAAAGCATTGGTAAGGCCTCATTTGGAATGTGCGGCGCAGTTTTGGAATCCTGTGTACAAAAAGGACATCTTGGAAATAGAAAGAGTTAGAAGAAGAACAACTAAATTAATAAGGGTACTGGAAGAGCTTGAATATGAAGACAGATTGGATAAGTTACGTTACAATTATGTACACTAGAGAAAATGCGCTGGCATGGTCTTTAATTTCGGAAAGGATTTTTCATTGCGAGAGCGGTAAAGCTATGAAACTGTCTTCCATTGGACGTGATGTTGACAGGCAGCCGCAAAACTGCAGCCCCCCCTCCCCACGCCAGATGTTAGGCCGGGTCCTGACCCATCTACCTCCCCAGAGCATCCACGATCGCTGTTTTTAAACCGATGATCATGCGTATGCAGTTAGGATAATCGCGATCAGCTGCTTTAAAGGCTGGTACCGAAACAGCTGATCGCGGATGCCCTCTTAACCATCAGCCCCCCACCATCACGGGCCCACTGATGGCAGGTTCATCTGATAATTTAAATTTTAAAAAGGTGGACGTGATGTTGGCAGGCAGCCGCAAAACTGCAGCCCCCCTCCCCCCACGCAAGATGGTAGGCCGGGTCCCTGACCCATCTACCTCCCCAGAGCATCCACGATCAGCTGTTTTTAAACCGATGATCATGCGTATGCAGTTAGGATAAGCGCGATCAACTGTTTTAAAGGCTGGTACCGAAACAGCTGATCGCGGATGCCCTCTTAACCTTCAGCCCCCCACCGTCACGGGCCCACTGATGGCAGGTTCATCTGATAATTTAAATTTTAAAAAGGTGAGTTTCTAACAATAAAGAATGTTGCATGGTACTGGTATTGATACATAAAGTTGGAATAGATCCAGGAATATTTCTGTTTGCCAGAAAAGGAATATTTTTTTTCCCCTCATACTGTTTTTTTTTTTTTTGCCTTTCTCTGGATCAACTGTTAGGCAGGAAATGTGTAGGTTGTTCACACCTATCCACAAACTATTAAGTTGATATAATCACCCTCTACATTATCCTGCTTTGACATTTCATATACTTTTACCTGTTGACAAATCATGTTTGCAATTGTAGTTATTATTACAATTGGAATTTTGATGATAAAATGAATAGGCCAGGCAGCTGCCTGAACATAAAAGGAACATTGAGTGGTAATTTTTAGTGTATGGCCAGTCTTAGCCAGATACCCTGGCCATTCACCACTTGGGAAAATTAAGCTTGGGTTATTCGGTTTTATTGAAGAACGGGAGGTAAAAGAGCTGTGTCTTACCTCCCGTGTTGCATTAAAACTTGCAGGAGCTAAAAACAAAGGGAAGGAACTTACCAGGTCTCACGCTCCTCCACTGTTCTTCTGAAAGGTCCCAACACAGTTCCTACTGTATTCGCGTGCACAGATGCGCTGCGCTTGCACGCAAAGCAGAAACTCTGCAGGAACCTGTCAAAAGAACAGTGGAGGAGCACGAGACTGAGTAAGTTTGTTCCCGGCTCCTGTAGTTTTTATTGAAAATGAGAAGACACAGCTCCTTAACCTCCCTTTCTTCAATAAAACTGAATAGCCTAAACTAATATTCCCCCCAATTTTCCCCTTTAAACTTTCTGATGGCCTCAGCAGGGTAATACCCTTTGCGACCAGCAACATGTCTGGTAAACTTGCACACAAGTTCAGGGATTTTGTAGGATTGTAAATCATTCGGGACTGTCACATTCCCATCATGGAGGAACCTTCCCATCTGTACGTAGCTTTAGGGGGGGTCGTGTATTTACATACAGATTACACCACAGTAATGTAATAGGCAATGATATGATGTTATGCAATAGGCTATTTCTTTTCCATTAAATATAGCCCAATGTTTTTTTCTAAAGACTTTTACCACAGAATTGCCCATGAAAATGAATTCAAAGTAAAAACTTTGAACTCATACGAACTTCTTTGAAACCTGTTATTCCACAACCAAATTTCTCAGTGTGAGAAATGTTCTGACAGGGGTAAACTCTAACTAAACCAGTATAGTGATTAAGAGATAATGGTTTCCTAGGAAGAGTTTAAACTTTTAGGACAAAAGGGAATTACTCAACATGCACAAATTGGGCCACGATGTAGAGCGTTAGAGGATATACACATAAGGCAACACATGCTATTAATTGAAATGTAGTGAAAAGAGGAGAGCATGAGAGAAGGGAAAGGAGTGAAAAGTAGCAGAAAAGTGAAACACAGGAAATAGACAGGTGACGTCAGAAAATTTTCAGCGTAACTTACCGGACCGCAATCCCGCAATGCTGTAAATCCTTTTGCAAGACTTACTGCATAGTGGGATTGCTGTCATGTAAGCCATGCAGTTTACGCCTCCATTGAAAATGCATTGTGAGAGCAATCCTTAACTTAGCCTTTATGGAATAGGCTACGCCATGCTATTTCCAAGAAGTTTTAAAAATGTTGTGGCCAAAACACATCAACTCGATGACAAGGAAAACAAATCACATAGAAATGCAGGAGGACAAGCTTTATGGGAATGCACAGTTTGTCTGTAAAAGTCAGAAACATTTGCACCCAATTTGCTCTAGTTTTGCTGATAATTTGCTAATGTGCCTGTCCTACCAGTGTGTTGTGTTACTGACAGGATTAAACAAACCAACAAAATATGTATTTGTGCTTCTGTTTCATTTGCTTTGGTGGAATTGGTTAATAATGACACCCTGGACCATTTCTATACCGATGTCCTGTATGTGTAGGTGTGCCTAACTTACTGCTAATGATCAAGATAAGAACTAAAGAGGAGCTTATAAAATGGCAGCAGCCATTTAAAGTAAAATATTAAGCAAAAAACTCTGCTTTTTAATCCTAAAATTCATGGTGCACAATGATTTATTATGAGCTTTTATTGGCTAAACAATTCACAAAACGGGTAGAATGGCCTATGATTAGCCTTTTAGGGCTAGGCCACACTAGCACGTTTCTCATGCGATTATGACCTTTTTTTTACATCCATTCGCACGTGAGTAGTGCAGAGAACTGCGTAGCCACATTGCATGCGCTGCAATCTGTTTTTCGTAGTGCATGCGATCATGGTTTCTGTGCGTTGCCATCCGGCATAGTGTGGCCTCAGCCTTAACTTAGATTTTTGGTAGCCATATCAAGACTGTGGTAAGTAACAGAGCAATAGGTTATTATTAAGACGTAGTACATTCTTATCAACAGCTTGTCTATTGGTAAAATTATCAGAATATTCATTATTAATAATGAACACTAAACAGGCTTATTCAGACTTACAAGGTCCTTAACAGCATCAGTGTATTATATTAATTTGGTCTCTAGTTGCACTCTGTGGATGTATACTATCCTATTTCTATATATATTTTGCTTGTTGCATTGGACGGTTGCATTGTTGCTCTAATACATAAATCTATTACAGCAACAGCAGATAATATTCCAACAACAGTCACTTAGCTACATAATCGAGTAGTCGAGGGTATTGCAAGAATCAAATGTTGCTTTTAAATGTGATACATCTAAACACCAGAGGGGGCAGATTTGCCAAAACAAAAGGCAAAACAAACAAAAACATGCACGAGATAACATACCTTACATTCTTCAAACTTCATGAGTTATAAAAGCATTTAAAAAAAAAAAAAAGCTTTTATATGATCATGAAATTCCTTAATGACTAGAAGCGTGACAAAGATATCATTACACTGCAACCAGTTTGAAAACAGCCCTGTTATTTAACTACAGTATATCTCCTTGTGTGTTGTGCATAATTAACTCAATTTTAAAATGATTCACCAAATATAAATTAGGATGTCACACACAAACATACACTGATTTTAATCAGACAGATTAGGGTCAATGTTCCCTCTAATTGGATATTGTATGTGTGCACAGATATAAATTTTCTGTGCGCATACAAAATTAAATTGTGTGCGCTACATACCGCAGTACTTATTTTTCAGCAGATTTTTGTGTGCGCACAACTTTAACCTGTGTGCACAGGCCTGCAGAGTTGTGTGCGCACGCTCGAGCACACACCTTGGGAAAACTGATCAGGGTATGAGGGAGCTGGTTCCTTTATACTACTTACTGTATAATACTTTTTTTTGTAAATAGAATACTCAGCATATTAAGTATGGTAGTCCTTAAATAAGAATATGCACAGTTACAAAGATATACAGGTTTTATTTCTATAACAAAGTACATTTCCCAAGGAGGTAGGTTAGTGTACTCCTACCTCCTTGGATGGTCTCTAACTGGAGTGGTGAGCTGTCAAAGATCCATGCATACTACAGTCCCAATCTTTTCTCTGTGGGCCATGCATCTTCCTACCTTTAACTTTAGGGAGAGATGCATGCGAGTAAGGAGTGGTGAGAGACCATCTAGGAAGGTGGGAATTGTACTTTATTAAAATAGTTGTCCTTTAACTTAACAATTCAAAATATTTGTGTAAATCTGCACCATATCTTCCTAATTAGTAAATTAACTTTTAAACTAAGGGCTAAGAAAGACAAAACAACTATTAAATAAGTAAACCTAAAGTAAAGGAAGATGTATGATAAATAGGAACCCTTTCCTTTGACAGCCCTCGAATTCTTTGAATTCATTCAGTTAATTAGAACACAGGTTGCATGCAAAGGTGGAAAAAATAAAAATGTCTATAATCTTTGTAACATGGCAAGCGCAACAACAACAAAAAAAGCAGTTACAAAACACACACACGTGCACATGTGAATCGGATCAGCTCCCGTGGCTGAACTTGACACTTTGAAAATGATATGTAATACACCTCTGTTATCAGTCTGTCAAATCAAGTTACACAATACCTTTTGGAACTAATTTGTACCCAGTGACTGCTGTTTAACCATATAGGAGATGTATTTGCATAACATGAAAGGGGAAGAGATTTTTTTATTATTCATTTTTAATTCTAGATGCATATTACAAATAAACAATCAATTTATTTAAACAATTGTTTTATACAAGATGAAAAATTGCCCTGTCGAAAGTAGAGCTTAGAGGAAAAGTGTATACAGTAGTGATAAAAATTTCATTTACTTTTCGACAGAACATTATCAGGGAGATTCAATAAAAGTTCTTCTCGTTTAAAATGGTGCTAAATTTGCCCCAGCCAATCAGATCTTATTTAGCATTTGAAAGCTAACAGCTGATTTGTTGGGGCAAAATTAGCACCATTTTAAACGATAAGAACAAGTTTTTACCAAATTCATGATTAGATTTTTCATGCAAAGCCAGGGCTGGATTTACCAATAGTCACATGCCTAGAGGTGCCAGTGGGTGGCTTTTAATCTCTCTCTGAAAGTAAACACTTAACAGTTTTTAAAAAGTATATCAGCCTGGCACAAATCCACAAATCAATCCCCATATCCTTTGTGCAGGTAAGGCCTGTGGCATAACAATAGTTCCAGTGGCTCCCACGACAGCAGGGGGACACAGGGACTAAGAGGACCCCCCTTGATCTTTACCCAGGTACCATGATCAGCTATTTTTTAAACATCGCACATATGTTAGTAAAGATGTGCGCCATCAGCTATTTTAAAATACTGTCAGTTCGGTACTGGTGTTTTAAACAGCTGATTGCGCATATGTTAGTAAAGGTTAGTAGCACAAAAGTTAGTAGCACTGACACACTGCTCGGTAGGCTCTGCCCCTTCCTCTCCTTGCGCGACAAGGCCAATAAAAAGGCACGCTCATTGCAGAGCATGCCTTTCTATTGGCCTCATCACCGACGGGGAGGAGGGGGCGGAGCCTACTGGAACAGCGTGTCAGTAAGGCTATGCTGCAAGTTACGCAAACCCAGGAGGTGAGGACCTAGCGGTTCAGGTCCTCACCCTGGGTAAAAGGTACTAACCAAAGAAGAGGAGCAGAGGGAAGGTGAGTATAATTGTCCTTTAAATAACACATATGCAGGGTTATTCAATAAAAGTTCTTATTGTTTAAAATGGTGCTAATTTTGCCCCAACCAATCAGATGTTAGCTTTCAAATGTTAAAGGGGAATTGTGTTCTCCAAACAAGTTGGGTGTAAATGAAAGGCCAGTTTCCTACCTTTAGAACGAGCCATCAACCACCTCTCTACGTGCTCCATAGCCCAAGATAAAAAGAAATGACTGACCAGAAAGTTAATGGGTGGGAGGCTGACGTGACATTCCTGAGGATTCTCCTGCACAGTGCCACCGGCAAGCACAGCCTCAGACTCCCTCAGTGTGTGAGGGAGACAGGAAGTCCCTCCTCCTCTCTGCTGTGTGAAGGACCTGCAGCTGCAGAGAAGGTAAGGGACACAAGGGGCTGTAAGGGAATGGGCCAAGGGGTGCCTGCAACTGGAGGGACCATGGGGTCCATGGGTGGGAGGGACCATGGGGGCTGCAAAGGGGAGGAGACACAGGGCAGATTGACTGACAGGTTTCAGAGCAGGAAGCCGGAAGTACAGGGGACCTGGTGATGCTGCTGCCACACACAAAAATTTAAATATCTTCAAAACTATGTAAAATAAACAATGAAAATAAATTGCAAAAATTCTCAGGAGAGCAATTCCTATCAATTTACCTCAATTTACCTAAAGTCATTTTTGGACCACAAAAAAAAAAAATTAGCACCATTTTAAACAATAAGAACTTTTATTGAATCTCCCTGATGATATATTATAGACCATTTTAAGGATGTTTGGTTGTAGTGTCTAATAATTTTAAAGAATGGTGGAATGTTTCTGGATATTTAACCATCAGTATCTTGAAATTATCAGATTCACATGTACAGTTGCTTTAGCCAATCTGAAAAGCCTTGCAATCATTTGCTGTTCTAAAAATCCCTAATTGGTCAGTATTATGCCACATTTAATCATATAGAACAAACTGCTTTAAAAATTATAATAAAACAGCTGTTCTGAGCTGACCTTTCCAAATGTACCAGCCCTAAGGTTTTCTTTTGGAAAATGAAGTCTTAACAGCAGTCACTGAGCATGTGACAATAATTCATTTATTAAATCAGCACTAATTGCACTTAATATGCTAACATTCTTTCACAGCTTGAGGTTTTCTTTTAAATACAAATGCTAATAAAAACGCATTAAGCCGCATGAAGCCAAATGAATTCCTTACTACATCCCCGTTCCTTGTGACAGACTAATGAACTTCAACTGATCCAGCCTGAATTGGGAGCAATGCAGTTGACAACAAACACTTTAAATTAGAATGGCATTGCAGGTACCCAGTAGCACATTTCTTTACAATGAACCAGAAAAGACTTGAAACATGTTATTATACTAGTGGTTTTCTGTTTTTAAAATCCTGTCAGGCCAAATTTTTCCATTCAAGCAGAGCATCTTGTCAGGAATGGAATTTCCACTGCATTAAATACACTTTGTCTCTTGAGGCTGAGGCCACACTACAACGGAAGGTAGCGTGTGTAAAAAGCATGCATGTTATCTTCCGTTTGCGTTATCAAAAAAATGGTGATCACATGCACTTCGAAAAAAAACATATTGACACGCACTGCTCTGTGATTCTCACACATTATGGGCTCCATCACACAATGGCCGTTTTTTAGCATTACAACGCAATGCATATGGTATGCGATAACGCAGAGGCTTTGATTATTCTATACAATCCAATGTGCCCTGTTCCCACTAGTGCATTATGTTGAATAGCGGTGCCATAGCGCACAGCTCCATGCATTTTTACGTGTTGTGGAACCGAATGGATATCAATACAACTCAATGGGAGCATTGAGAAAATCGCGTAGTAACGCTTTGTACAACGTTGGAATAGGTGTTTGTGTGTAATGTTCCCACAATCTCTAGAAAAGAAAAATGCACTGAAGCGCGGACACAAAAAACACACACATCACACACAACGCATAAGCGTTATCATACGTTTTACAGCACGTTGTAGTGTGAAAGAAGCCTAACAGTTTGCAAGCACATGAGAAATCAGATTTTCTCTTCCATTCATTTTACATTAGAACTTCAACAGCAATTGAATTGAACCAGTTGGTTGTCTGGCCCAAAGGTAAGTTTTGTATGGCCAACTAAGGGGATTATTTAATATGAGGTGCAAACATTTGCCTGTGCTATAAATCTTCAGCAAACAATTAAACAATTAGGTGCTATCAGTTATCTTCTATCTACCAAAGATCAGTAAAGAAGTAAAATCAGATTTTTGCAGATTTTTTAACACCTGTTAATAGCTGATGTTAGTCGTGCAATGGTTAGTGACCAGAGCCACAACTGTTATATTAAAGTGCTGGGAGGCCAAGGAGTGCTTCTTGACTTTTTTTCAACTGAGACAAACTTTTTAAGCTGTCCCTATATTATCCTGCAGCGCGCAGTGGCTGGGGGACTGAAGGGCTGAAGTAAAAGTGGCTGCTGATCCAGTTCTCCAGTTCAGCAGCTACTGTTAGGTCAGCCCTCCAGTTCAGCAGACACCATTAGGTCAGTCCTCTAGACACTTTTAGGTCATCCCTCCAGTTCTCAAGACACTGTTAGGTCAGCCCTCCAGTTCAGCAGGCACTGATAGGTCAGTCTTCTAGACACTGATAGGTCAGCCCTCCAGTTAACCAGGCACTGTTAGGTCAGTCCTCTAGACAGTGTTAGGTCATCCCTCCAGTTCTCAAGACACTGTTAGGTTAGCCCTCCAGTTCATCAGGCACTGGTTAATTGGAAAGGCACCCCTGGTCCAGTGATTGTGGCTCTTGGTAAATCCAGCCCTAAAGGTCTATGGGCTCTATTGTTCTTTATCTGTAGATGTTATCAAATGTTTTCTTACTGTTGTAGAAAAATATAATCTCTGATTGGTTGGGGCAAATTAACTCCTCAGGCAAAATTTTGCACCTCTTATTGTATTGTATACGTGTGGGACCACATCATTGTAATTAGTGTGCATGATTGCAGACACACAGACAGGGAGATTCAATGAAACTTATTATCATTTATCTAATTTTGCCCCAACCAATCAGATCTTAGTTAACATTTAAAGGCTTACATCTGATTGGTTGTGGTAAAATTAGCACCATCTCCCTGTGTCTCTCACTTGCTTTCAGTTCTCAATGGCACTGCAGACAGCATCATTAATATCAAGGACTCGCCTGCACCAGGCAAAGGGACAAATGCAACTCTGCTCTCCTTGATAAACTTTTTCTATGAGACAAGGAGAGTGGGACTATTTGTAAAGTTAACTCTTTGCAACTATGAGTACAAGCGGTCAGCATGCATGCAAGGAAAAAAAGTGTTATTTTGTTGGATCACTATAATGTATTTTGAAGGTGTGCCCTAAGTTATACTGAATAGGAAGTATCAGGTTTATCATTTTGTTTTTGCATGCCAGCAAAGATTGATTAAGATCATTAGGGCCCGAGGCAAAATTGTTTTTAGAACCCTATTTACACCCCCCTTCAGGCTCACCATCTTTTACATTGCATCCGCACCACTGTGTCTGTCATTGCTCCTCCTCTTCCTTTTACAGCCTGCACAGAGCCTGCTCAATCGCGCAAGTGAACTCGTTCACCACACACATTGAGCAGGTCCTGTGCAGGCCGTAATAGGAAGAGGAGGAGCAGTGGCAGACACAGTGCGATGTTAAAGATGGTGAGCCTGAAAGGGGTGAAATGGAGGTGGGGGAAGTGGAATGGGGGAGAAAGTATATACTAGGGGGGACAGTTGTCAATGAGGGATTCTCTGTATGAACAAACAGAGGCCAAGAATGTACTTAAATGAGTGGGGGATTATAATAGATAATGTACACCTTGTGACCTTGTGCTTTTGTATGGTCATTCAAGAGGGCCAAAGACATGTTTGAAGGATGTGAAAAAGGCAAAAATAGTCATGAAAGCATGAAACATTCAGCATTATTCAATAAAAGTTCTTATTGTTTAAAATGGTGCTAATTTTGCCCCAACCAATCAGATATTAGCTTTCAAATGTTAAATAAGATCTGATTGGTTGGGGAAAAATTTCTAAAAGATTTTTTAAAAGATAAGAACTTTTATTGAATCTCCCTGATTGTTTTGAAACGTAGGAAAAACATCTGATAAAAGAAACTAGATTATGGTGGGATATTGCCTCTAATAGAGAAATATTTAGAATATAAAATGGTCCCACGTGGTCTTAGATTGAAGAAATATCCTACATTTTTTGCAGAACCAGAGAGTGAATTCATGCAACAGTGGAACGTTATATTAACTGACTGTTCACTACGGTTAATGGATTTCATAGTTTTTCAGAAACAACAACTTGAGTCCCTTAAAGGGGAGGTTGACGGTCAGGAAAAAGTAACCAAAAAGTTTTCAGAACATTCAGAGTATATTAAGATAGAGGATGAAATGTTTACAAAGGTGGATAAAATTGAGAGTAACATTATGGAAATAAAAGGTTCTAAATTAAGCAGAGATAAGCAAGATTACAAAGAGAATTGAGTGTATAGACAAAGGAAGGAATTTGTGAGAGAAAGGTTCTGGAATAAAGATATATATGTAAAACCTATACTTAAGAGAGGAGCCTCACATAGAAAAAATTTGAGTTTCAATACAAGTGATAAGAGAATATAATTCTGCTTCGGAGGTTTCTTCTTCTTTTGTTTCTTCTCCCACACATTACAGGACCCCACATAGGAATTACAAACAAAAAAGACAGAGAAAGTTTCTTTCCACATCGAGCAGTGATAATGACTATAATACGAGGATCATTATACTAGAGATTGCAATGAGGACATTGTGGATTTATCAGCACGTAGAGGCAAGTTTCCAACAACATCGTCATCAAAAAAGGCAATCCCTTTGGTAGAGGACCAACACGGAGAGGGAGAGGACGGCAGAAGGAATCAACGTGGCGGACTTTAACTAAGGATGAAATCAGTGTACTTAATAGAGGCTTGTCCTTTTGCCCCACCCTTTCGTTTGATTTATTGAATACAGTTATTGACTTAAATAAGTTTGTGAGAAAGTTAATCTTAAAAAAGTATTTTCATGATATGGATAGAGGTAATATTGAGCAGGGAGATGAGGGTTCCCTAGGAGATGCTCAAGTAGTAGATAATAGTGTTCATACTAATCTTCAACAACTTTATGTCATCTCTAATCAAATGGAATGTAGTAAAGTTTTTTTAGGAGCAGATATTAAAGCTAATACTAAGAAATTCAAGCAGAAATCCTCTTTTTATCCTGTACACTATAGAAGTCCCTGTGTAGACATGTTTCTGGCTTTAGCTGAGAAAGAACTTAGGGTTTTAGATCAAGAAGTGTCCAAACAGAATTTTGGAGGGTCTAAAAGAGGCAGTAGAAATAACCTTAATCGTAGAGAACAGAGAGCCTTTGTGGATTTGAGAAGAAATCAGGAGATCATAAGAAATGCAGATAAAGGAGGTTTTGTAGTTGTTTTGGACAGGATAGACTGTCAGGCTGAAGCTCTCAGGCAGCTGGCAGATAGTGACACATTTATGATATTGAAAGGGGACCCTACTAAGGCATATAAAGTTGATTTAGAAAAATGCATTACAGAAGGTATGAGCATAGGTGTATTATACTCAGACATGAAAGATTTTCTAATACCTGATAAACCCATTGTACCAATTTTTCACCACCTGCCGAAGGTTCACAAAAGTGATGTCCCTATTGTCGCAGGAATAAAGTCACTGAACGAATGGCTTTCTGAGCTCATTGATTTTATGCTCCAGCCTTTTGTCAAAAGATTGTATCCCCATATAAAAGAAACTAGTGAGATATTGAATTTATTGGAATGTATAGAGTGGCAGAATGGTTATAGCCTTGTCACCACTGATGTGATCTCTCTATATTCCTGCATTCCTCACCAGTGGGGGATGAAAGCGGTGAAGTACCATCTGTTGAAATATAGTAATTATCCTAGAGAGTGGATTGAGTTAGAGGCTTTGTATTATCTTTTAACGCATAATTTCTTTAAATTCAATGGAGTGTTCTATAATCAACTGAGAGGGGCGTTAATGGGAGCCAAATTCGCACCTACGTATGCAAATTTGTTTTTAGGGTGGTAGGAAGAAGAATTTCTTTACCACCACCCTGAGTTCTCTTCCATGGAACCCAAGGTCGTCATGTATAGACAGTACATAGATGACCTATTACGGGTCTGGAGGGGCTCTTGGGATGATTTTGAGAGGAGCAGCCTTAATACCAGTTCAACATCAGATTCATGTCTGAATTTGAGGGAGAGGAGATACAATTTTTAGATCTGAATATTAAAGCAGTAGGTAATAGATTGGAAACATCGGATTATCGTAAGACCATTTCCAGAAATACTATTCTTCATGCCAGCTCCAGTCATCCCACTCATTGCATAAGATCCATTCCATATAGCCAATATGTACGTCTACGACGAAATTGTTCCAATTTGGAACGTTTCGACGAGGCAGCAGCAGATATGACCCAAAGGTTTTTAGACAGGGGCCATAACAAATCCACTTTGCAAGTGGCGAGAGATAAAGCCCAGATATTAGATAGAAAAAACTGCTGATAGGAGCCAAAAGAAAGAAAGACATAGGTAGCTCTTTAGATAAAAACAGTGTTTATTTTACTACAGCATACAGTCCTCAATACAATGAGGTTATTAAAATTGTAAGAAAATACTTACCAATACTGAATCAAGATAATGTCCTCAGGAATGTGATTCAGGAAGGTTGCACTTTCGTTGCTAAGAGAGTACGGTCCCTTAGAGACATGCTGTTTCCGAGTTTGTTTGAAAGCACCCCTAGAGGCCAGGAAACTTGGCTCAAATATGAGCCAATATAAAAGGTTGCTCCATGTGGGGCAAGGAGATGCAAAACTTGCAAATACATCCTAAAAGGTAATATATATATAAGAGCACTAGCACTAACAAAACTTAGTTTACTAACTACTAGTAGAGATAGTTTATCTTCTCACATGCACTAAATATAGCATTCAATATGTAGGCTGTACCTCTCGACCAATGAAGAATAGAATCAGAGAACATCTGAGAGATATAGAATTGAAATGCCAGCAGAGCCCTGTAGCAAGACATTTTATGTTATGTAATGATGGACAAGCCAGTTTTCTGGCAGCACAGGGCATTAGATCAGATCCTAGAAATAGAGATCGTCTGGCCTCTGTGTTGAGGGAGGAAGTTAGGATGATATTTACATTGGAGAGTAGCAGGGTTGTTCAATAAAAGTTTTTATCGTTAAAAATGGTGCTAATTTTTCCCCAACCAATCAGATGTTATCTTTCAAATGTTAATAATATCTGAATGGTTGGAGCAAAATTAGCACTATTTTTAACGATAAGAACTTTTATTGGATCTCCCTGCAGGTTTCCTAAATGTATTAACTCTATTGGTGATATATTGTGTTATGTAGAGTAACATATATTGGTCTGCTACTTAGTTATGGTTGTCCATATAGGCAGGATGTATCATCTGTTTTGTCTTAATGCATCTTGCCTAATATCGGTATCCATATATTACAATTCGTTTTTGGCATCATCTTTCGGATCCTGTTTTGACATATGTACAGTATTTTTTGGATATGTGTGTATAATTAAGTGTATGTTATATGTTATCTTGTATATATTATTAACTCATATTAATTGGGTTGGGGGTCAGAGTCCATCATATCATGTTTCCTGGACATCATATATTGTTTGGAAACTGTGTTGTTTATTATGTCTCAGGATATACAGCTGTTCAGGACATTCAGCTGTTCCCTTTTGTTTCCCATCCTATGTGGTGTGTGTTATCCTACTTTGGTATTCACTCCTCCCATTATGATGCTTTTTTAGGGGGAGTGGTTTCACCTTTTTTAAACCTGTGTATACCTGCGCTCAGTGTGCCTATGAGTAAGGACCGTTAGGTCCAAAACATGTCAGGCCATGAGTGCGGTTTGCTCTTAGTGTCATGGCTTAAAGGGCATGTCCCTTTTTACAACATGTTTCTGTAGTGTAGGGCTCCCTCCCCCAACCCCAAACGCCATAGTAGTTTCACACAAAACACCCCTGATCTGTACTTACATCACCTCTTTCCCCCATCGATGTGTCACGGCCCTCTGCTTGCATGAAACGGCAAGCAGGGGGCCGGACCAGCAGCCGTGTCCGTAATTAGCGGAGAGGCAGACAATTTTTTTGTGCTAGGGGGAGGGAGAGAGAAACGGGATCGAGAGGGAGGGGGAGAAGGGCTGCAGTACACATGACAAAATTCTCCCGGAGTAGAGACAGGAGGCAGAGTCCTATATGGACTCTGCAGAGCTCCTGGTGGGCAGTTTTTTGGACTTTAGGGGGGGAGAACCATTTGGAGCTGTATGTGAGGTAAGGATTTTTCTATACTATATAGTGGGCCAGTAGTGGGTTAAATTGTAGTTTTGGGGGTGGACATGCCCTTTAAATAAACTACTATTTGTTATTTCATACCACCCAAGTGATTTATTTTTCCAAAGTGTGCGTATGCCTATTCTTTGTGTGAGGTGATTTTGAGTGTGAACACGGACGAAGCGAAGGGTCCGGGGCTGGCAGCACCTGCACCACCCAGATGGACGAGTGAGTTTGTTCAAATTTGGATAGACGTTTTTCGAACATTTGGAATATTATATAGCACTGGAAATGCCACAAGTTGGTGGTTAAGCGAAGGGTCCGGGGCAAGGGCACCCAGACCACTATTATGATTAAGTAAGCCTCTGTATATATATGCTTATGATTAAAGTATACATTAATTATTAAGCAGAGTGCATAACTATTATTTTTTATTTGGACATTACGAGCTACTGTTTTTTTGTATACTTTTATATGGTCACTGAACTGACATCTAATATTCTTATAATTTACAGTAGGGTGTACATTATCTATTATATAAAGTATAGGGAAAGGGTTCAGGACTGCCACATTTGTTTCAGCCGTGGCCAACTCCCTATACTTTAGTACTGGGGTCTAACATGGTTGGAAATTTTCCGGGAGTTTCGATCAATCCCGAGGGCACCATTTGTTGGCTTAGGGAATGCTAATTTCTGTGGTACACACAAACCATAATAATAATTCATTAATAATAATTCTCTCTTTATTGCAAATGAATGGAGGATCGCCTCCTTGTTCTAGTCCAACTTCACCCCCTCTAGGACCTGGCCATTCTAAAGGCGTGTTTCTAGCAGAGTGCACATATATGATCAGTGGAGAGCACACCTGATAATTAACTGGCCTGGGTAACCTGGAGCAGGTGGAGCTAGGGATAATATGCAGATATCCATTATTTCCCACTCAGCACTCGAACCTTTTAAGCCAAAAATAAACCCAATTCAGTCCCACAGACGTCACACATAGACTAATCCGATTCTCAGAAGTGTAACCAATACAAAGCAGTCCCTCAGAAGACTCCAGGGAATCCACCTATATGTGACAATACTGGATATTCTAGCTGAGTGCATCTTTCCATGAAAGATGGATTATTAAGGTTTTCTTTGTCCTTTAAGGTGCAGAACTTAGCCTTAGAAGCGTGATCAGATGCACACATATTGTATATATCTAATAAATAAAGAGCACAGCCCCTTCCTCTCAGGCAGTCACACATACAAATAATCAATAAAATAACTTTGTGCGCAGTAATAACATCCTGTTTGTTGAGTTAGAAAAAAAAAAAGAACATGGTCCACTTAGGGACACATAAAAAAAATTAAATAAAATAAATACATAAAGGCGAACGCCACATATATCAATCTAAATATGTGGACTTTACCTCCCTCATGTGGACATCTGGAATATTGCATATTAACAGCCACAAAAGTTTTTTTTGCTTTACAATTGGCCTCCAATGGCAAATCAAGTAAAATAACTGCCAAACATTTTACCACATCTATCCAATAACACTAAATTAGCTGCTGTTGTATATTATACAGATTTTGCCTCCCAATATTTCATTTTTCATCCCCAAGGCTGATTATTCAAACTAGACCAAATAGAACGCATGAGTGTGGTAAAGTCTATTGACCCATCTAAGCATAAATTAACAGTTAATTAATTTGGCTTGAAGAGCCTAATTACTGTTCTTTCTATTTCTTCTTTTTCTTCCGTTTTATTCTTCCACTTTTTTGGAATATATCTCCTCCCACAGTTTTTGAGCTAAAAGACAGGAAATTCGGTACAGATATGCAGGGCATATAGAAGTAGTGTTCTATTACCTAGCTAAGGAATCTGTAAATGCGTTACGGTGTTATCGGCGCATTACACGTCATTTTTTCCCCATAGACTATAATAGTAATCCTCAAATGTGAATATTTCAAAACAGTTTGTTTCATTGTCATAAACACAAAGGCTGATACACCCAACCCCCACACAGACACAGTAGGTACACCTACTGACCTACCTTTCCATTCCCATGAAGGCCATACTTAAAGGGTAACTATAGTCAAAAAACTAATTTTGATATATCCTCAATAAAAGTTAGTTATATGGTCATACATGCAAAAACACATACCCCCAACCTCACATGAGTACACACACCTACTGACCTACCCTTCCATTTCTGCGGCAGCCATACTTTAAGAGTAAATAAAGTAAAAAAAAAAAAAAAAATTTGATATATCCTCAATAAAAGATTGTAATATGATTGTAAACACAAAAAAAGACATATCCCCTCAACCAGACCCAGGTACACACACCTACTGACCCACCCTTCCATTTTCGTCGCAGCCATATTTAGAGGGTAACTAAAGTAAAAAACAAATTTTGATCAATAATCAAATAAAGTTGGTTTTTTAACTTCCAACCTGATCCAGGTACACATGCCTACTGACCTACCCAAAAATCCAAAATATGGATTAATCATCATAAACCGACACACACCTACTGATCTACTTTTCCATTACTGTGGCAGCCATACTTACATTAAAAGGTTTGTTTTTTAACTTTCAACCTGATCCAGGTGCACATGCCTACTGACCTACCCTTCCATTTTCATGGCAGCCATATTTAAAGGGTAACTAAAGTCAAACAAACTATTTTGACTAATCATCAACAAAGTTTGTTTTTCTTAATCATCATCTTTTTTTTAAGCCCCAACGAGACACAGCTACACACACCTACTGATCTACTTATCCATTACTGTTTAAGCCATACTTAAAGGGTACCTAAAGTAAAAAAAAATATTTTGACCAATCATAAAAAAAGTTTTTAACCCCCAATGTGGCACAGGTACACACACCTACAGATCTACTTATACATTACTGTGGCAGCCATACCTAAAGGGTAACTAAAGTCAAAAAAACAAATTTTGATCAATAATCAAGAGTTTGTTTTTTTAACTTCCAACTTGGTCCACATACACATACCTACTGACCTACCCTTCCATTTCCATGGCAGCCATATTTAAAGGGTAACTTTAGTATAAAAAAACTATTTTGACTAATCATCAACAAAGTTTGTTTTTCTTAAACCCAAATCTGACCCAGGTACACACAACTACTGACCTACTCTTCCATTTCTGTTGTAGCATACTTAAAGGGTAACTAAAGTCAAAAAAGAAAATTTGACCAATAATCAACAAAGTTAGATTTTTTAAAACCCAACATGAAATGGGTACACACACCTACTGACCTACCCCTCCATTACTGTGGCAGCTATACTTAAAGGGTAACTAAAGTTAAAAAAAAAATATTTTGACCAATCATCAAAAAAGTTTGTTTTTTTAACCCCCAACCTGACAGGAACACACACCTACTGCCCTACCCTTCCATTACTGTGGCAGTAACTATAGTTAAAATAAATATAATAATAAATTTTGATCAATAATCAAAAAAGTGTTTTTTTAACTTCCAACCAGATGCAGGTACACACACCAACTGAGCTACCCATTTATTCACGTGGCAACCATATTTAAAAGGTAAGTATAGTGTAAAAAATCATCAAAAAAGTTAAGACTTTTATCCCCCAACCTGACACAAGTACACACACCAACTGACCTACCTTCAATTCATTTGACAGCCATATTTAAAGGGTAAGTAAAAAAAACAACAATGTCCTCATCATTGCATTACTGAGTTTTAAAATCTGCAGCACAAACACACACATTCCCTTTCAAAATGCAGCCTTTCAAGCCAAATTCAAAGTTTATATTTAAACTTTCCCTTTCTAGTTAAATTGTAAAATCAATTATTAAATTAATTTATTGTGTATACTGATGAGAGATTTTAAATTACAATAATTTAAGTCTATATGTCTGTCTATTTTTATGTCACTCTATCTATCTCTCTCTGATGAAGGGGGTTTAGGATTACCAAAAGCTCACAACTCTATTTTTATTATCTTACTTATGGCTAACACGGTACACACCTCAACTATTGCTCTATCTCTCTTTAGTTAGTGTCTTAGTTGGGAGCTAAAATGTTTAAAGGCCTAAAAACTTTTATGCACAACTGCCTTTAGTCTTCCCTGTTAATTAACTCACCTTTTACCCATGTCAGCAGACTGGTTAGAAAAGTTGCATTTCAAAGATTCTACAGTTCAATACTACAAAACTAACCACTAGATGGCAATATTGGAATATCTAGTCATTTATGAAACCATTGAAAAAAAAACAGTTTTAAACATAGATTAACCATTGATTAGGTATAAGTAAATTTGATTATTTACATTTTATATTTAGGTCACTTTAGAACACAGTTAAACAACATGCCCACCCATAAATTGAAATTTTACATATAGTGGCAGCACCCCCCCCCAACCCCCAGTTACGTTTTTTTTCCTTTCCGAAAGATGCACCCGAACATAGTTACAAGACCTGTTCCCTTGCCTCTCTGCTGTGCTTCCCCTCTCTGCTTCCTGGTCACAGGCGCAATGGTGACGTCACGCTAATAGCTGTCATCTGAGACCAGAAAGAGCCTCACTGCTGCTGTGCTTGCTGGAAACAAGCTCACAACAGCAGCAGGGGGCGGCACCTAGGTGACAAGGGAACAGGTCTTCTAGGTATCTTCAGGTGCATCTTTGGGGAAGTTGAGTAAAATGAAAGTGTGTTTTGGGAGGTTCTGCAGCTATATATAAATTTTCATTTTATGGTTGGACTTCATTATTAAGAGATGGCACGTTTACAAAATAGCTACTACTGTATTGTAGCAAAATATAAGTTTATTAGAATTTCAGATGATTGCATCCGCTATTTGCTTTTAGAAATTTTGTCATCAAGTTAAATATTTCATTTAAAACCACTCCCTGGTTCAAATTACCTATAGTGCGCATGCAAGACCAGGAAGTTGTTGGGACCTGTCAATGCTGCTGTGGAGGATCGCGTATAAGGTAAATATCTTCTATCTTCATCCATGGCACCTGGTAAATTTATTGAAGAATTGAAGGTAAGGCATAGGTCCTTAACCTTCCAGTCTTCAATCAATACACGTGACATCTGTTGTATTTTCACATAAATGGCCTCCTTGACACCTCTCTTGAACCAGTCCTGTTCATTTGCCAATAGGTTGACATTACAATCTTCAAAGGTATGTCCTTTTTCCTTAAGATGCAGGTACACGGCTGAGTCCTGACCCTGTGCTGGGCCATACTTTGGTGCTGTTGCTGTTTGGTCTCTGCACTAACGTATGGCCCAGCACAGAAGACACAATTCCTTGGGTCATTCCTTGCAGTATATTTGAACTTCTATGCACATATGGGGAGGTATGAATGGCTAAACAAAACACTTAATATGCTATAAAGAAAATAGACCCACAAAAATATGCTTAATCAGGCTGAGGCCACACTATATCAGATGGCAACATGCATTACCATTCGCTTGTGCTGCAATGCGCGCTATGTTGTGCAATCGGAGCACATGTGATTTGCAAAAAATTGTTATAGCATGTGCTTTGAAAACAGATCACAATGTATAGCTGCGCTGCTCTGCATTTCTCAAGTGCAAAGGATCACAAATTGCTGTCGGAAGCCCTAGCAATGTTGTGCAATTGGACTGCATGTCATTGGGAAAATACAAATGCAAATTGCATGCGCTCCAAAGACCGAATCGCAACGGACACCAGCACAAACAGTGTGGCCAGAGAAATTGCATCGGATTGTGCATTAAAACGCTGTAGTGTGGCCTAGCCCTAACCCTTTAGCACCAATTTAACCAGAATTAAGAGTGAGGGCACACTACAATATGCACTATTTCACCAGAAACACATGCAATTGGAACGCATGCTATTGCCCATGCACTCTGAAAAGTGGATTATAGCGCAACGCAGCACACTTACTGCACATCCAGACCAATTGGCCAACACTAGATCGGATTGGATCTTTTGGAGTAATATACACCAGCCATAATACTGGGTCTGTCAGGAAAAGGGTGAGGTGATATTTATAGGCTAATTTATGGAGAGGTGCAGTGTCTCTGTAGTGCTCTCTTAAGGGGTTAAAAATCGATTTACAATCGAATCCCGTGACTTTAACTCCTAGGTTGTGGTGGCTGTGTGAGTGTTGCCAGAGACACTTGCGCTGCCTATTCAACAGCAGCTGATAGCTGGCATTTAATACTTACGTGGGTTGAGAATCACCCAGAGCCGTACAGCTATTCCAAGATATTTACCCAGAGTAGCTGTGGCTCTAGGTGAATTACTGTGTGATGTTGGGCAGAGCTGGAATGTAGCCCCTTCCTGGGCCTGATTGCATGACTAGTTGGGACTGATTTATTTGTATAAACCCTAGGGTTGCCTTAATAGTGCACAGTACCATGAACACGAGTGTCCCCTTTTTCATTGGACATCTTTTTTGACTTTTAAAACCTGGTAATCCTAGTCCTACAATATGTGCGGTTTAAAAATTTTTTTCCAATTCTGCAGGTTTGCATAAGCAAATCCTAAAATCTACAGGGGAAGTTTCCATGTGATATTGTTTAGGCTTCTAATAAAAGCACATGTTAGTGTGAAACCGTAGCAGAAAAGAAAGAGGGAAAATAGCTCTGGCTTATAAATATGCCAGTTTATGGGGCCCATAAACACACCAACACCGTTTTGGTCAAATAAAACTTTTCTATCATGTCCGATAGGGAAGAAATTTGTACAAAAATTGGCCAATTTTCATACTAAAGCTAGGTACACACCTAGCAATTTTCCCTCCTGACCGACCGTTCGATACCGGTCGGCCAGGAGGAAGGACTGTCGGTTGCGGCAAATGCAGCCACGTCCGATAGTTACCACGACCGATCGTGCGGTCCATAGAGGACTGCACGATCGGTGAGGTTTTCCACCATGTCCGATCGTCCTTTCGTCCAATTCGGACGAACGGTTGGTCGGACATGGCCGCATTCGGATGCGATAATTTCGGTCGGATCGACCGATACACTGAACTATCGGTCGATCGGACCAAAATATCTCATCATGTGTACCCAGCTTAACGGCCATACATGTCCCAGCAATCATACAATATCTGAATATCCCAATATCATGAATGGGATTGGTGCTTGTACTCTTGCAGCTGGTAACATCTTCCAGATATAAAGCTTTCACTTGAATCCATATTATATTCCATATTATTGAACTGGTCTGACTAAATATATCAAGAAAATATTTCGATTCAGGTTCTCATTATATAATGAATCCCGTTAACTTATCAAGTTATCACCTTAAAACTCACGACCCTTGTAGAGCGTCCTGTAACAAGGCAATATATAACAAAACTCATACAGTCATACACTCATCATGTTAGTCAGAAATGTGTAAATTATATTGTCAGTGAGGATATCCACAATAAACCTTTACTAACCTTTACCCCCCTCAGGCTTACTTGGCTGGAACATATTTTTCTGGATTCCTAGGGGTCCATGTATCTGCACTTCATGTTTAAACCTATAAGTGCTTATCAGCCTCCATTGTGGAGAGTGCACAATTTTTTTTATTTTAAACAGAGACTGTAAGGAGTATTTCGTAAATGCCTGGAAATGTCCTCAAATAACAGTTCTCCTGTTTCTGTATAAAGGGCCTGAATGGGTATTAAACAACACAGCTGTTTGAGCTCCCAATGGACATTTAAATCTATTTTCCTGTACAAAGAAACCCACCCACAAAGGGATATGACCAATGGACCACCCATGGAATCCACAATATAAAAGACATTCTTCACCCCGACACACAAAAATACCTTTCATTTCCCCAAATACAACAAAAATTCAAGATGCCCGCATCTTACTCCCCACTATATGGACAACTAACATCCTATGTCAAAAATAAAATCCAGAAAGCTGAAAGACTAGCAAAAGTATAAAAAATATACTACTATCCCTCCCACCCAAATCTAAAATCTCCAACCAAAACATTAATAATGGCAATAGCCGATCCTTTAGCAAAAACAAATGGGAAAAAGAAATGAGAACGAGACCTATCAACAGAAGATGTCATCCCAAAAATACTACACAGCTGGACAAAGGTCAGAAATTCAACGACCAATGGAAAATGGAGGGACACCCTTTTTTAAAATTATACAAGGAGCCTACATAGCTTTCAACATTCCAGATGTTGTTCCCTCACAAAACCAAAGACATCCAAACATCTGCCCAAAATGCAAACCAACAAATAGAAACCTATTACACGCTTTATGGCAATGCAGCAAAAGTTTGGAGAAAATTACTACAATACATGAAAACAATAGAGAAAACTGACATACCATTTGTATGTAAGCATCACTTGGGGACAAAGCGATGTACAGTGACAATTTGAACCTACTATTGCTCTGATACATTAAACCCCAATATCAAAATGGGCACACATCACACTGCTCACAGCAGTTATCATGGGTAACTTGGCCTGCAAGAATAACTGATCTAACCACAGAATTAAAAGACTGCATGTTTATAGAAAAACTGGATGGAGATTTTCAAAAAGATATCACATTTACATTTATTGCAGGATACAAGCTATGATGAAAACATTTCAATATACTACCTTATATTGTACTGAACAACTAAAAAGAACATAGGGATGCCTAGAAATTAACAATACCTGATATCCAATTAAACAAAACATTAGAAAATAAAACTGCCCCAGAAACAAACATTAAAAGGCAAAAAAGAGAAACAACCAAAACTTACAAATAAAGAAAGTATAACAAATTCACTTATAAAAATGAAGACAACCCTGAAAAACAAAGTATTAAGCAACAGCCAATGACGAGCGTAAGGTAGACCCAACATGTTTGCTCGGATTCTAGGGCACCACTAGATCACAAATGCACGTTATAGATAAACAGACACTACAAAATTAATATAGGTAAACTATACTTCGGCAGTAGTATGTAATATGTTTGGTTATAATATTGCTTTATTGTTTTATTACCAATATCAGGAACATAATCTATTTTATGACTAGTAATACGATCCGCAATGAGTTCACAAAGGGCACACTACCCAACACAAAATAACTGGGTCTTCCCATTACCCAAGAAGGAATTTTGGACATTTAATGAAACACACCGTATTGATGGGTGGGAACTTTTATTGGCTGGAACTTAAATGGGACCTATCAAGCCAATAGCCCTAACTCTACCATACCAATACCATGATACTTGGACAAATGCATTATATTCATGGAGCACCCCAGCATCCAAATAGATCTGGCCCAGCAACCAACTGATCTACCCAAGCTTTATATAGACCAGTCAATATCCCTAAAATGTATATCAATGTTTATAACACAATTGTTACTAGATACTGACATGCAGTGTACATATTGTAAAATATCACATGTAATTTATTAAAATGGGACACTATTCCAAAAAATGGTTACATTTTATGAATACAATTCTTATTATATAATAATCCCAAATGTTTATACCTTAAAACTTAAAAAGACTAAAGATTTGATTATTTAACGGGACCTCTAGTACACTGGGATTTTATTATTTTTTTTAATTGCCAATTTCTTGAAACTATTATTCTCCCCAACTATCACTGTACCATTTTTTTGTTGATCTATCCCCTATTTCTTTAGATATCCAGTTTGAAACATCTTAAGGCACCATACAACTTTCCTCCAGGCTGACCGTTCGAGATTTTCAGCCGGCCAGGCAAGAGGAAGGAATGTCAGTTGCAGTAAAAGCAGCGGTGTCCGACAGTAACCACGACCGAGCGTGCGGTACCATAGACCATAGATTGTGCGTTTGTTCAATTCGGATGAACAAAGGACGGCATACGGTCGCAGCAATCACAAGGAACCAGTGCAACAATTCGGATGGGTCGAATTATTGTATGGTGTATACCTATCTTTACATTTCAGCTGTCAGTCAAGTGCCTTAGTATCATAAACTCTTCTGTTTTGTTTAGTTTTGCTGTAGCTGGATTGGTGACAGTTGGCATGTGAACTGCATGGTTGGAAAATCCCACTCCCAATGCTGCCTCTTAGTAATTACTGGGCACGCTTGACGTCACAGAGAGTCAGATAGTCTGGCAGGGTTTGAGGGACTGAGAGACTGAGCTTGAGCAAAACAAGTACAAGATTGAAGGCATGCAGCAACACACACATCAGAGTAAGTGCTAATTACATGTATTCATTTATAGATTTTTCAGTGTAAAATTCCTTTAAAGCTTCCTAATTTTTTCTACTTGCTTTTTACCAGAAAAGATCAATTATCGAATTACCAGGGGGCATCACCTTATTATTCCTTGACAAAAGGAGACCATTGCCCATGGGCGGTTACATTTAACTGCACTGGCCATGGTAGAACTTTGCAAGGTTATTGGTGTTGGAAATTTTAAAATGTGAAACTTCTGGCAACAAAGACATGTTTGTCTTTTGTTCTCAATTTGATAGTAAAAATATCTATGTTTAATATAATTTACTATAGTTTATAGGATGCCAGGAATACGCATGATGTCCTAAACTGTCAGCATGCAAGCTAGAGAAACAGGTGCCATTATCGATTTTGAGGGGGATTTTCTTACCCGAGATCATCCACCGAAGCTGTGTAGACTTTGAACTCTCACCACACATTGCGTGGGAATAGGCCTCTATTCACTGAGTTGTCCTAACAACCTATTTCTGCCTTCAATCTCCCTAGTGACATCTCTGTCATTGATGTTACTGCTTGCTCTTCAGTATTTATTAAAATATCAGATCTAGATCACAGTGAGAAAGGGGTGAGAGAAATCACAGCATATAAACACAAAACCTACATACTGTATTGTGTTTTTCTCTGTTATTTTCTTATATATTTAAAGGGAAAGTTCAGCGTAAAATAAAATTATTTTTAACATTCTCGGTTTATATTACGTATACCTAGTTATTCTACATATTCTCTTCTATTTTGAAAAATCAGTTGATTTCATACCCTTTGCTGTTCCCTGCTGTTGACATTAGTGATCTGACATTTCAGGTTCTAACGGCCCTTCTTCTTCCCAGGATGCACCACATCCTTGGAATGTTCCTAACAGTAATTTATACTGATTGGCTGTTAGGATGTGTCAAAGATGCTAAGATCTCTACTGAGCAACTGAATCAACCCAGGCGCTGGGTCAAGGGCAAGACCATAACGGTCTCTACTAGGGGTCCTGCAAACAGGAAGTCAGTATTTTGGAAGCATTTATTTATACACAGACAAAATGCTGAATGGGCAGGTTAAGGTCATTAGGAGGGAAAAATACTGCTCTTTTTTTATGTATTATATGTATTCGCACTGAACTTCCCCTTTAAAGGGCATGTCCACCCCCAAAACTATAATCCCCCCATACTGGCCCCACTCTGTAGTGTATAAAAATCCTTACCTTACATCCCAGATCCAAATGAATGCCCTGTAATCCCTCCCCAAATTCACAAAAACGCCACCAGGAGTACTCCTGTCTCCCCTCCGGGAGAATTTTAATATGTGCAGAAGAGCCCTCCCCCCTCCCTCCTAATTTGGTCTCCCTCCCCCTAGCATTAAACCCCTTTCCCATAATATAGATATTGGTCCCCCAGCCCCAACCGCATTACTATTAGAGTAAGAAAGTCCCCCGGTCTTAACTTACCTTACCTCTCTCCTTCGCCGCTCTACACTACCAGCAGCCGCGTCCGTGATTGGCTGCCTCTCAGCCAATCACGAGTGCAGCTGCCGGTCCCACCCCCTGCTTGCAGTTCTATGCAAGCAAAGGGACGGGATTGTGCGGCGAGGAGAGAGGTAAGGTAAGTAAAGATCGGGGGACTTTCTTGCTCTAATAGTAATGCGGTTGGGGCTGCGGGACCAATATCTATATTATGGGAAAAGTTAGTTTAAAGGGTGGACATACCCTTTAAGAGAAATAAGAGTAAAATGTGTCCAGTAGATAAAACTTATTATGTTTTTTATCAAATATTTGTATGTATTGTTTTCTTTAAAATAGAAGCAAAATAGCAGCACATTGAATTGCTGTTAATATTGTGGATATTGTGGCTTTGTGCAGAAATTCTTTCCAGTGATTGGGCTGATCATTAGAGGAGGTAGACTGAACCTAGCAACTGTATAAATTTGGCAACTGCTGACATCACAATTATGTCTCTATGGGGAAGCTACAAGTATAAGCGTCTTTTAAAATATACATTTTTGTGCAAGGGGAAACTAAATTGGTTAAAGATCGCAATTCAATTTAAATATCGTAAACCTAAGTCATAAGGCTTCGAGCTAATTTCTTGGTGCACAGGTCCTTTCTCCATAATAAAATGTTGTCCAGCAGCTCTGCTTTGGAGGTGTGCCCCCTTTCACTGACACGAGGGGAAAGAATGGAGTTTGTAGCCATATTTTTGCTGTGCAGAGGTTAAAGTGTCAGCCTTACTTTTAAAGCAGAAGTCAAGGTTTTATGCCTAATATCTAGATTAGTTATCTTTTAAGAAACAAATTGTTTTTAAAGAAAACTTTTAGATTTAAATAATGGGGTATACTATCCCAAAGGCAGAACTGGTGTGTGCCTATTAGTAACATCAGGTCTCATGATGCTCTTCAATAAACAATCATTTTTACAGTGGGGTTGTCCTTTAAATAGAAATTCTGCCTCCTCCTCATTATTCTGCTTAATGCCGAATCGCAAGAATGGGTTGCAGTACATAATCAATGTTTACTGGTATATTGCTATTACAACAGTGATTATAATTGTCAGATTTGCCATCCATAGTTTGCTTTAGCACTGTAACACATTGGGTTGTTGAAAGAGGTGGAAAGATGGAAGTTTGGGATGACATCTTGTGGCCTAAATACATGCAACATATGTTGCAAATTCATGGCAGATTTATTGGAATTATGTGCAAGTTTTTTACAGAATAGAAAATACACTGCAACAATCTGGCTCCTAAACTGTATATCCAAAATGATTGTTTTATTTGCTATACAGATCGACTTTACTAGTACTAAAGGGAGCCAATAATGGTAAAAGGACATTTACCATGTGGACTGATGTCATTGGAATTGGGAGGTCTATCGTTTACATGACATACACATGGCCAATATTAGGCAAATCCCATCAGATCCAGTAGAATTTTCCTGATAATCGGCCAAGTGCATGCCCACCTTCTTTCTGTTTGGATAAGATTAAATAATCTGTTGACATTTGATGCTGCTTTGAATAACCATCTCTGCTATAAAGATTAGTAAACTGCTTTGCAATCCAAAGCAGTCCATGCTAATAGCAATGCTTAAAGGAGTGGCTCCCAATAATAGGATGCTAAATATAATTGTATATGATTCAAAAAAAAAAAGTTTTACAAGGAACACTGTACATCACTATCCCTCCTTTTAAGACAGAGGGCATGTGCTGAACAATAATTATGTACAATTAGTATTTGAAAAACTTGCCATCTGAGCCAGTATTCACAAGTGTGCTCAAAAAGACAACATCACTGATTCCTAAAGATACTGCTTTAGGAGGGCCCAGTGCTAACAATAGATCCTGCAGCCCCTGGGGGGGGGGGTTGTTAAGGCACTAAGAGGGCCACTAATCTGCACCCAGATATAGCGATCAGCTAAGGGAGGGACTAAGAGGGCCCACTGTTCTGCACCCAGGTACCACTATTTTTTAATAGCCGATCACGTGTTAGTAAAAGTGTGCACGATCACCGGTTTTAAAATACTGTTGGTCATGCACAGATATTTTAAATAGCTGATCCCACATACCTTTACTAACATACGTGCGAGCATAGTTGATCACGGTAAATGGGGTGAGATTTACTGCGAGATTTATTGCATTGCGGGATCCCGGTCAGGTAAGAAGCGCCACCCTGCACCCCTATTCTGTGCTACCTGATGAAGGGGGTTGAACCCTCCAAAACATTGTGTGAAATGGTTCGATAAAACTATTCACTATTTATACTATGGTGTGCGACTTTCCACATATCTTTGCAAGATTGATGCCCATTAACCCCCAAGGGGTAGGGGTTGGAAGGATCTGCACCCTGGCTATTGGATGTGCGTAGGAAACTTTCTATTTGCGATATGGCATTGCCTTATTAATGTCTTAGTTCACAGGACCCATTAAGTCCAACTCTACATACCATTCTGAAATAGGCAATGTAGGGACTCTGTGTGTACATGTACATGTTGGATCAATAAATAGCAGGATTATATTTATATAAATAATGTTGTTCAACAATCAGAAAGACAATAAGAAACAATAAGAAAAAAAAAACACTATTTGCTGCAATAAACCTTGGTACAAGCAGGATTTCCTGTAAAAAAAGAAAATAAAGAAACGAGACAAAAGCACGATAATAACTAAATGCCACAATTGTACACCATAACCAGTCACAGTGCAGGAATGTAAAAGCCTAATCCTGTTATGGAAACATAGCTGCTGTCTCTCCTTTATTAGAAACACACACAGCTAAAACATTATGTTAAAACATGGATTTAGGGATGCCTATTATCTGAATGATTCTATATCATGGGAATATGCATATCTTCAGGAAATGCATGATTTCAAAAAAGCAAGTTAGAAGCATAGAAATACAAAACATATTCTGGAAATCATGAAATACCACGTTACCTATACATGCAGTCAGCCATGTTGATAGAAATAGGAATTATACAGTGCAGCTCCGGAACCTAAATGCTGACTGCAGGCAGGATACAGCTAGTCTTCTCTTTCTGTACAGTTAACCCTGTAATACCCAAGAATTCTGCCTTTTATGGAAAGTCAGCCTCCTACTACAGTCTTATGTTTATAGCCAAAGGCTAAATGTTTAGACTATATAAACAACTGTATAAAGCAATACTTTCCATGGCAGTGATTTTCAACCTGGTTACATTAGGTAAATTACTTCTATGAAGTTTAATACAAGAAATAAATAGAATTTATCCTCATCTGCAGCACTCCTTATTTACTTCAGTGTAATTACTTCCTGATGGGGTTGTTGAGTTCCCCTTATACACAAAGAAGATATTTAGTAGAAGCAGTACTTCTAAACACTAGAGATGGCCGAACTTTCAAAAGTTTGTTCCTAAAAAAGTTTGAAAGTTCGAAAACGGACCCATTAAAGTCAATGGGGGGTAAATAGTTAATATTGCAGTTTAAACTTACCTTACAGGCCCCTGGGACCTGGGAGATGGTTTGGGGAACACGTGCGTGCGCGGGGAACAGCATAAAAACCGGACATAGCGCACACGCGCGCTGCTTCCGGTTTCCGCGTGCCGCTTTCGATAATCCTTGAATGTTCAATGTTCAAACTCGAACGTCCGCTCCCGAAAATCCCTGAAGGCTGGAGATTCCCGAAATCGGCCGCTCATGGATTACCGAGCGGCTGACAACCCGGCAGGATGTTCGGGGTCCCGCAGCTCAAAATCGGGACCCCCTCCTGGGTCATTACAAGGACCTTTGTTGCCCTGACAAGGGCCCTTTGGGGCTTAAGGGTTCCCGCAGCTTAAACCGGGACCACCTTCCCTGGGCCTATCAGGGCCTTATATGTGCCCTTGTAGCCCTAATAAGGGCCCTTTGGGGCTTAAGGGGTCCCACAGCTCAAACCGGGACCCCCCTCCACGGCCCTTGTAAGGGCCCTTGAGGCACCGATAAGTGCCTTTGTTAGGGGTTCTGCAGCTCGAACCGGGACCCCCAGTGAGCGGCTCTTAAAAGAGCCCTTTGGCGACGTCTTCTTTCTTCCATCCGGTGACACCAGCTCCGCTGAGGCCACTGACCCTGAGAAGTACCATGCGACCGATGTTGCTAGCCGCTTCTTTCTTCATCCATCAACTGCAATGGCATCTGATCTCCGCAGAGGATTGCACCTCTTTATATATGTTTGCAGAAAGTCCTAATCCGTTTCTGATTGGTCAATTTTTCAATGCTTGGTTTACATGGCATGTCCACCCCCAAAACTAAAATCTAACTCACTACTGGCCCCACTGTACATTTAAAAAAAAAAGCTGAAAAAAAAGCTGACCTCACATCCCTGCTCCTTATGGTTCTCCTGTACTGCCTCTTCAAAGTCCAGGAAACTAGGGTAGGAGCTGTCTTCCTGTCCAAAATGTTGCTGCGTATGTTGTGTCCTATCAGTTGCTTAGGACATGTGCAGGGGAGCCCTTTCTCCCCCTCATTCCCTCCCAATCCCTCCCTCACTGGCCTTAATGTAGTGTCCATTCCTATATATATATATTGTACTGCATGCCCTCCCACCCCCAACTGCTATATTGGCTAATCCGTTTCTGATTGGTCAATTTTTCAATGCTTGGTTTACATGGCATGTCCACCCCCAAAACTAAAATCTAACTCACTACTGGCCCCACTGTACATTTAAAAAAAAAAGCTGAAAAAAAAGCTGACCTCACATCCCTGCTCCTTATGGTTCTCCTGTACTGCCTCTTCAAAGTCCAGGAAACTGTAGGGTAGGAGCTGTCGTCCTGTCCAAAATGTTGCTGCCTATGTTGTGTCCTATCAGTTGCTTAGGACATGTGCAGGGGAGCCCTTTCCCTCCCTCATTCCCTCCCAATCCCTCCCTCACTGGCATTAATGTAGTGTCCATTCCTATATATATATTGTACTGCATGCCCTCCCACCCCCAACTGCTATATTGGCTCTTTAAAAAGCTTTTGCAAACTCTACTTACAGAACCACAATCCAGCACCACTCTGTATTACTGTCAGCCGCGGCTGTTATTGGCTGCCTCTCAGCGGTGTCGAACCCCCCACCTTATTTAGGCTGGCTTCTTTATTTTCTCTGACACCGCTCTTGAACCAGTCCTGTTCCTTTGCCAATATGTTAACATTACAATCTTCAAAGGTATGTTCTTTATCCTTAAGATGCAGGTTACAAGGCTGAGTCCTGACCACCCGACGAATTTGCTCTTTGTGCTGGGCCATACGTTGATGTAGTTGCTGTTTGGCTCCCCCAAATACAAATCAGAGCATTCTTCACTGCACTGCATTGCGTATATGATGTCACTCTTCACTGCACTGCACTGACGTTATATGAAGCACTCTTCTCTTCACTGCACTGCGTATATGATGTCACTTTTCACTTCACTGCACATGCGTATATGATGTCACTCTTCACTGCACTGCGTATATGATGCACACTTTACTGCACTGCGTATATGATGTCACTCTTCACTGCACTGCATGCGTATATGATGCGTTGTGTTTCGGTATTGGTTCTTTCGGGTGTACCAATTGCTGCCTCAATGTGTTGTTTGGTTTAAAGCAGACAGGGATACGGTTGTTTTTTTGAAAATTCTTTTTAATTTCTCGGAGACCCCTGCCACATATGGGATGACTGTTCTTCCTTCTGTTGCTTTTCCTTCACTGTTGTGTTCTTTCTTTCCTTCACTTTTTGACAAAGGCCCAGTCTGGATATCCACAAGGTTTAAGGGCTCCTCTGAGATGTTTCATTTCTTTAGCCTTCGCCTCTGGTTCTAGTGGGGGATGTTCTCAGCTCTGTGTTAGTGGGGATGTTCTCAGCTGCTGTGTAGTGGGGATGTTCTCAGCTCTGCGTAGTGGGGATGTTCTAGCTCTGTGCTAGTGGGGAGTTCTCAGCTCTGTGCTAGTGGGGTGTTCTCACTCTGTGTAGTGGGGATGTTCTCAGCTCTGTGCTAGTGGGGATGTTCTCAGTTGTGTAGGGGGATGTTCTCAGCTCTGTGCTAGTGGGGATGTTCTCCGCTCTGTGCTAGTGGGGATGTTCTCAGCTCTGTGCTAGTGGGATGTTCTCCGCTCTGTGCTAGGGGGGATGTTCTCAGCTCATGTGTAATGGGGATTGTTCTCAGCCTGTGTAGTGGGATGTTTCAGCTCTGTGCTAGTGGGATGTTCTCAGCTCTGTGTAGTGGGGATGTTCTCAGCTCTGTGCTAGTGGGGATATTCTCAGCTCTGTGTGTGGGGATTCTCAGATCTGTGCTAGTGGGGATGTTCTCAGCTCTGTGCTAGTGGGCTGTTCTCAGCTTGGCTAGTGGGGATGTTCTCAGCTCTGTGTGCAGGGTTCTGATGACACCCAGCTTGTGATCTAAGGGTGGTGGGAGTCAAACATCAAATATGATCTGTGGTGTTGAGCCTTTGCAGTATCTGTTTGGCTTGATGCCTTTAACTGTAGAATCCAGACGTATACTGCATGGTACTGCTTACGCATGGTACTAGCCTTATGCATGGTACTAGCCTTACTGCATGGTACTAGCCTTACTGCAAGGTACTAGCCTTATGCATGTACTGCCTTTGTTGTCTGCATCGGAGGTTAATCGCAGGTGTTTTCTGTTAGTCTGCCAATTTCCTTGCTGTCTTTTCATATTGCCGTACAAGTTGAGGGTTTTCTCCCCAAAATGATTTAAAATATGCTTATGAAGGTTCTCATTCATCCAGGTCACGGTATATCTGTAATATTCATTCATCCAGGTCATTGTATATCAGTAATATTTATCCATCCAGGTCACGGTATATCTGTAATATTCATTCATCCAGGTCACGGTATATCTGTAATATTCATCCATCCAGGTCATGGTATATCTGTAATATTCATCCATCCAGGTCACGGTATATCTGTAATATTCATCCATCCAGGTCATGGTATATCTGTAATATTCATCCATCCAGGTCACGGTATATCTGTAATATTCATTCATCCAGGTCACGGTATATCGTAATATTCATCCATCCAGGTCACGGTATATCTGTAATATTCATTCATCCAGGTCACGGTATAATCTGTAATATTCATCCATCCAGGTCATGGTATATCTGTAATATTATCTATCCTGTCTGGATATATCTGTATCATCATCTAGGTCCGTATATCTGTAATTTCATCTCCAGGTCACGGTATATCTTAATATTCATCACTAGGTCACGGTATATCTGTAATATTCATCTCATCCAGGTCATGGTAATCTGTAATATTCATCCATCCAGGTCACGGATATCTGATATTCATCCATCCGGTACGGTATATCTGTAATATTCATTCATCCAGGTCACGGTTATCTGTAATATTATCCATCCAGGTCATGGTATATATGTAATATCATTCATCCATGTCATGGTATATCTGTAATATTCATCCATCTAGGTCACGGTATATCTGTAATATTCATTATCCAGGTCACGGTATATCTGTAATATTCATCATCAGGTCACGTATACTAATATCATCATCCAGGTCACGGTATATCTGTAATATTCATCCATCCAGGTACGGTATATCTGTAATATATTCACTCCAGGCACGGTATATCTGTAATATTCATCCATCAGGTCACGGTATATCTGTAATATTCATTCATCCAGGTCACGGTTATATCTGTAATATTCATCCATCCAGGTCATGGTATATTGTAATATTCATTCATCCATGTCATGGTATCTCGTAATATTCATCCATCTAGGTCACGGTATATCTGTAATATTCATTCATCCAGGTCACGGTATATCGTAATTCATCCATATCGGTCACAGTATATCTGTATATTCATCCATCCAGGTCACGGTATACTGTAATATTATCAATCCAGGTTACGGTAGTCTGTAATATTAATTCAATCCAGGTCACGGTATATCTGTAATATTCATCTCACCAGGTCACGGTATATCTGTAAATTCATCCATCCAGGTCCGGATATCTGTAATATTATCCATCCAGGTCACGGTATATCTGTAATATTCATTCATCCAGGTCACGGTATATCTGTAATATTCATTCATCCAGTCACGGTATATCTGTAATATTCATCCATCCAGGTCACGGTATATCGTGAATATTCATCATCCAGGTCCGGATATCTGTAATATTCATCCATCCAGGTCACGCTATATCTTGTAATGTTCATCCATCCAGGTCACGGTATATCTGTAATATTCATTCATCCAGGTCACGTTAATCTGTAATATTCATCCATCCAGGTCACGGTATATCTGTAATATTCATCCATCCAGGTCACGGTTATATCTGTAATATTCATTATCCAGGTCATGGTATATCTGTAATATTCATCCATCTAGGTCACGGTACATCTGTAATATTCATTCATCCAGGTACGGTACATCTGTAATATTCATCCATCTAGGTCACGGTATATCTGTAATATCATCATCCAGGTCACGGTATATCTGTAATATTCATCCATCTAGGTCACGGTATATCTGTAATATTTATTCATCCAGGTCACGGTACATCTGTAATATTCATCCATCCAGGTCACTGGTATATCTGTAATATTCATACATCCAGGTCACGGTATATCTGTAATATTCATATACCAGGTCACGGTTATATCTGTAATATTCATCCACCAGGTCATGGTATATCTGTAATATTCATCATCCAGGTCATGGTATACTGTAAATTCATCCATCCAGGTCATGGTATATATCTGTAATATTATTCATCCAGGTCACGGATATCTGTAATATTCATCCATCCAGGCCATGGTATATCTGTAATATTCATCCATCCAGGTCACGGTATATCTGTAATATTCATTCATCCAGGTCACGGTATATCTGTAATATATCATCAGGTCACAGTATATCTGTAATATTCATCCATCCAGGTCACGGATACTGTAATATTATCTCCAGTCACGGTATATCTGTAATATTCATCCATTCAGGTCATGGTATATCTGTGTGTATTCAATTAGATCAACTGGACTTGAAGTTTAGTTCTTGAAGACATTCGCTAGTCATCAGACACTTTTTGTGTTTAAGAGCTGATCTTGAACGAAGTGAAACTTTTTTGTAAGCATTTTCAACAACATTATGTGAGTACCCTCTAGCTCTTATCTGTTTTTAATTCAGAGGTTTTTAGATGTGTATTCCTCTAGAGGTTTATGGTATATTTATTTGTTATGGCTCCTCATTTCTTTTTAATAACATATAACGAATAGGGATACTATATTAATTCATTAAATATATAATTATTTAATCGTGTATATATATTCATTTTGTCTCTAATGGATTTATTTTTTGTTTTTACACTCAGGACTGTATTACCTAACATTTTAATATATATTTACACTATTTATACAGTTATGTTTCTTTATAATGGTGTCGTTGTTATGTGCTTTAAGGGTCACCTTACCGTTTAAGTTTTCTCTTTTGTACTCTGTCCTTTGGTATAGTTTTCCTTATATAATTTGGATCTCCTTTAACAACAGACTCCCTGAGATGGCGAATCACAGGATTTTTTTTTGTAACTGTATCATGTCTTGTGTTCTATATTTAAAGTCCTCCTGTACCCCTAGTGCTGTGGGGTAGCAATTTATAGTAGGAGCAGAGTCCTCTGTCCCTCCAAGGGAGTCCACCAGCCGTAACTCAGAGAAAGCTACACAATCTCCCCACACAGCTGATGTAGCACAAAGAGCAGCACTGCTGGATTCTTCCCACTCATCTTCTTCCTGCTGAGGAGGAGGTAGACCAGGGGGTTTTGAAAGGGCATCTGCCCCTATGTTCTGTGGGCCTAGATTGTAGTTTAAGAAAACACAGCAAACAACCATCGATGCCCTGCAGCGTCTAATTTGGCTGTGGTTAAATATGTTAAAGGTTTATTATCAGTTCTTTTCTCAATTGGTCATGTAGCTTTTCAGTGACAGATTTAAGGCCAAATGTTCTAGTTTGTGTACAGGATAATTTCTTTCAGTTGGACTGAGACTCGACTAACATGTAACCGGTTATAAATAGAGATGTAATGTGGGGTTCAAATAGAACACTGAGGGATTAGAAGTCCACACAAAACTTTCGGATCTCCAAATTTCACGGAACCCGGATTTTTAGAATTTTTATTTTAAAGGGTATGTCCCCCTTGAAATTAATTTTGCCATAACAATGCCCTGTCCCCCCAGCCCCAACCGCTATATTTATTGATTAGAAAGTTCCCAAACTTTACTTACCTCCCCTCTTCCTCCGCCGCGCTGCGGCCCTCTGCTTGCGAGAAAATTCAAGCAGAGGGGCGGGACCGGCAGTCGCGTCGGTGATTGGCTGAGCGGCAGCCAATCACGGACGCGGCTGCCGGTCATTCAGTGCGGCGGAGGAAAGAGGGGAGGTAAGTAAAGTTTGGGGAACTTTCAAATAAACATAGCGGTTGGGGCTGGGGGGACAGGGGCATTGTTATGGCAAAAGGGATTTACACTAGGGGGAGGGAATCCTAATTGGGAGGGGGGGGAGAAGGGCTGCAGTACGCATGCCAAACTTCTCCCAGAGGCCAGGTAGGAGGCAGAGTCCTATATGGACTCTGCTATCTCCTGGTGGGCAGTTTTGGGACTTTGGGGGGGGACTACAGGAGAACCAGATGGAGCTGGGATGTGAGGTAAGGATTAAGCTACACTACATGATGGGGCCAGTAGTGGGGAGGATTATAGTTTTGGGGGTGGACATGCCCTTTAATCGAAAATCAAAAGTAGACAATTATCGAAAATTTAAAATAGACGATTTTTTAAAATCGAAACGAGAATTTTCAAAATGTCCGAAAATTTAGAAAATTCGAAAATGGAACCAAACTCAACAGTTTCGAACATCTCTAGTTTTAATCCTCCAGGATATTGTTGATGAAAGACGCCCCCCAACCCTTCATAACTACCATCTACATGTAAAACATAAGGCATTTGTGAGTCAGCATAGGCAAGTACAGGTGCTTCTGGGAGTTTTTTTTTTAATGTTGTAAAAGCTTCGTCACAAGCAGAGGCCCATTTATCTTTAAAGACAGTCGCAACGGGCGCATCGCTCCTGATTTGGAGTTGAAGTTGCGCTAACCAATGTTTGCGGCTTGTGGCCGAACCCCTGCTTGTAGTTCCAGCAGGCAGGGGAGCTGGACCAGAATGGCACTGGATCGAGGAGCTGTAAGTAGAATTTGCAAAAGCTTTTTAAAGTGGCAATATAGTGGTTGGGGGTGGGAGGGCATGCAGTACAATATATTAAAAGTTTTACTAAGGGTGGAAATGCCCTTTAACACTGGCTGTGAACTAGTTTTTAAAGGACTATTCTGTCCCTCTGACTTGTATTAATACACCATTAAAGCAGTACACTTCAGTTGAATATCTGTGTTTTAGAAAATACACTTCCAATCTGAGTGCTGAAGGGCAATTGCATGACTGGGCACTCTGTATTACTGTCAGCCGCGGCTGTTATTGGCTGCCTCTCAGCCAATCTCAGCCGCGGCTGCTGGTCCGACCCCCTGCTTGTAGTTCCAGCAGGCAGGGGAGACATGACCGAGTTAATAAGAAAGGAGGAGGAGTATGTATGTATGTTAAACAGGAATTGAAGCCAAATTTAAAAGATGGAATAGATGGGGGAGCAAACGATGCGGCAGAAACATTATGGGTGGAACTGTGTACAGGAAGCAAGAAGGTAGGTAAATTAATTGTTGGAGTGTGTTATAAGCCGCCAAATGCCGGGGAAGAGGTGGAAATGAATCTCCATATGCAGTTGGCGAAGGCTGCTGGTATGGCCCTTTTTTTAGCTGGGGTTTTTTGCCTTCCTCTGGATCAACTGTTAGGTGTAGGGTTAAAAAAAAAAAAAAAAAGGGAATAGGTTGGACTTGATGGACGAATGTCTTTATTCAACCTTAATTACTATGTTAGTATGTTACTATGTTACTATGTAGAATGGCACTGGATCGAGGAGCTGTAAGTAGAATTTGCAAAAGCTTTTTAAAGTGGCAATATAGTGGTTGGGGGTGGGAGGGCATGCAGTACAATATATTAAAAGTTTTTTCTAAGGGTGGAAATGCCCTTTAACACTGGCTGGTGAACTAGTTTTTAAAGGACTATTCTGTTCCCTCTGACTTGTATTAATACACCATTAAAAGCAGTACACTTCAGTTAAATATCTGTGTTTTAGAAAATACACTTCCAATCTGAGTGCTGAAGGGCAATTTGCCTTACTGGTCTGTATACCCTAATGCATTACTCTTTAACCAGCTGCTGCATTAACAAAAGAAAAGATATACTGGGTTATTCAATAAAGGTTCTTATCGTTTAAAATGGTGCTAATTTTGCCCCAACCAATCAGATGTTAGCTTTCAAATGTTAAATAAGATCTGATTGGTTGGGGAAAAATTAGCAACATTTTAAAGATAAGAACTTTTATTGAATCTCCCTGATAGAATTGTATTGTTCCAGCTTCCTGGTGTTCCCTTGAAGGCAGCATTCTAGACTCTCACACATTTTATAACCTAAGGATAGAAAATCCACTTTCAAACATAGACAGACTAGCACATATCCAATCCAGTAGGGTTTTTTTTATAAAAAAAAATATTTTACAGTTGGTAAAGTGATACTTGCATAAAAGCTTAGAAAAATGTATAATAACTAGTGACAATGTGGATTGTAAGAATTCCACTCAACCACCTAAACCATCTCAGCTAGTAGATTAGAACCATTCACACACTGTAAAATCCCTTCCACAAATGCTCCAAAAATCTCATGACATCATGTGGGGCCATGTGACCAGATTTAAGTGAAATATCAATGAATTTCATTAAATATATAATATAAAACAATTCTTAGAACTAAACTTCGCAATTATCATACTGTTCTATCATGGGTTTCCACAGAATACCCCCATTTCCCCCACAACATAAAAACATTTTGAAAAGTAAGTTGTGTACAAGGTTCCCTCTAACTTAAAACTGTCTGTGTGCGCAGATATCTATTTGCTGTGTGCATACAAAATAAAATTCCAGCTGATTTTAGTGTGCGTGCAACTTTAACCTTTGTGCGCAGGCTTGCAGAGTTGTGTGCGCACGCTTGAGCGCACAGCTTAGAGGGAACACTGGTTGAGTATGTTATACAGGGTTAGATTGTAAGCTTCTCTTGTCTAGACCATGCTATATGAAAAATGCCGTTATCTTTTTTTTTGCAAAGTATTCATCTCAAGAGTGAACCAATGAGAATGCTTTAAACTAACTAATCACATCAACCCTTGAAATAGTTTCCATCAATGAACATTATTTTACCAAGATCACTGTCACTGGCTGCTATGCAACCTACCTTCAAATCTCACTTATAATTTGTCCAGCCTTCCTCTTTGAAGTACGATGTCAGTGAGACATATCTGCAGTCCTGCTAGACACGGCAAGGAAACTAGTAAATAGGGCAGGAATGCTGTGGTCTCAGAGAACTGAGGTATGCAGGAGATTAAGCCTTATTACTGTTTACATAAAGGATTTAAAAACTGTTTTATGGCTGAAATAATGCAGGCTATTAAAGTCTATACAGTGTTCTACCTTAAGTGGGGACGGCCCACCAGTCTGCTTTTTCATGCTTCCCGATGTAGGTTTAATAGGGGTGTGCCCGGCACCAAGGTCAGATAACCTTACGTGTGGATATGATTACTGTGTATAAATACATTAACGGGCCATACAATAAACTATCTGGGGCATTGTTGACCAATAGAACATGTCAGAGGACACGTGGACATCCCTTAAGACTTGAAGAAAAAAGGTTTAGGCTTCAAGTTCGGAAAGGGTTTTTCACTGTGAGAACGGTAAAGCTATGGAACTGTCTTCCAGTGGACGTTGCTATGGCAAGTTCATTGGTCAGTTTCAAAAAAAAGCTGGATGAGTTTCTGCAAACAAGGAATGTTGCAAGTTACTGGTATTGATACATAAAGTAGAGTTAATCCAGGGAAATTTCCGATTGCCACTTGGAGTCAGGAAGGATTTTTTTCCCCTTCATAAATTTGGGGAGGGGGGTTTTCCTTCCTCTGGATCAACAGTTAGGCAGGAAATGAGGATATTGCTAGATGGGTTGGGCTGGATGGACGTTTGTCTTTACTCAACCTCAAATATACTATACTATGAGGAGGCCTAGAAACCTGCGCACCAGAACATTGCTTGCTGCCAGATGGTCCCGCACAGAAAAAATCATCAAGATAGTGGATGATGTTATTACTTCCAGTCCCCTGCCTGATGGCTCAGTCTAGAAAAGAAATAGCTACAAGACAGCAAACACCCCACTGGGAGACTATGATCAATATATGTTTTTCCCTCAAAGGAACAACCCAACAAGTGTAGGGACTCTTGATGAACTGGAAGAAGTCTAAAAGCCGCCTCTATATCCACGTTACCCATGAGGGCACCCAAACCGTATTTTTTTACTATTGTTATGGCATCGTCAAATGAAGCGTACGTTACCCGCACTAACTCCTCGTCTATCCCATCATTTACTGAGCCCCCTTTAGGGTGTGATAGATGGTGTATCAATCTGTATTTGCCCAATTCTTTCTTAGGCACATTGCCCAAAAGGGAAATTTGCAAAGGAAAGATTGGGGAATGCAAGAAAGGGCCCGCCATCCGACCTAATTCTACTTCTTTTTTCAGTTTCTCCCTTACCACCTCTGGGACGTCCCTTGATGATTTTAAGTTCCTCCCTGTTGAAACCCTTGGGCACACGTTGGCTGGAATTAAAAATCCATTTCTAAAACTCTGAATTAAGAATGTGGCGTTTTCCTTGAGGGGGTATTCTAAAAGCCAGGAAAGCATTTCAGCGAGCCTCACTGGCATCTTCCCTTTTTCCAGACGCATCGCTTCCCCACCCTGGCCCACTTCTTCCTCGTTTAAACCATCTGCTGAAAGGTTGGCCAGATCCTGAACGTTCGTGTCTAAAACGACACAACATGCCGTACTTGCATTGTGAATCATTAAAATCCCAGCAAACCACTTTCCTCTTTTCCGACTAAGAACCTGTTTGAACCCTGCCGGATCCTCCAAGAAAGGGCTGTTAACCTACAGTTCCTGACCTAGCTTGCGTGCTCATCATAATTGGCTTTCACAGCCTGATGTCTTTATGGTCCCATTATAAAGATGACCGTACTGTCATACACTGGCATCATAATGTAGCCAAGCAGCCCTGCCAAATACTCGATATGCTTCCCATATCGAGTTGAGGTAACAGAAAAGCCCAGAACATGATTCCAGGCTTCTCTCCCTGATCACACTTGCTAAAACTGTGAAAGTTTGCAACCAGTTCCCGAAGGTCCTGGGTATCTGCCTTAAACACCGTTGTTCATCGTCCAACTCTTTTGATGTTCCTAACCTTTCTCCCACTTATCTATGTTAAAACGCTCCAAAGGCAATAGGGTGAAGATATTGATATATTTACGTATCCAAATGCGTTCTTTCACTTCCATTTTAAGATGTGCCCTAGCGCCCCTTCAAAACAAACATAAGTACTACGTTGTGCCTGGTCAGCCATTGCACTTCTTGCCACATCAATGGCCAAGCCGACCTCCAGAGATGAAATAATGTCCCTAGCACCTAAAGCTATACTTCCGCAGACCTGGCACTAATGTTAGCCCCACCAAGTCTACTTTACGTTCGACTGAAAACTGTTTGTTCACCTATTGTTAACTGGTCCTCTGCCCATTAATCCCCCCTATCCCAACTTTCTTCTAATGGAAAACTCGTGTGTGCTCTCTCTGACTGTCCAACACCCCCAGAATTTCCATTTACATCTACCTTCCAACAACCTAAAAAAAAATGTAGACCTTCAATAAAGCTCTCAACACCATTACTTGGTCTTTCTTGGATGCCACTATTTGTTGAACCACTAAGGCTCCCAGTATTCCATGTAAAAATATTTGACATCTCACCTGACTGTCCCAGAGGATGCTGTCCAGCCCCTGAAGCTCCATTGATGTTGTTTGTCTTTCCCCACTCCTGCTGAAGAAGACCTCATTGCCTCCAGCGGTTCTGTTTTCCGGGATGCAAAGCCGCTGCTAATCCTTGTGACCATGCTGATGAAGGCATTGAATTTAGGTTTTATTGAAGAACGGGAGGTAAGACACAGCTCCTTTACCTCCCATTCTTCAATAAAACTAAATGGCAACATTTTTTATTTCCAGTGGAGATACCCTTTAAATAGGGTCTGTGTTCAGTTTATCTGATTGGCTTATTTGCCAATAAATGAAAAATGTTTCATTAATTTCTGTTTTTCAGCACAAGGCAGTTCTGGGGGAAGACGATGCTTGTCTAAAAAACTCTCTAAAAATCTCAGTGAGAATCAGCTTGTAAAAATTTAAATTTTCCCAATTAGTTCCAGATGTGAAAATTTTGAGTATGTGTAAGTACACACTTTATATGCTTTATCTGTGTTTGTTTGCTTAAAAAGCAATCCTTTTTCAGGGAAATATATTATAAAGACATACTGATAAGTTTATGAGTGTGGGATGGGGAACTCGGACAGGGCCCAGAGATGGATTAAGATCATATGGGGCACAAGGCAGTGACATCATTTAGGGCCCCCTTTTTTGCTACATATATTGTATAGACTATTTTTTGTTACAGCTTCTGAAGCTGGGCCCCCAGAAGTTTCCTGGGCCCTTGGCAGGTGCCTAGGGTTGCCTTGTGGATAATCCTGCTCTGACAGGGCCTGATATAAATGGATATGACAACGTGCTGTCTAATATGGAAATAAAGTACCGTAGTCATATTTTTACATTAATCGTTTATTGTTACAAATTCCTAGCATGTTTTCACTGTACTGTTTCCGCATACTGTATAAAAGGTCTATTATAAAGATTTCACTTTCCTGCGTTATTGTTGATTTTTTTTAAACTCTTATGGATACTTATGTAGGTAATTACAGTTTGTCTTGATTTGAAATTTTCAGGTTAAAGGGCATGTCAACCCCCAAATCTATATTTTATATTTATGTTAAAGGATATCTCCACTGAAAAAGTTGACATATTTTTTACTTTACTTGAAGAACGGGAGATAAGGAGCTATATTTTACCTCTCGTTCTTCCTTTACCTCCTGTTCTTATATTAAATTGAATAATGGTATGTCAATTTTGTAAGTAGAGATTAAGCACCCCCCCACCCCAAACCTTTTTTGTTCTTCTCACCTATTACAAAGACGCTCCTAAATGGACTTACAGACCCCAAGTAAGTATGACAATAATAGGGGTTGGGAGGGTCCTTAACATAAATATAAACACAGATTTAGGGGTGCACATTAATTATTCATGGTATTTCAACCTGAACTAATTTCATTTTTAAGATAAACTTACCATAAGGTTATGGTATATTTGCATCCATACAGTATTTATATTTATTTTTCATTCTTCTTCCCATTATAGTGCTACCATGAAAAGACAGAAGATCCAAAATCCTAAAGAAAATGATGTAACAAATTCTGGGAGGCAATGAGAGTAATGAATTAAACATTTTAGTGTTATTTGTTTTGTGTATGCAACAAATGTTCTTTTTAATATATTTAACAAATGTTAATTTATCCCACTTACTGATTTGTACCACTAGATGTCAGACTTGACTTGATGTCACTCCTCACTATTTAAGGATACATATTGCACTTGTTGGTTTATATTGTCTGAAGCTGCCATATTGGTACCGAAATGTGTGTGTGATAAACAACACAGTCCATTAAGGTGTGTGTGGGATAGCATCATAGACTAATTATTGAATATACTGGAGCTGACGCAATAAGAGGTGCAAAAGTTTGTCAGTGCTTTACTGCAGTTACTGTCGATCAGTGGTTCTCAAATTTTTCAGACTGTGGCACACTTTGTAATGCCAATTTTTGTCAAGGCACACCTGTGTTGAATTCTATTATATTATTATACTATATTAACTGGTTTGAAATGTTATTATTATATATAGTTTTAGAGTACAGTGAAGTGACGCACAAACCTTGTTTAATTGCCCTTCTTGTTTCAATGTCCTTCTTTCTCTATGTCCTTGAGAGCAAGGTCCTTAAGAGAAAGGGACACTCACTAGTTCGTTTCACTCACAGGAAACTTCCTTTTGTTAGGCCCAACGGCCCAACAACTGTGAATCCTATTTAACTAATAGGCCCCAACCCCCACACCAATTAGTGCAAGAGCCAGAAAGAGAGGGAGAAAAAAAAAACATTATATTGTGATTACAAACAGGTACAATACTAGAATAAGAAGTCCAGCACACCCCCTATAACTGGAAGAAGAAAGATTAGTCTGCTTACTGCACACACAGTCCTGCACACATAGTCCTTAAGAGTAAAAACAATCCTTATTTTCAAACTTTCACCACACACCATACAACCATCAAATGATTAAGTGTCCTTTTCTATGTCCTTGAGAGCAGTGACCATCCATTAATATTAACCTTCTTTAGTTCTTTCTGTACCATATCCTCGGTTAACCAATGTGCACTTGAATCTTTTATACCATTATTGCTACTATACTCTATGATATCTGTACTTGGATCTTCTATAGTGTATACAAAGGGAAAAAAATTATTCAAGACATTTGCTTTATCGCCATCCTCCGTAACTAACTTATCCCCATTAATTAATGGTGCCACATTCTCAGTCCTCATCTTCTTACTATTAATATACTTAAAAACATTTTTAGGCTTAGTGATGCTTTCTTCAGCTATCCTAACTTCATTATTAATTTTAGCTAGTTTGATTGCTTTCTTACACTCCTTATTACAGTTTTTATAATCCCTAAAGGCCCTTTCCGTTCCCTCGGCCTTAAAGGTTTTAAATGCCTTTTTCTTCCTTTCCATTTGCCTATTTACATCAGAATTCAGCCACATGGGCGCGGATTTATTTTTTTTACATTTATTTCCCAAGGGTATAAATTTAGATGTGAACTGGCTTAAAATCCCCTTGAACACAGTCCACTTCTGTTCAGTACATTTACCTGATAAAACATTATCCCAGTTGACATTCTGAAGAGCTGCTTTTAACCTGGGAAAATTTGCTTTCCTGAAATTAAATGTCTTTGTTAACCCAGCACACTTTTCCTTTTGATAATAAACTCCAAATGCCACTATTTCATGGTCACTATTCCCTAAGCCTCCAGTTACCTTTATATCTATAATGCACTCCACAATGTTAGATATTACCAGATCCAACAGAGCTCCTTTTCTAGTAGGAACCTCAACCACCTGTGAGAGAAAATTATCCTGCAGCAAATTCAGGAACTCATCGCCTTTTTCTGTGATGGCAGTTCCACCAAACCAATCAATGTCAGGGTAATTGAAATCCTCCATAATGAGCACACTCCCCAAACTTGCAGCCCTTGCCAACTGCATATGAAGTTGACTCACCTCCTCTCTGAAAACATGGGTCGGCTTATAGCAGACACCAACAATGACATTACGCCCTTTCCTGTTGCCTAATTCCACCCATATTATTATATTGCCTCCACTTTAACATCCATATCACCAGTAATCTCTTCTTTTAAGTTTGGCTTCAATTCTTTTTTCACATAAACACATACTCCTCCCCCTTTCCTTTTTTTTCTGTCCTGCCTAAACAAGGCACATCCTTCTATATTTACAGCCCAGTCGTGAGAACTGTTCAACCACGTTTCTGCTATATCTATTACATCATACTTTTTATTCAATACCATCATTTCCAATTCACCCATTTTGTCAGCTTCTCGCATTTGCAAACATACATTTTAGATTATGATCCTGTAATTTATTCGTACACTTTAATACACATTCCTCCCTATCCCCTATGCTAGCCCCACCCCCCTTTCCGCCCACCACTGGCCTATCTACACCCTGCTTTCCTCCTGGACTATCTATCCCAGTGAGACTGCTAATACCCTCCCCCCCCCAAACCTAGTTTAAAATCTCCTCCAACCCTCTAGCCATCTTCTCCCCTAAAACAGCTGCACCACCATCAGTGAGGTGCAACCCATCCCTACTAAAGATCCTGTAGCCGACAGCAAAGTCTGCCCAGTTCTCAATAAACCCAAACCCTTCTTCCTTACACCACTCTCTTAGCCACGCATTAATGCTCCTAAGCTCCCGCTGTCTCCCTGGTTTAGCACGTGGCTGCGGTAGTATTTCTGAAAACACTCCCCTGGAGGTCCTTGCTTTTATCTTGGCCCCTAGTTCTCGGAAATCATGTTTAAGGACCTCACCTCCACCTCTAACTTTGTCATTGGCACCAATGTGAACCAAGACCCCTGAGTCACACCCGGCCCCACCCAATAATCTGTCTACACGATCCACCACATGCCAAACCCTAGCACCAGGCAGGCAACACACAGTTCGGCATGTAGGGTCTTGGCGGCAGATTACCCTATCTACCTTCCTTATAATGGAGTCCCCTACCACTACCACCTGCCTTGCATTCCTGACCCTTCGTTCCTCCTCCCTTGTATCAGAGATGGCAGTCCCCTGGGTGCTCAAGGGACTAGCCCCCTCCATACACGCTAATTCCGAGGTGTCCTCCTCCACTTCATTACCTAAGGCGGCAAATCTGTTGGGATGGACAAATTGGAAAAGAAGCCACCTTACCCTTCCGTCCTCCACTTCACCTTGTAACCCTAACAAAAATACCTCCCCTCTCAACCTTCCCTGTCCCACTTCCACCCACCTCTATACTGGCCCCAGCCAGTGCCTGCTGACCCCCCCCCCCCCCCGTTCTGCTAATCCCCGCAATGCTGCAAGCTGCCCCCTTAGACTCTCCACCTCAGCTTCCAAACGGGCAACCCACTCACACCTGACACAGACATAGGTTCCCCGGAACGTCTGCTCCAGGTTCCTATACATGTGGCACGATGCACATTGTATGGTACCGACAAAACTGTCCCTTCTAATACACCACACCAGCACAGTGACGCACAAACCTTGTTTAATTGCCCTTCTTGTTTCAATGTCCTTCTTTCTCTATGTCCTTGAGAGCAAGGTCCTTAAGAGAAAGGGACACTCACTAGTTCGTTTCACTCACAGGAAACTTCCTTTTGTTAGGCCCACAGGCCCAACAACTGTGAATCCTATTTAACTAATAGGCCCCAACCCCCACACCAATTAGTGCAAGAGCCAGAAAGAGAGGGAGAAAAAAAAAACACTTATTATTGTGATTACAACAGGTACAATACTAGAATATAGAAGTCCAGCACACCCTATAACTGGAAGAAGAAAGATTAGTCTGCTTACTGCACACCAGTCCTGCACACATAGTCCTTAAGAGTACAAACAATCCTTATTTCAAACTTTCACCACAACCATCAAATGATTAAGTGTCCTTTTTCTATGTCCTTGAGAGCAGGACATCTCCACTGAAAAAGTTGACATATTTTTTACTTGAAGAACGGGAGATAAGGAGCTAAATTTTACCTCTCGTTCTTCCTTTACCTCCTGTTCTTATATTAAATTGAATAATGGTATGTCAATTTTGTAAGTAGAGATAAAGCACCCCCCCCACCCCAAACCTTTTTTGTTCTTCTCACCTATTACAAAGACGCTGCTAAATGGACTTACAGACCCCAAGTATGACAATAATAGGGGTTGGGAGGGTCCTTAACATAAATATAAACACAGATTTAGGGGTGCACATTAGTTATTCATGGTATTTCAACCTGAATTAATTTCATTTTTAAGATAAACTTACCATAAGGTTATGGTATATTTGCATCCATACAGTATTTATATTTATTTTTCATTCTTCTTCCCATTATAGTGCTACCATGAAAAGACAGAAGATCCAAAATCCTAAAGAAAATGATGTAACAAATTCTGGGAGGCAATGAGAGTAATGAATTAAACATTTTAGTGTTATTTGTTTTGTGTATGCAACAAATGTTTTTTTTAATATATTTAACAAATGTTAATTTATCCCACTTACTGATTTTTACCACTAGATGTCAGACTTGACTGTCACTCCTCACTATTTAAGGATGCATATTGCACTTGTTGGTTTATATTGTCTGAAGCTGCCATATTGGTACCGAAATGTGTGTGTGATAAACAACACAGTCCATTAAGGTGTGTGTGGGATAGCATCATAGACTAATTATTGAATATACTGGAGCTGACGCAATAAGAGGTGCAAAAGTTTGTCAGTGCTTTACTGCAGTTACTGTCGATCAGTGGATCTCAAATTTTTCAGACTGTGGCAAACTTTGTAATGCCAATTTTTGTCAAGGCACACCTGTGTTGAATTCTATTATATTATTATACTATATTAACTGGTTTGAAATGTTATTATTATATATAGTTTTAGAGTACAAAATAGCAAAAATATTTCCACCACGACAATTCTGAGGAATACTTCTGGCTCTTTGAATTTGCACCAGTGTGCCCCGGCACACCCTTTGAGAAACCCTGCTGTGTCTTACCTCCCGTTCTTCAATAAAGCCTTCAGGAGCCGGAAGAGAAGGTAAGGTACTTACCCGATCACTCGCTCCTCCCCCACGTAGTCTCACAGGTCCTGACAGATTCTGTCTTCTATGCGCATGTCCATCGCACAGCCCCTTAACCTCACGTTCTTCGATAAAACTGAATACAAAAACATTTTTAAGCAGTGGAGATACCCTTTAGAGGGATATTCTTCCCATATATTTATTAAATGATGCCAAGAATAACAATAAATTACGACTTAAAATTGTATTTGGTTGGTGATAGACACATTATTCAAAAACAGGATTAAAAATTTATTCCTGGTCACTCTGCTGTCTGTTTCTGCAAATTTCCAAGTGGCTGAATTATCATTGGTGGAGGTGGACAAAGTAAAAGGGGAACTTTACCCCCCCACACCACACACAAACACTATACCCTTGTTCCTCACTACTGGGTTAGTTTAGATTGTCAGTAATAATTACCCTAATTTGTGATTGGCAGTCTGGTCCAGCAAGCCCTGTCTCCCATTCTAAAGTCTCGTACACACATGCGATCGCTGCCCCCACCTGCGACGCACGATGTGTACTAACAAACGTTTTGGCCAATAATCGGCCCGTGTGTAGGAGATTCATCGGCCGAAACGGTCGTTCGTTCAGGGATTGTTGGATGACCGACCTGGCAGATCTCCGAACGAACAACCATTCTAGCCGATAAAGCACCTACACACGGGCCTGTCCAATAGGAAGATGCAGATAATATCTTCCTATTTGCAAGGCCCCACAGAAGCTTGGAGCATTGCCAGACCAATCACAACCTACTTACTGTTTGTGAACCTAACATATGTTATGGTTGTTTTTACTAAATGCTGAGCAGTGGCAAAGATATATATAGAAGGTATGATGCAAGCAGTGAGTGACCTTAAAACTGCTATCAGCTGGCATTAAATATTCACACCCAAAGAGCTGCACAGCCACTGGTGAATAGCATTTAGGGCTAGGCCACACTAGCGTGTTTTACGCGCGTTTGCGTACGCATTTTCGCTTGCGATTGTGCCTGCAATTTTCACTAACATGGAAATCGCAGGAACACGAACATTCCTTTGATTTCCTATGCGCAAGCGATTGTGCATCTGTTCGTGTTTTGCGGTCAATCGTTTTCTCCTTAAAAATAGCAAAATCGCATGCGCAAATGCGAAACAACACGCACAGAAATCGCAATAACGCTCTCGATTTTCCTGTGCGATTTGGTGCGTTGTAGTGTGTCCTCAGCCTTAGTGCCTCTTGTGATACCTTTGCAGCTGTCTTGTCTTGAAAAATAAACTTATGTTTTGGCAAACTATGAATCTCATCATATTTTGGCAAGATATCACCATTTTACCACACAACTATTAATCTGCAATGTTTCAACTAGCTAACAGGGTACACCTTGAATGAATAAATCTGTCTCTATGTTTACAATATATTACATGGAACAAAATGGTTTGCAGGCGCAGGATGACTGAATGGTTTTAGTTATTGGTGCCTTTTTTCAGTTTAAGCCAATAAGAGAAACTGCAAATAAAACTTTAATCTACTAGTAAATACATTTAGAATAACAAAAACCTAAAATATCTTTTGTGGAATTAATTGCTGGGAAATAAGCTTCTTACAAGAAGATCATTGCCAATTATTTTTGACAAGCAGTCTTTTGTTTAGCAAGGCAGACAAGTGCATCTGAACTGCTTAATCTGTTAGTTGCACTTTTACTCCTTTAATAATTAACAGAAAGGATTTAAATTTTTTTCAAAGAAGTGCAATATTCTTCCAAAAAAAATGTAATGAGAAAATTCAATAGGTGTGGTTACTACAGCAAACCCAGTGGCAAGCGCAGGATTTTCAAGGGGGGATTCCTAAATGGGTTACCACTGATCAAGCCCAGAAGGAAGTTCATGACTGAATACATTCATATGTTCTGTTATATATGGATCATATAATAATATTATATAAATTCTCTAATTGCCATGATTATCATCACAGTTGGCCAATACACAAATTCTCTTTTCTTTTGTTATAAAGTATATACTTATTAAGGATGGGTACACACAAACCAACAAATATTTCCGTGTATTGGTCGGTCGAGCCAAAAAATCGGAGGTGACTGGCAGTGGCAGTGAACGATGTGGTCCATAGGAGACATTTGCTGTGGCTGACCACTTTATAGCGGCGAAAGGTCAGGATATAAAGGTGTACCCAGCCTAACGTTCTGTTTTACTGATAAATCCACATCTGCACTACATTACAATTAGTGTCTTTTAAAGTCACAGCTGTGACACTGATGGTGGATCTGACAGAATTTGCAGTAGAAGACGATAACATTGGACCATGTACCATGTATAGGCACTTGGAACAATCATTCTTTATAAAGTATATGGAGCAATCACTCCTGTGTGTGTGTGTGTGTGTGTGTGTGTGTATATATATATATATATATATGTATATATATATCTGGTCAAACATTTATACAAACATAGAAAAGATAATCAATGCACATTCCTAGATCCCATACAATATCATATCTGCACACTGGCATACTTTATAAACAAAGGGGTTTTAGTATACATTACTGTGATCACATGAATGAAAAGCCTTCCCTCCACGTCAAGGTAACCCCAGTCTGAAAGGTTCAAACTTCTAACCTTTTTTACTTCTATTACCATTAGCAAATTTTTGCATTTCTCATAGTTGTGCACTGGAACAGGCTTTCTTATTTCCCCCCAGCCCTTTGGCTTTTATGGGAGGTCCTATGCCTTTAATATAAAGCACTGGGTGGATGGCCTCTTCCCTCATTTTAAAAAGCCAAAGGGCTGGGGGGAAGTGAGAAAGCCTGACTACTACAGATCCAAACACATCCCACGAGGGTTCAGGATAAAAAATATACCTACCATTGGAAGAGGCAATGCAAAAAATGTTTAGGAGTCCTGAACCGCTGTTCGCTTGATTTGATGGTATTGGTGATCGAAAAAGTAGCAAGAGAATTGAAGAAGGCCAAAAAGAAATTAGGTGAGATCAAACAAGAACACGCTGAATTAATTGCCAGTGAAACACATAAAGAACATTTAAATAAATACAATAAACTCAGTGAGGCTTATAAAGCATATTTATTATGCTTCAAGAGACAAAAATTGCGTAAAGTCAATTCAGATTATGAAGAACAACGAGTGTACATGTGGCTCACAGGGACTCATGGGAAGCCGAGTCTCAGAGCGCGCAGTCGATCCAGATTAAGAGTCACATTTGGGGAGTCATGCGAGACTACTGTTAGCTCAGACTGGTCGGACTCCGATGACGTCAGCGCGTCACGCGCAACATCACGTGCGCGCCAAGGTAGTAACCTAATTACCGAGACGAAGATACTGACCGGAACCACGAGGTGGGACAGCAAGGTTTTTAAGAACAAACCGCTGGCAAACACAAACGGCGCAAGTATCAAAGAAAAGGAGAACAAAACACCGCCCAGACGAGGTGGTGAGAGGCAGACTTCGAAGCCGGAACTAATACCCATCTTTAATTTGTCTAACCGTACTTTGACTACAGATGAGAAGTCACTGCTACAGTGACTGATAAAGGAGGCGGACTACCAATATTAAACTATACTGATTACCACAAGGAGTTATTAACTCAGCTCAGCGACGGTACGATATATGAAAAATTGAATGGGGATCCCACGAAGACATTCCAAGCTAGAATTAAAACTATTATACAACGTGCAATGGAGGCTGGAGTTATAACCAAAGAGGTGGGAGAATATTTATATCAGGAGCACCCGAAGTGTCCTATCATATATACTATACCGAAGTTACATAAGGATGAAGTACATCCTCCGGAGTGGCCTATTATATACATGAAGGGTGGCCTGTTAGAACCCCTTGGTAAATATATAGATTCTATACTTAAACCCATAGTACAGAGGTTTCCCACTTATCTCAGAGATTCAGGACATTTAATCACTTTTTTGAAAGATTATGAACTACCGGAAAAGGACGAAATATGGTTGGTATCCATGGACTTGAATAGCCTCTATACTAACATTATACATGATCTAGGGATGGAAGCGGTGGGGAATACCTTTAATAAATACAACTGTGGGAACTCGGCTTTCAGAAACATTTTAATGGAACTGTTGGAGATAACATTGAAATGTAATTTTTTTCGCTTTGAAAAAACTTTTTATTTACAGAAAACAGGTACGGCCATGGGGGCAGCCATGGCACCTGCCTATGCTAATACCTTCGTGTACGCATATGAAAATAAGAACATCTTGTCAGTTTATGGTGACCAAATACTTTTTTATTTCAGATTTATAGACGACTCGCTCTTTGCTTAGAAAGGCTCATTAACATCTTTGGAGAATATGATACATAGGCTAAACACGCTACAGGGACAAATTAGATTTTCTAAGTTAGCCAGCATGGAACCAATCGATTTTCTGGATCTGCGTATCATAAGAGAAGGTAATAAATTAACTTACGCTTCTACACTTTAAAAGCTTCCATCCTCCTACATTAAAAAACTCACTTCCTGTCTCCCAATTTTGCAGGGTACTAAGAAACTATTCCAACCCTGTAAGAGCAAAAACACAGTTTACAAGAAATGTGGGACAGGTTTGTTAATCGTGGATACCCCACTTGAACTCTCACACGGGCACTAAAAAGAGCCCATGAGAAACTTTCTGTACTTGGGGTTACAAATATTCGTAAAAAGGATAATACTTTGGTATGCAGTTTCAAATATGGATCCTTGGGTGAAAAAATCCCGACGGTTGTTAAAAATAACTGGAAAATGTTAAGATCTGATGAAAAATTAAAACAAATCTTACCACCAACACCAACAATAGGGTTTAGACGATAAAAAAGTCTAAGAGACTTTTTAGTAAAAACAAATCCATTCTCATGCTACACCCCAGCTCCGGGATGGCTTTCTACACAGCAGTCTGGATGTTTTAAATGTATAAAATGTACCTCTTGCAAGTTCATGAAGGTACAAAGATCCTTTCCCCATCCACATACTGGTAAAAACATTGAAATTAAAAGAAACATCACATGTACCACTACGCATGTGGTTTATGTTATACTTTGCCCATGCAAACTTATGTATGTAGGTAAGACTGATTTTGCATTACACATACGAATTGACGGACACAGATTGGCCATCACAATGGCATTTAGGGATGGCAAAAGCAATAAACCCGTGGCCAAACATTTTTTGGAATTGGGACATACTTTAACAGACTTTTCTTTCACGGGAATTGATCATATCCCTATGCCAAATAGAGGTGGGGACAGATCCAACCTACTGCTACAATGTGAAACCCGCTGGATACGCTATCTTGATAGGGTCCACCCAAAGGGCCTCAACGTGTATTACTCATTAAAGTGTTTTTTGAATACAAGATAATTCTTTGAGCTGTATAAAATATAATTGAGGTTGTACTATTTTAAAAAATATATAGGCTATAAACAACATAGTGATAAATAAGTAGATTGTTTTAAGAGAGAGATTGTATTTTTGAAAAAAATTTTTAGTAAGCATATGAAGCAGCACTTTTGTGGAATCATAGCACTTTATTATAATATGCACTTTAATAATATGATGATATATAGTATGCACTGTAAGTATTATGATAATACTTTACTTTAATAATCTATTAGATATTGCTATTTATAAATATGAGATGTTTTTATCACACTTTTCATTAAATGTAACAGTTTATTAGCACCTTTATCAAAATATGATGTCACCATGGGGGGAGGGGTTATATGTGTACTTAAGGGGAGACTCTCTGTTTGCAATTCATGGCTTGAGAGGCTCAAGAACAGAGCCTAAACGCTGCTTGTTTGCACAGTTCAGTAAGTTCTGTAAGTGTAGGGTTTTATATAGAAGATATATATATATATATATATATACATGCATCATAGTTTCTCGCACTCGCATTCCCATGCCCTGGTGCATCCAAATAGATAAATAATCCAGTGTTGGTATAGAGCACTTGTGGGACTTTTTAACATCACAACATTTAGAGAGAGAGAGAGAGAGAGAGAGAGAGAGAGAGAGAGAGATCCCAAACCTTATTAACCCCTCCAGTTCCATTTTTTATTATTTTCATATCATTATATTGATTTCTATTCACCCTTACATAAAAAATCACTTAAGAAAACTCACATAATTTAGATGCATTGTATCAATCCTACAGAAAGTGGTATAGATCATAATCTTTATTAAGGCCCTCTGGGTGTAAACTCTTTAACTGATGGACCCACCATACCTCCCTTCTTTTCAGTCGCACCCCTCTGTCACCCCCTCGATCCGATGGGGTCACTACCTCAAGTACCCTGAACTTCAACTCATTTTCTGTATGCCCTGTCTCAGCATAATGCTTGGGTACATGTAACTTAACATCTTTCTTTTTTATACTAGACCGGTGCTGCGAGATCCGTGCCTTGATCATTTGGGTGGTCTCGCCCACATATATCAAGCCACACGGACACCACAGCAAATAAACAACATAAGAGGAGTTGCATGTACAAAACTCTCTACATTTGTATACCCTGCCCGTAATAGGATGTTTAAATGAAGGGCCTTTGTCCACAAATTTACATTGTACACAATGTAAGCAGGCATACATTCCTGTCTTTTTCCTGCCAAGGACTGCACTCCCCTCCACCTTTTCTTTCCTATAGGTGGATCTCACCAAGCCACAGCCCAGAGTAAAACCTTTACGGTAAGAAATTATTGGCGAGGCTCTAAATTCCTCAATTTCCGGATATGCCCGACCAAGCATATACCAGTTTTTTTGTATCACCTCCTTCACTAGGCTGCTACCCACCCCAAAATCCATTATCAATGGTATTCTCCTGTTCTTGGATTCCTGTTTATTACTGGTTGTTTTATTGCTTGCCCCCACTCTAGAAGCTGATCCCTCTAGGATCTCAGGTGGGTACCCTCTGTTCAACAATTTGGAATACATTTGCTTCTGTTGCATCTCCCTCACCTCCACATCGCTGGCTATACGGTCTACCCTCTTAAACTGACTGATCAGGATAGATCTCTTCACATGGGGTGGATGAATAATCCCATATGCAAGGATCTGATTCCGATCAGTCAGTTTCGTATACAATTCAGTACTAATGCCTCCATCCTTCTTCACCTTTACATCAAGAAAGTTAATTTCCTTGTCACTAAATTCCAGTGAAAATTTAATATTCGGGTGAATCTTATTCACCTGATTGTGGAACTGGCGCAGTGCTCCAACGCCGCCCCACCACAACAGGAAGACGTCATCTATATATATCTCCACCAGGCAAGAAAATGCCCAGTGAAGGATGGTAAATTATAGATGACGCCTCCCTCAAGCCATGCCATTGATCCTGAAATTATTGTCTGATATATCAGTTCAGCAGTCCCCCTGTCGCCCCCCAGCCCCAACTGCTCTATTTTTCCGCCTATCGGCCACGCTGCCAGGCCTCTGCTGTACGAGAAAATGCAGCAGAGGGGTGGGACCGGCTATTCGCGTCTGTGAGTTGGCTGAGCAGCAACACATCACATACGCGGCTGCCGGAGTTCAGTGGGGGCGGAGAAGAGGGAAGGTTAAGTAAAGTTTGGGGCACTTCAAAATTAAAATATAGTGTTGGGGCTGGGGGACAGGGATGTTATATCTAAAGGGTTTTACCAGGGGAGGGAATCCTAATCGGAGGGAGAGGGAGGGGGGGAGGGGGGAGAAGGGCTGCAGTACGCATGCCAAACTTCTCCCAGAGGCCAGATAGAGGGCGAGTCCTATATGCAGGGCCACATCTACCATTAGGCAGAGTGAGACATTTGTCTCAGGCGGCCCCCCTCGCACTGAGCAGAAAGGCGGCAGACGGCAGTAGGGGGAGGGAACCATTTTTTCCTGACCGTGAGAAGAAAAGAATTTTCCCTAGTAACAGAATATATATAATTTTGTGAAATGATTTGTTTTTTGGTTGGGTTAGCTTTAGTTAGTTGACAACAGTTAGGGTTTAGTTAAGGCCCTGCGAAAGAGTCTACCTGGCATGGTGGCAGGCTTTCACATCTTTTGGCTAAAATTTTTATACTACATAAGATTGCAGTTTAATTTATTGTAACAGTTGAACCATGGCCACCGAAAAGCCAACCACCCAATTTCACACGTTGGTGCGCGTTTGCCGTGCCTGAAAACAATCAAGGTGTCATTTTAAAAGTTGGGGGGGATTATAGTTTTTTGGGGTGGACATGCCCTTAAAACAAACCCCACTTTAGTAATCAGTGAGCTAGGAAGGGAAACTTTGTCTCCCTTACTTGCAACAGAACCCACGGTACTTCAAATGCCAAATATGATTAATCAGGGGTGTTCCTAGGATTGTTGGCACCTGAAACAACTTTTGAATGCCTCCTGTAATTTGTGTGGTTTTTGTGGGGGAAAGTAGGGCTTGTATGTGGAGGTGGATGTGCTTGTGGAGATGGTGTAGTGTGCTGGCTGGTTAACTGGAGGCTGACGAACACTGGCTGGTAGACTTAAGGGCTGACTTAACTCGACTGGTAAACTAGTGCTCTGCACTAACGCTGACTTTCTAGTAGAGCTACAGAGGCGTACCCCGCAATGTTCCACATTTTTTTCTTATGGTAAAGCACCCTGTCATTAATTCCCACTGTGGATTCATGGCCTCAGGTGCACAATTGCCTGGGCCCTTCATTCGGCTGGCTCCACTAGGGATTTTCTGCGCGTTTCCATGCGTTGCACTAGCTGTGTGTTAGGGCATGCCATGTAAGTCTATGTAAGAGGCTCCACTATGTCTGCCCCCTTGTCTGCGCTTTTTGCCTTTTTTTTTGCAGCGCATACAGATTACCATTTTTTAGTGCCCTCACATGTGCTGCCATAGGCAACATCAAAGTAAATGCAGTGCAAGCGGACGGATCGAACACGAATTGCACGGCATTTGCGATTGCGCGTGTGTCCACGCAATTTGTGTGTGCCTCTGTGCCCTTTGGGAGTAACTCCACAATATACAGATGAATGCGTGTCATAGAGTTGGTGCCCCAAAACTGAGAGATTTGGGAGAAACATGAGCCCATTAAGTAACACCAGAGACACATTTCTTCAGTGGAAATACATATAATTTGACTGCTATAAACACGAGGCTTGGTAACAAAAAAAACAAAAATGGAGCACTGGAAATGAAAGTGAAACATGGTTTCCTGGAAAAGGAATTTCATGTTTTTGTGTTTTCAGTCTTGGCTTTTATTGCAAAAGAAACTTTCACTTACAATAATGAAGTTGATTCCCAGGGGAAGACCAGTTTTTGTAAGTTTATTAACTACAGGTTTTCTGCAGCCACTAATTATACAAAGAGAACACACTGGTATTGTGTAACCGCACTGGCTTTAGTTTTTCACTGCCTGTCTTGTTTATTTCATAAGAAAGAATACTCTCGGCCACTCTCAGTTTCATTTGATACATATTAAAAAGCCTTTATCAGCTATTTAACATATGTACCCCATAGAACTGCACTGAATAAAAAAACGCAAATATACAGAAATGAAATGTCTTTATTATTCGATGTAGACATTATAATATATTTCATTCGGATTTAAGGGAAACACCTCGATACAGAGCACTAAATTAGCCAATTTCCTTGGTTTTATTACTGAGTCACTTATTGCTGCTCAGTTATTATCTTATTTTCCATTAGGACGGGGACGTCCAGTTTAATGCTTTGGCTACTGGGGAACCACAATTATAGCACTGCCGCCATGGGATCTGGGAATTGGAGTCAACATCTTTGCACTACACAGTTCAAACAATGAAACCAATGCTGGCAACTATTTTAGATTAGGTCTTTTTTGCGTTTTTGCAGACATTATCCTTAGCAGTTTTCAATTAAAAAATGCCAATGTAGTGTTTGTCTAACGTTGTCTAAATGTAGGTTTGCAGGGCCAACAATAACAATATAATTCCCCCCCACCCCATCACCCACCCACCCACCTACCTCACTTCCAATAAAATCCTATCATTTAGGTCCTAATCCCTGGGTTTACCGTTAATATTTGTAATTTTGTAATTAAGTTGTAATCATAGCTCTGCCCCCATTTCGGCCTGTGGCCTAACCAATGAGAAGACACTGATTGCATGAACTCCTTCTAATTAGACCGATCTCGGAAGGGGTGGGGGAGGAAAGATTCCTAATTGATTGTTTTGTCATCATGATAGGGCTTAAGCCTCATACACACGTGCGATCGCAAGGGTCCGACCCACGATGCACAATGTGTATAAAGTCAGTTTTTAGCTGAAGATCGTATGTGTATGGGCGCTTTGTTGGCTAAAACGGGTCCCACTGCATGTCCAAGAAAAGATTGCTATTTTGGTAAATGTGTTAGATGATATGGAACTACGAAGAGTAACACAGACAGTTGGCCACTATATTGTCCCCCCCCCATTGGCATGCGATGCGTACATCACGGTGGAATCCTAAATTACCTGTACTTCTAACCAATGAAATCCTATTATTATGACCAAATCCTCAGCTTTAAACTAAATTACATTCCTATTCCTGCAAGAAACCTTCACTATTCCTCACTGTCTGTAGGATTTTATTTGTGTATTGTTTTTCTAGATCTTTTATGGACCAACTGCTGAAATAAAATAATTTTGAATCAGCGAAGTGTACCTGCTGTCTCTTTCTGCCATTTTAGGGTGTACCCAGTTGTATTCTGCCAATTGTAATATTATGCTGCCAAACATCTTTTAAATTATAATAAATATACTTCATTTTGTCGGTGACTTATTTTGCCACTGACCACTTCACTAATAACACTTCTTTAATTGTATTTTCAAAACATTCCATTATATTGTATTCACAATAATGTTTGTACTGACATTCTAATGGAAATATACATTATTAATATTTTTCCTTTTATTTCGTTCCTACAACTGGATTCAGCTCCACCTGGGGTAATGATATGCCTTGGATTGTAATGACTGGTTTGAAATGCAAATTGTGGTGGCAGAACAGAAACTATTATTATTTCAGACTGATTCACTTTATTCCTATAGGAGTGACAAAACTTCTTTATTATCACACAGAAACACGCAATTAAGGTGAGTTCATAGTATCACTTTACATAGTTAAGTAATTGCTTTTCTACACACTATTGTGAAAAGTAGATAATGTTTCTATGCACATTATTTAGCCTGGCACATCACACACTGTACTCACTCCCAAGCCGCATTCCTATCAATACAGTAACCAGAAACACAGACTGGTGGTTGGCATCGCATACCAATGGGGGCAATATAGCCACCCCACTGTATGTGTTGCAAATTACTAATGAGGCATTTACAGGGAGATGTAAAAACCCAAATTAATGGAAAGCCAATACAACAATGTAATCCGGTAGTTTTTAAACTGCATCACCCGGTTATCTAACATCCCTTTGGTTGAACTTTGGCTTCTGGCGTACCCAACCTATGTAGTGGGTTGGCATACCTGCGCTGAAATGTGGGGCGTAAGGAAACCTACCTCACTTCCTGCCTGCGATGCAGTACGTACGCTGAACGATTGGCAATGACGTGTTGCATGCAGCAGGGAGGTCACGTAAGTACATGGTCTTGGGCAATATTATATTGCCCTCGGTTTAGATATGTTTGCATGACACTGAAAAAGGTTTAGACAACTTGATGCACCTAGTTACATTTATATAAAATAGGGTAATTGATGTTAGAAACAACTCCCTGCATTAAACAAGTTTAGTTGTTATCAAAAACCCCAAACTACAGCCTGATTGGTTTAATCTGGATTTCTCAGAAATGGGGTGTGCAATAAAGATAAGATTAAAAAACACCAGAAAGCAAAATCAATATAACTCCACCCTTTCATTAAACCTATTTACACACACATTAGCTGACAACGGGAATAAATATCTAGGTCTTTCCCACTGGCTGAGAGAAGAAAAATCCAGCAGACATAATAATAATAATAGAAAGGGAAGTTTTAAGTATAAACTTGAATTTTGGCCTTGAAAGACTGCATTGAAGGGAAGTTTGTGTGGTTTGTGCTACAGATTTTAAAAACTCAATAGTCAATGATGAGACATTGTTGTTTTTTTTTTTAACTTAACCTTAAATAATGTCCATGCCTTAAGGTAGTGTGTGGGGATAAATACTACTTTTTTGAGTAATTGTCAAACTGAGTTTTTTTTTACTTTAGTTAACCTTTAGTATGTTGTCATAGTAATGGATAAATAGATCAGTAGATGTGTGTACCCGTGTCGGGTTGAGAGTTAAAAAAAAATTTTTTTTGATGATGGGTTAATTAGTTTTTTTGACTTTAGTTTACCCTTAGTATGCTGGCAACTGTAATGGCGGGTAGGTCAGTATCTGTGTTACATGTATCACGTTGGGGGTAAAAACACAAAGTTTTTTATTTTGATCAAATTGCTTTTTTGACGTTAGTTACCCTTTAAAGAATGGCTGCCAACATAATGGAGAAGTAGATCAGTTAAGGTGTGTGTAACCCGGTCGGGTGAGAGTTTAAAAAAAAAAACTTTTTGGATTATTGATCAAATTTGCTTTTTTTTGCTTTAGTTACCCTTTCAAAGTATGCTGCCCAGGATGGATAAGTAGATCATTAGGTGTGTGGGTACCTGGATCTGGTTGAGGGGTATGTCTTTTTTGTGTTTACAACCATGAAAACTATTTTTTATGAGGATAACTCTAAATTTAGTTTTTTTACTTTAGTTACCCTTTAAGTGTGGCTGCCACTGTAATGGTAAGTAGAGTCAGTAGGTGTGTTGTAACCTGGGTCCTAGGTTTGAGGGGTATGTCTTTTTGGGGGTGTGTTACAACATAAACTATCTTTTTATTGAGGCCATAATCTTAAATTAGTTTTTTTTGACTTAGTTACCCTTAAGTTGCTGCACAGTGAAGAGGGGTAGGGTCAGTAGCTGTGTATACTGTATCAACGTTGGGGTTAAAAAAACAAAGTTTTTGATTATTGCTCAAAATTTGCTTTTTTGACTTTAGTTACCCTTACAAGTATGGTGTACACTACACACAGTAACGGATAAGTAGATCAGTAGGTGTTGTCCCTTGGTCAGGTTGATGACTAAAAAAGTTTTTTGATATTGATCAAAATTGCTTTTTGGCTTTAGTTACCCTTTAAGTATGGCTGCCACAGTAATGGAAAAGTAGATTATAGTCTGGTTGAGGGGGTATGCCTTTTTTGTGTTTATAACCAAAACTATCTTTTTTTGAGGATAGAATCTAAATGAGTTTTTTTGACTTTAGTTCCCTCTTTAAATATGCTCCATGTGATGGGACAAGGTGGTCCTATAGGTGGGTGTACCTGGGTGCTGTGTGGGGGTTGGGGGTATCCCATTGTTATTTATTAGACCATGACAAACTGGTTTTGAAATATCCACACTTAAGGATTGTTACCATTATGTCCCTTATGGGAAAAAATGCCCCCCCTCCGGAAATTTCGCCGATACGCCGTAACGCTTCCGCGGGAGTTCCCTAGCTAGAAGATAGCCACTTCACTATATGCCCCGCCTTGTAACGAATTTCATGTCTCTAGCGTCAAAAACTGTGGGAGAGATACGTCCAACAAGCGGAAGAATAAAACGAGAAAACAAGAGAAGAAAAGAAGAAGAAATAGAAAGAACATAATTGGCTTTTCAAGCCAATAAGTATATATTTATAAATACATGGAGGATTTTTTCTACACCTTTAGACCACCTAAAATGGAGATTTTTTGGGTGCGTTAACGCATCGTTCCATAAGATAACATTGATGCGCAAAACAAGCGTGCACAAATCGTGTGCGACAACGCTCGCGATTGTCCCGCGCGACATTGTCGTGTTAGTGTGCCTGGCCTTAAACATCCCTTTGTGTATTATCAATGCAACCAAAATAAGAATGAACAACATTTAAAACCGGAATAAACCATGTTCTGCCAAATATTACAGTAAACAGAACGAAATCGAGAAATTTGTGTCCCCAATATGTTTGGATCCCTAAAAAGTAGGAGTGTCAGTTTGCATTGAGCTGTTATCCGCTTAATGAGTTGTGACCTGGCATTGATCTAACCTGTAGCTGACATGTTGGTCTCGAAATGAAGCAGGAAATGGGATTGCAAACAAAAGCCTTAAGTTCCGAATGTTAAAGGAGAACTAAAGCCAAACAATCAACTTTATGAAAACACACAAATAGGAATGGCACAGTATTAGTATTTTTATGGGGCTACCAACAGATATATAGCAGGGAATTCAATAAAGTTTTCTTATCTAAAATATTGGGCTTAATTTTGCCCCAACCAATCAGATCTTATTTACATTTGAAGCTAACATCTGATTGGTTGGGGCAAAATTAGCCACCATTTTAAACGATAAGGGCGAGATGCAATATATTCCTACATCGCAACTACGTGCACTCCGGTTCCACAATGTATTAACCACTTTGGCGACCGTTCAATACATTGTGAGAACGCTAATTGTAATGTTGCAAACCTTTTGCGCAGATTTTAAGTACCCAAGGGAGATGCAATATCCCGCGCTAAAACGAGAAAAATAAGCGCTCAAATCACTTTACCTATTCTAACGTTGTGTTAACAAGGTTTTGCACTACCTTGCGCCTTCGAAAATGTTTTTCTTTCTTTGCGCAGCCGCAACGTGATGCAATAAATTTGCGCTAGTTTTTTTGTGCGACATTAATCTCTCTTCCATCATGGTCTTTAAAATATCGCAAAGGTTACTACGTCCTTTCGCATGTATTAACGGGTGTCAAATGGTTAATATGGAACGGTGCACGTAGGTTACGATAGTGAAATATATTGCATCTCCCCACCATTGAGAGGGATTAATTGTCGCGCAAAAAACTAGCGCAAAATTTATTGCATCATTTGTGCTGCTTTGGCAATTGGGACATGTCGCAGCTGCAAAACCGTCGTTAACACGTTAGTAATCTTAAGTGTGGGGTTGACTTGTTTTAGAGCTTATTTCTCGTTAGCGCGGGATATTACATCTCCCTAAGAACTTTTATTGAATAACCCTGAAAGAATTCAATTATTTTCCCAGGTATGGGTCTAGTTCATGCAAATTATACAACAACCTTATTAGCTATTCAGTTATACAGTATCATCTGATCCAGCTTTCCATTGATCTACTCTGAAAATCTAATTATGGGATATTTTAATGTGTGAAAAACAGATTTGCACAAAATAATGTTTAATGTCAGGGGTGATTTAATTAATTAGCTTAAGGATACAAGTCACTAATCACCAAACCAGTACCATGACCTTTAACAACATATCTAGCTGCTCTCTATTAGGCATTTAACACCATAAAAAGTATGTCATATACCTCAGCATTAAACTTGTTTTCATTATAGCAAAGCTGAGTGTCAAAAACCCTTTGGTATCTATTTGTTCTCTTACACCTACCAGCATGGAGGTCCTATAACCATTGACAGTAAGGGAGCACGTACAGTACATTGATATGACCTCCTACTTTAACCCACCAATTTCTTGTAGTTGATACTAAATGATTTGGTCCTGTTGGGTTTAGGGGAATGAAGATCTAGGGTGGGGGTGTCAGTATTTCCCCAATCCTACATTATTTTCATTAAGTGCATGGGTTGTAAACAGTACTTATATTACTAAAACTACCTAAAGTTCGTTCAAATCAATTTACAGATTTTACCAATTAATTTTTCTTAACTCATTTTTGTCTTTTTCTTATAACATAATAAATCATAAACTTAAAGGGCAAGTTCACCCCTTAAATAAAAAATAGATGAATTACCCCCCAAACCCAAAACTGGCACGTAAAAGCTTGTAAAAAGCTTGAAGAGAGAAACTTAAGCGAGACAGAGGAAGGGGGAGAGAATCATTTTGCTTCAAAACAGATTAACCCTGTATCTCTCAACTGTCCAAATATTGTAGTTTGGGGTTGATTTACCTATTTATTTTAATATATATATTATATATATATATATAATCATATATATATATATATATATTATAATTTTATTATATATATATATATATATTAAGATTTTTTAAGCTATATATTAGTTTTCATTTCTATGTCCATAAGCCAGAAGCAGCAATGCCTGTTCTAGTAACAAATGCAGTTTAGGTAAAGGAGAACTATTGTTCTAGCCACTTTCCCTATCATGTGGTGTTTTCCCTTGGGCATGTTTCTGTGGCTGTGTAAGGTACACTCCCACATAAAATGGGTGGCATCTGACTATAAATGAACACCAAAAACCCTAAAGGCAATTGGCACGACGAGAGCTTCAAGCCACTATTCCTTGCCCAGTTGCAACCAATCTGGCAAAGCAGAGAGGTAAGTATTCACTGTGCACTCCTGGGTCTTGCAAAAAATTACTTTATTGAAGCATGCAATGGCAATGTTTCGGACCTTTGTCTTGGGTTGGCTTGAGAAGGGCCCAAGACAAAGGGCTGAAACGTTGCCGCTGCATGGTTCAATAAAGTAATTTTTTGCAAGACCCAGGAGTGCACCGTGAATACTTACCCCCCCAAACAGTTTAGGTGTGACCAGATAGATAAAGAGGTTCCTGTGTTTTCCCTGTGAACAGTAATATGTTGTCCCTACAAAAAGCAAAAATCCACACCAGAAATGGCTCCCATAAGAGATTTTTCTCTCCCATAGACATTATGTTCCTAAGAGATTTATTTAAATAGGAATATGTCCAGGGGCACTTCTAGGGTTTTTGCTGCCTGAGACAAACTTTTGAATGCCACCCTCGATTATTTCCAGGTGCGGCACTAAGCGCACCACCGCGGTCTTAAATTGGGTGTGTCTTGGTGGCCGTGGGTTAAATTTTACGATTTTGGACAGACAATTAGCATTAATGTGAATTACTAGAAACAGATATTACATCCCTTTCTCAAACAGCTTGTGTTGCCACTACCATATTGCTCCTTTCAGGTTTTTGTTGCTCAAATCAATATAGGTAACCCATTTTTCTTCTTCACCAGTCAAGGAAAAAAACATTTTCCCCCCACTACTGCCCGTCTGCCGCCTTTCTTCTTCAGTGCAGGGGTGCCGCCTGAGACAAATGTCTTACTCTGCCCTAATGGTAGATGTGGCCATGAATATGTCATTTAGGGGGATATTTATCACTGGAGCTTTCCCATGATAGATCACTGTGTTTTTGTTCTGCTATTTATTAAAGGGTATGTCCACCCTTAATTTACATGTTTAGTATATAATAGTAAATGTGCCCCCAACCGCTATAATAATTTTCTTAGAAAGTCCCCAGATAGTTACTTACCATGCCTCGCTCCTTCGCCGCACTGCCCCGGCCCTCTGCTTGCACGGAAATGCAAGCAGGGGGCGGGACAAGCAGACGTGTCTGTGATTGGCTGCAAGGCTTGGCTGCAAGGCAGCCAATCACGGACATGGCTGCTGGCTTCTCAGTGCGGCGAAGGAGCAAGGCATGGTAAGTAACTATCTGGGGACTTTCTAAGAAAATTATTATAGCAGTTGGGGCTGGGGGCACATTTACTGTTATATACGCTAGGGGGAGGGAGACCAGAGCGGGTGGGAGAGGGAGGAGAAGTGCTGCAGTACGCATGCAAATTCTCCCAGAGGGGAGACAGGGGGCAAGTCCTATATGGACTCTGCTCTCCTCCTGGTGGCCACTTTTTTGGAATTTGGGGGGAGGATTACTGGAGAACCATTTGGAGCTGGGATGTAAGGTAAGGATTTTATTGCAGTACACAGTGGGGCCAGTAGTGGGGGGGATTATAGTTTTGGGGGTGGACATGCCCTTTAAAAATATATCCTAACAAACTAAGGGTGGTAACAAAACAAAAGAGGGTGAACTGACATGTGTATTTTCATAGCGTATGAATTTTCTATAAAATAAAGTGTTCTGTTTTACTAGGGATGTCTCCTCTCGGAAAACAACGTTGCCTATGTAGAGGGAAAAATGCTGGAAGGATTGATGTCAAATCCCTGGAAAAACTGGAGGTGTTTCCACCAAGTCCTGTCTGTGAGAAAATAGAGATCATGTAAGTCAGCAGGACTAGTAAGGTAGCTGAACAGAAAGATAGAAAGATAGCTTTATCTTGGGTGTAAAGATGGTACATCAACCACAACAAAACCCTTGTCACTGCTCCCTATAACATGCAGCTGCTCTGCGTGTTTGAAACATCATGGTTTTCCACTACACAAATACTAAAGGGCAACTATAGTGAAAAAAAAACTTTGTCTGTATACAATGTATAGATCACTTAGTATAGCACTGCCTTACTTTCATGTTTCTGTGTGGCTTCATTTCTTCACACTGGCAGAAGTTTGTACCAAGCTGTGTAGTCCCCCTCCCCTCTCTGTCTACTCCCCTCAAGCAGTGACGGGCTGTATACGAGTCCGAGCATTGTCAGTTGAAAGGACTTTAATGAATGCTGACATCCTGTTGACCCCTCCCTTCCAGAGCTAGACTGCAAAAAGTAGCATATGCTGAAGGGAGGGGCAGAGGGGAGAGAGGAGGACAAGTGGTGCTGAATTCTTTACAAGTAAGTTACTGAACTCTGCCTGTTCTCTAACTTTGCTAATTGTTATTTATTTTTTACCTAAAGTTCAATCTCTCCCCCTGCTTAGCTGAGATCATAATCACTGAAGAGAGAGTCAGTGTAACAGCAGCTTGTAGTGAGACCTTCACAAACACAGTGACACTGCTTGTGTCCTGTTACATTTCAGTTGCTTTAGTCTATATATTTCATAATTGCACTGTGTGTCTTGTTTGGTATATGTCTGTATTACTGTATTATATATACTGTATTAGTGTTCCATTTGAGTCACTGGTTTTTATGTATATAAGATATTTTCTTGGGGGGAGGGGCTGTTTATAGTGTGTTATGCTCATATTGCTGGGTTAATGGTTTATTGATTGTGTTTAGCACTCAGCATTTGACTATATGTTTCACATGGTACATATAGTGTGGGTGAGAGAGTGTGTGACAGTACTGCATGGGAGCTTTGGATTGTGTGGGTGTGTGCCTTTGAGTGACAGATGAGGTGTAGCAGCTCAATCACACAGCAAATCACAGCATATTCAAGGCTTATATCTCGGGGACATGAAGAATTTAAAGAAACTAAAGGTACCCTGGTGGATGGGATGACTTATAGGATACATTAGAAGAAATTAAAAAAAAACAATTTTCTCACTATAATTGCCCTTTAATTGCTTTAAAAAATCCTAATATGTAAACATACAATGTATCTTGCAGTGAGTTACGATATTTCTAGTCCCCTTGTGCCCCATGTCTAAAGCTGTGTTTTTCTTCTATTTATTGTAGTGCCACAATGAATCAGGTTATAAAACTTGCCTGAATCCTAAGTCAAAATCATTCCACAAACTGATGTCTGCTGTAAGGAAGAAGCGGTAAGTGGTCAAAACATGAAGAAACTTGTTCTTTATACCAATCCTGATAGGTTAACAGGATACCCAAAAGAATGAACTGTAATGTGTTTTATCGAGAACACAGCTCTGAAATTCCCATGCCAAGTCACATAAACCCATTTATAATTTGTGCTGTTTTAGTGTTACTATTTTTAACACAAGCAATTATTTGGCATTTAGACCACACCAGGTAAGACCAGATGGGAACAGAAGAAGAAGAAATAGAAAGAACTTTATTTGGCTCTTCAAGCCAAATTAATAATGGTGCATATGTACAGTAACTGGCCACACGTCTAACCTCAGTCCACATGTTTCCTCTGTCCTGGAAGGATTGGCTATAGGCTACTAGTGGGTGTGACCAACTATATAGCAACTGTACAGTTTCTGCAGGACTGAGAAGTATAAAGAACACAATGGTCAGTGACCATTAGAGATGGACAAACTAAAGTTTGGTTCATCTTCAAATTTTCAAGCTTTATAAAAGTTCAATAGTTTGAATATGGACCCCTTAAAGTCAATGGGACAAATAGTTTGAAAAGTTCTGATAAAATATGGTTAAAATAGCAAAGGTAACTTATTGTAAATGGCTCTGGGTTCTGGTAAAAGATCTGAGAAACACCAAAACCTGTTTAAATTACACTTTCCTGACGATCGGCGCTTTTTTGCGCTTCCGCATTGAATTCTTATGGGTTACGGAAATCGACCGCCACATTGAAGGTTATCGGCAAATTCGAGGCTTATCAAAAGCCACCTTCGAGTGTTATGGGCCGAATTTGAGTGTTACCGAATGCCACATTCGAGGGTTATCAGTGAATTTGAGGGTTACCGATGCTGCATTTGAAGGTTAGTGAATACCACATTTGAGGGTTATTGTTAGTGTCGCCAGCGCTGGTGGTGTCACTGGCGGCCGCAGAGACATCGTCCGGTGTCAGTGACATCAGCGGTGTTAATGTTGCCGCAGCTACTGCTGACGTTAAAGACCTGTCTAAAGTGCTGTTATCGGCTCGGTACACACCGTGTGTGGATTGCGCAACACAGTTTTTGCGTGCCTCCCACCACGTAAAGTCACGTTAATCCTTTAAGAAGGGAATGTTCACAATGTCACTTGGACACCTTACAGGTCTTGTGAAACAAAATATGTTTATTATTCCATGTGCTCAAACGCAATGTTTTTGGTCTGGTGCTAAGACCTTTATCAAAACCAACATAAAGCACCAGACCAAACGTTGCTCTTTGTGCATATGGAATAATAAACATATTTGTTTCACAGAACCTGTGGTGATTCACATTCCATTTATCACTATCTATCTGTTTATCTATCTTTATAGTATCATCTATTCATATATGCATATATGCAAGAGAACAAAACATTACAGGTAATTACAGTTTAGAGATGAAATATGACAACCTCATTCATTGCCAGAATGCACGGTGTGGAATATTTATATGTAATTCTGTAAGCTAATGCAGTCAGTAAACTATAGCCGACAATAGTTTTCCAGGCTTGCTCCTCTCTGCAGCATGTGATTATATCGTACAGAATTAGGGCTGGTGTCATTTTTAGAACGTTGCATCAGCTGTAAACTGAGCTGTTCAACCAGTGAAGATCTTACATTATAATATTCACTGCTTCACCTTTATACCTGACTATGCTTTGTGAAGGTTCTCATTCATCCAGGTCATGGTATATCTGTTGTATTCAATTAGATCAACTGGACTTGAAATGTAGTTCTTGAAGACGTTTCGCTAGTCATCCGACTGCTTTCTCATTCAGAATGACTTGTACAAGAATCTGTGGCAATTATGTACCCTGGAAATCCCAATTAGCATATCACACCAGCAGTGTTTAAGGGTGATTAGATAGGGCTAGAGGTGATAGGAACGCCCAGAGTAAGGTGTTAAAACAGCATTGTACATGGCAGACAGTTGGTGTCGAACCCCCCCACCTCTATTTACTTGTTTCTTTATTTTCACATAAATGGCCTCCTTAACACCCTCTCTTGAACCAGTCGAAGGAACGTGACTGGTTCAAGAGAGGTGTTAAGGAGCCATTTATGTGAAAATAAAGAAACCAAGCCTAAATAGAGGTGGGGGGGTTCGACACCAACTGTCTGCCATGTACAATGCTGTTTTACACCTTACTCTGGGCTTCCTATAACACCTCTTAGCCCTATCTAATCACACCCTTAACACCTGGCTGTGATATGCTAATTGGGATTTTCCAGGGTACATAATTGCCACAGATTCTTGTACAAGTCATTCTGAATTGAGAAAGCCAGTCGGATGACTAGCGAAACGTCTTCAAGAACTACATTTCAAGTCCAGTTGATCTAATTGAATACAACAGATACTTTATACCTGACATTTCAACGCTTTTAGCAAAAAAAGCAAGTGAAGTTTTTGCTACATTTTTTTTAATGTATTGCAGATGGTGCTTTTCTGATATTGCATTTATAATACTTCATGTAGCTTAAGCTAAAATCAATAAATACAAATATTGGGGTATCATGGTATTAACATGTAGGGGTAGTGGACATGCCCTTTAAATGTGTCCTCCTGGGCCGAAGCAGGAGCCCAGTGTGGATAACCTGTTCTAAATAAAGAGGTGTAATATATATTTATAACAATCCAGTAAGTTAAAGGGTAATAGGGAAATAATTCTGTGATTGGCTGTTATATGACAGTATGGATATGACAACTGACATCACAACAGGAAGCATAGATGGGTAATATTTTTACAAACAATAGTAATCAATGAAAAAAATCTATATTAGGATATATATTTTGTATATGTAATAGTAAATATCTCCCCACTCAATCAACTCAAACTTCTCCTTGAAAGTCCATGTTCTTTTAACTTTTCCTCATTTGCAAAGTGTCTATGACAAGCATTGCAGTTATTGACGAGGGAGCACCATTCACACAACATTTTATGCTCACCCCACCTTGAGTTTATTTCCATAAAGAGGTGGGTGTGTAGCTGTCATTTTCTGGCTTCTCGTGGGCTTTGAACATGAGCAAAGCATTAATTCGTATTGCTTATTGCATCATCTGTAACCTTCTTTACTCAAAGGAAAATTTCTTGCAGCCAAAACAGGAATTAAGGTGAGGTGAAAGTTTGTAGCAGCTGGTGTGTCACTTCTATAAAACTAACTAATAACTAATAATAGAATAGATTTAGATATTTTGGTGCACATTTATATTGTCCCAAACACTTGTAAATCTTCTCTGCCCAGGAGGCAATCAGGGGTGTACCTGAAGGGGGGCGACTCCCTCCTCCACAGACTTCCAAGATCCCTGCTTATCGAGAAAACATACGCGTGATCAGCTGTTTAAAACCGGACCCGAATCCGGTTCAGTTCCGGAAGTTCGGGTCCGGTTTTAAACAGCTGATCATCTATTAAAAAAGGCTCGATACCAGGGATTTGGCTTGTGGCGGGCCCTACTATCGTCCAGGCCCCCTGTGGTAGCAGGGGTGGCGGGGGCAATAGTTACGCCACTGGAGGCAATCACAATTGGGGGAATTTAGCCACAAGCAGTCCACTCCCCAAAATATTTGAAAATTTTTTGATTATCTGGACTAGAGATGTCAGAACTTCACAAAATCGGTCCGCTCGAGGATCCGCGAATTTAATTCGAAATTCGAAATCCACGAGCGGACCCGTTAAAATTAAAATACCCTTGAAATAACGAGATTTTCCGTATTTTCGGGAATTTTCGAAATTACGAGTTTTCATGTAATTTCGAAAATAGTTTTTCGAAAATACAAGTAATCCTCGTATTTCAAATTTTCGAAATACGTATGTATGGAATTAAGAGAAATCCTTTTATTTTCGAAAATTTGCGAAATACCGTTTTGCTATATTTTCGAAATTTTCGATAACGTGAGTTCGGAAGGCGGAAAATCCGGAAAAATCCCCGTTCGCGAACGGGATAAATCAGCAGCGATCCGGGTTCGGATCCGCGAACCGGCCATCCCTAATCTGGACAAACAGAGATGTTAAATTTACCAACATGTCGGATCACACACCTGTGTGTACAAATTAACAGTAAAGTAAGAGTTACATTCAAGCTTTTCAGTGTTTAAATTTAATTGCATTTTCACCCTAATGACCTTTTTAGATTATTTGCTTTGTTCTTGTTAGAACCATATCTGTGGAGCCCCTAAGACACTTATAGGGCTAGTTATCGACAGCCTTATCACTCTATATTGCCTCCACTAGCAATGCACTGACCGATAACGGCTCTCAGTGCATATGAAAGGGGTTTACCTATTCCGAGACTTTAACGCCAGCTATCGGTAAAACCCTTCATGGTTTTACTGATAAGAACATAAAACATATCGGCAAATGGAACTCTGATAGGTTCAAAACATATGTATGACCCACTATGGCTAAATCACTGTAATCTGTTTATACCCGTTAACTAGTTAGTTTGTGAGTTAAAAATACACACTTTTGTTCCAGGTGCTCCAGCTCCTGTAGTGAATCTTAGGCCACTGCTTTATTTATTGGCGTCACAGGAGGGCAGAAAGAGGGCCTTGTGGACCAAATTTGGGCATCCCATCCGACCAATTCAATCTGGATGGGGTGCTGGGGACTAAATTTGATCTCTTACCCATGCTACCAATTTTCTGTCTAAGTGGGGGTACCCAGCCTTATTTAATTCACTTGGAGGTAATGATCTTGGGCATCTAAAGTCAGTGACTCCATGACTAATAGCAAAGGGATTTTTCCTTGTTGCATTTTATGTTAGAAGATGTCCATTTAGTTTGGTCGAGATTATCCCACGGTTTCTATGGTTTGATAGTCCCCCCTTAAAACCCCTGGATAGGGCTAAAACTGGTAAACCATACAGTGGCTACTTTTCTCAGGTCAGCTAATGTGCTGGTTCAGAGGCAACATTGTTGGAGAATACAGGCGCGGCTTTTTATTGCCCAGATAAAGTGCATTTATCTGATATCGCACTTGATATATTTAACATGGGCCTTCAAGATGCTATAGAACATGCTATCCACAGGTGAAGGGCGGCCAAGATAGATCGTTAACAAACTGCCTTGGCGAGAGGTGGAAAGGTTGGATTGAGAAGTCGGAAGTAGAGTAAGAGCTATGGGCGACCAAATAAAGAGATAAGGCAGTCAGCTTTCGGGGGCTGGCCGTAAGTTCTTGCTACAAATTTGTTGGTTACTTACCTTTTTTGGAGAAATAAAACAGCTGCGCCATGTCCACCCACAATAATACTCCTGTATCTTTATTGATAGGAGTACTGTAATTTTGGGATAAAAGAGTCAAGGTATGGCTGGTGCTGCCTACAATACCATGAATCCCCACTAATTTCAGTTCTTATTCCGGACGTGAGACTGCCTGATCCTTCCTTACTATAGACATATATGTACGGTAAATGCCACCCAATGGTGAACTCCCAAGCAACATTCAGTAAAGTGTAATGAAGAAAATGAACTGATAAAAAAAGATGAGCTGAATAAGACTTGGGGTTATTTTAAATAGGGATCAATTCTGATGGGTTGAGCATACAGGATCAGGTTATTAAATTAGGGGCTTTGTCCTTAAATGAGACTCTGATTTGGGGGGAAACTAAAGAATGTCAATTGCTGAATAATATGCATGTACTCTGCAAACATAAATCAATTTTAGTCATGTTAAAAATACTAGAAACATTCTTAGTCTGTAATAATTAATTTTCTAAAATAGAAATGTAGTTCCTAAATAGAAATAAATCACAGATGGATTACCAGTAAATTTTATAATCATTTATAGACTCCCTAGCCCCCCCACTGCAATTATTCAACAAGCTTGATTACCAGGCACTATGACAACACACTTATTACACTTCTCCCTAAGCCAGGAAAAGACCCTCATCATCAAGAATCATACAGACCTAATCCCTTTTAAGGTAGATTACTACCTGTGAATAGAGATGTAATGTGGGTTCAATTAGAACCCAGTTTAAAAACGAATCTGAGGGTTTCGAAGTCCCCAAAACTTTGGGAACTCCCAATTTCACGGAACCCGAATTTTTATCGAAAATCGAAAGTAGATAATTATCGAAAATCGAAAGTAATGATTTTTTCGAAAATAGAAAAGTAGACATTTTCGAAAATAGAAAGTAGACGATTATCAAAAATCGAAATTAGCCGATTTTCTCGAATTTTCAAATTCTGAAAATTCGAAAACGAAGCTCAAAGTTTTGAACATCTCTACCTGTGAATAAACTTAGACTTACAAGGTTATATTTACCCTAATACACCCTTATCAAACAGGATTTATTACTGGGAAGAAAACCTCCTTAACAGACTCCTGAACTTATGTAACCTTTCATGAATTTAATATAGGTCCTACTGTATAGTCCAGTCTAGATATAGATCGAGTGGAATAGACATTTCTATGGCTCACATTATGTGGGTTTGGCCCTAATTCATACAGTGATTCCGAATGTATAATTTCAATCCACTGCTTGGGTTCAAGCAAACGGCTGATTATCAGATGAATTTCCAATTTCTAGGGTACAACACACTCACCATTGCTGTTCGCATTGGCAATTAAACCTTTGGCATTGCAGTTGCAGTAACATCCAACCTTACAGAGACTGCAAAAAAAAAAACCATAGAAGAAAGGTGATCATTTACATTGACAAGATCTTCCTTTCATATGATGTGGGTGTATTCCAAACTCTGGGTTATTGGAGTCTTTTATTTTTTTCTGCACGATCAGATGGTGCTCCAGTGGGATTTCACCCCAAATTGGGCTTATGGGGAGTTTTGGATCAGTTTCAAAGGGTTTTTATCTGAAGTATTCTTTTTAGCTATAAAACTAGTTGATAAACATGGATCAGCCCTTGTCCCCAGCTCTATCTCAATGGAAATCTATGGTTAATGCTATCCTATCTCTCAAAACTGATATACCAACCCAGGGATGCCCAACAATTGGTAAATATGGGGTAAGGAGGAATCCTTTTCTTCTATGAACATAGTAGTTGGGTAGTACTGGAACTCTAGTTCTCTTTAACTTAAAGGGCATGTCCACCTCCTCTTCACATAAAAAATTTTGCATCCCCCAAAACCCAGTTCCGTTTTACTTACTATTTAGCAACTGCTCCCAGACTGTGTAAAGAGCCTTACAATCCCACACACAATCCATCGCCGCTTAATCCACACCACTGCTGCGCAAATGCCCTTTACGTGCACAAGCAGAACATAGGCTTGTTCTAGTCAATGGCGCCCGTAACCAGGAGTAGCTGGGAGCTGCAGCTATGGATCATGGGATTGTAAGCTGATCGTGGGATTAACACAGTCTGGGAGCAGCTTTGCTAATGTAAGTAAAACGGAGCCTGGGTTTAGGGAGGTGTCTGTTACATACTAAATTTTTGTAAGAGGGCTGGACACCTTAAATTAACAGATGTTGCTTTGAAAGTGGAGACTGTAATAAACCAAACATTGAGTTTGGATATGCTATCTATCTAATCTTAAAGAGCATCTATACTGACAAAAACCAACCACCACTGTACCATTTTTTTGCTCTGACCCCTATATATCCAATCTGATGCAACTTACAGTTCAGCGTCAATCAAGTGCCTTATTTTAATAAAATCCTCTGCATGTGAAACCCTTTCTGTTCAGAAAACCGCTTTGTGTTGAACTGTTTCAAGACCAAGCTACAATAACTATGGGCAAGTCAGTTGTCATATTATGTGGTTTGCTCCTCTTCCTCTCCTGTGTACTGGGTAAGTGTCAAACAGATTTACCACAGGGATATGGCTGGTTTTATATATATGACATAAATTAGGACAAATTGCATCTGTAAAGAGCCCAGGGCACAAAGTGTTTCTTATAAATTAATTTACGTTATGTCCATCACTGTCTTTTTCAGGTGTAGACTGGATGTTGTTTGATGCAAATGTGAAGTACTTGTGCTTACAATATATCCACACTATTTCCATGGTACAATCCTGGCACATACTCATGATTAACATGTTTCTACCAAAAGTGTGGGCTGTCACACAAATATGTAGCTATAGACCACTCCCAAAGGACTTTATAACATAATTTATTAGTGGTAAAGTGGTAAACAGTCTGTTTACCACTAATAAATTATGTTATAAAATCATTTGGGAGTGCTCTATATCTACATATTTGTATGTAGCATCTTGCAGCAGCACCCAGGCTATTTAACTGCTTCACCTTGGCAGGAGCCAAGCAGGAGTCTTCTGGACATCAGAAATGGCTCCCAACACAGTCAGGGAGATTCAATAAAAGTTCTTATTTTTTAAAATGGTGCTATTTTTGCCCCAACCAATCAGATATTATTTAACATTTGAAAGCTAAAATCTGATTGGTTGGGACAAAATTAGCACCATTTTTAACGATAAGAACTTTTACTGACTCTCCCTGAAGAACATTTATTAAATCTCCCTGTGTGTTCCTAAGGGGTTTACTTAAATTGGAATATGTCCTTTAGGGGGATATTTATCACTGGAGCTTTTCCATGATAGATCCATGATAGATGTGTTTGTGTTCCACTATTTATTAAAAATATATCCTAACAAACTAAGGGGGTGATGCAAAATGCCCAAGTCAGTGTAAAACCTACGCTATCTGATGTATTATCAGGTTAGCGGGGGTTTTACACTGAGTTTGCATTGCCTGCGCCATTTCCGAGAATGCAGGCGATGCAAAACCACCCTTAGTAAAGTTTTGCGCTACTATGTAGCGTGAAACTTTACGCCACTGAATGGTAGGCGTTAGCCGGCGCACTTACCTGGCAGAGATCCCGCGATGTATAAAATCTTGCACAGGGATTTTTGCATCGCGGCAACTCGGGCAGGTAAGCTGCGTCGGATAAAAAAATTGCATCGCCCCCAAGGGTGGTAACAAAGCAAAAGAGGGTGAACTGACATGTGTATTTTCATAGCGTATGAATTTTCTATAAAATAAAGTGTTCTGTTTTACTAGGGATGTCTCCTCTCGGAAAACAACGTTGCCTATGTAGAGGGAAAAATGCTGGAAGGATTGATGTCAAATCCCTGGAAAAACTGGAGGTGTTTCCACCAAGTCCTGTCTGTGAGAAAATAGAGATCATGTAAGTCAGCAGGACTAGTAAGGTAGCTGAACAGAAAGATAGAAAGATAGCTTTATCTTGGGTGTAAAGATGGTACATCAACCACAACAAAAACCTTGTCACTGCTCCCTATAACATGCAGCTGCTCTGCTTGGTTTTGAAACATCAGTGTTTTCCACTACACAAATACTTAAAGGGCAACTATAGTGAAAAAAAAACTTTGTCTGTATACAATGTATAGATCACTTAGTATAAGCTGCCTTACTTTCATGTTTCTGTGTGGCTTCATTTCTTCACACTGGCAGAAGTTTGTACCAAGCTGTGTAGTCCCCCTCCCCTCTCTGTCTACTCCCCCTCAAGCAGTGACGGGCTGTATACAGAGTCCGAGCATTGTCAGTTGAAAGGACTTTAAATGAAGTGCTGACATCCTGTTGACCCCTCCCTTCCAGAGCTAGACTGCAAAAAGTAGCAATATGCTGAAGGGAGGGGCAGAGGGGGAGAGAGGAGGACAAGTGGTGCTGAGATTCTTTACAAGTAAGTTACTGAACTCTGCCTGTTCTCTAACTTTGCTAATTGTTATTTATTTTTTACCTAAAGTTCATATCTCTCCCCCTGCTTAGCTGAGATCATAATCACTGAAGAGAGAGTCAGTGTAACAGCAGCTTGTAGTGAGACCTTCACAAACACAGTGACACTGCTTGTTGTCCTGTTACATTTCAGTTGCTTTAGTCTATATATTTCATAGATTGCACTGTGTGTCTTGTTTGGTATATAGTCTGTATTACTGTATTATATATACTGTATTAGTGTTCCATTTGAGTCACTGGTTTTGTATGTATATAAGATATTTTTCTTGGGGGGAGGGGCTGTTTTATAGTGTGTTATGCTCATATTGCTGGGTTAATGGTTTATTGATTGTGTTTAGCACTACAGCATTTGACTATATGTTGCACATGGTACATATAGTGTGGGTGAGAGAGTGTGTGACAGTACTGCATGGGAGCTTTGGATTGTGTGGGTGTGTGCCTTTGAGTGACAGATGAGGTGTAGCAGCTCAATCACAGCAAATCACAGCATATTCAAAGGCTTATATCTCGGGGACTATGAAGAATTTAAAGAAACTAAAGGTACCCTGGTGGATGGGATGACTTATAGGATACATTAGAAGAAATTAAAAAAAAAACAATTTTCTCACTATAATTGCCCTTTAATTGCATTTTAAAAAAATCCTAATATGTAAACATACAATGTATCTTGCAGTGAGTTACGATATTTCTAGTCCCCTTGTGCCCCATGTCTAAAGCTGTGTTTTTCTTCTATTTATTGTAGTGCCACAATGAAATCAGGTTATAAAACTTGCCTGAATCCTAAGTCAAAATCAATCCAACAACTGATGTCTGCTGTAAGGAAGAAGCGGTAAGTGGTCCAGAAACATGAAGAAACTTGTTCTTTATACCAATCCTGATAGGTTAACAGGATACACAAAAGAATGAACTGTAATGTGTGTTTATTATCGGAGAACACAGCTCTGAAATTCCCATGCCAAGTCACATAAACCCATTTATAATTTGTGCTGTATTTTAGTGTTACTATTTTTAACACAAGCAATTATTTGGCATTTAGACCACACCAGGGGTAAGACCAGATGGGAACAGAAGAAGAAGAAATAGAAAGAACAGTTATTTGGCTCTTCAAGCCAAATTAATAATGGTGCATATGTACAGTAACTGGCCACACGTCTAACCTCAGTCACATGTTTCCTCTGTCCTGGAAAAGGATTGGCTATAGGCTACTAGTGGGTGTGACCAACTATATAGCAACTGTAACAAGTTTCTGCAGGACTGAGAATGTATAAAGAACACAATGGTCAGTGACCATTAGAGATGGACAAACTAAAGTTTGGTTCATCTTCAAATTTTCAAGCTTTAGTAAAAGTTCAATAGTTTGAATATGGACCCCTTAAAGTCAATGGGGACAAATAGTTTGAAAAGTTCTGATAAAATATGGTTAAAATAGCAAAGGTAACTTATTGTAAATGGCTCTGGGTTCTGGTAAAAGATCTGAGAAACACCAAAACCTGTTTAAATACTAACTTTCCTGACGATCGGGCTTTTTTCGAGCTTCCGCATTGAATTCTTATGGGTTACGGAAATCGACCGCCACATTGAAGGGTTATCGGCAAATTCGAGGCTTATCAAAAGCCACCTTCGAGTGTTATGGCCGAATTTGAGTGTTACCGAATGCCACATTCGAGGGTTATCAGTGAATTTGAGGGTTACCGATGCTGCATTTGAAGGTTAGTGAATACCACATTTGAGGGTTATTGTTAGTGTCGCCAGCGCTGGTGGTGTCACTGGCGGCCGCAGAGACATCGTCCAGTGTCAGTGACATCAGCGGTGTTAATGTTGCCAGGCAGCTATCTGCTGACGTTAAAGACTCTGTCTTAAAGTGCTGTTATCGGCTCGGTACACACCGTGTGGTGATTGCGCAACACAGTTTTTGCGTGCCTCCACAACCACCGTAAAGTCACGTTAATCCTTTAAGAAGGGAAATGGTCACAATGTCACTTGGAACACTTACAGGTCTTGTGAAACAAATATATGTTTATTATTCCATGTGCTCAAACAGCAATGTTTTGGTCTGGTGCTAAGACCTTTATCAAACCAACATAAAGCACCAGACCAAAACGTTGCTCTTTGTGCATATGGAATAATAAACATATTTGTTTCACAAGACCTGTGAGTGATTCACATTCCATTGTATCACTATCTATCTGTTTATCTATCTTTATAGTATCTATCTATTCATATATGCATATATGCCAGAGAACAAAACATTACAGGTAATTACAGGTTTAGAGATGAAATATGACAACCTGCATTCATTGCCAGAATGCACGGTGTGGAATATTTATATTGTAATTCTGTAAGCTAATGCAGTCAGTAAACTATAGCCGTCAAATAGTTTTCCAGGCTTGCTCCTCTCTGCAGCATGTGATTATATGGTACAGAATTAGGGCTGGTGTCATGTTTTAGAACGTTGCATCAGCTGTAAACTGAGCTGTTCAACCAGTGAAGATCTTACATTATAATATTCACTGCTTCACCTTTATACCTGACATTTCAACGCTTTTAGCAAAAAAAGCAAGTGAAGTTTTTGCTACATTTTTTTTAATGTATTGCAGATGGTGCTTTTCTGATATTGCATTTATAATACATTCATGTAGCTTAAGCTAAAATCAATAAATCAAAATATTGGGGTATCATGGTATTAACATGGTAGGGGTAGTGGACATGCCCTTTAAATGTGTCCTCCTGGGCCGAAGCAGGAGCCCAGTGTGGATAACCTGGTTCTAAATAAAAGAGGTGTAATATATATTTATAACAATCCAGTAAGTTAAAGGGTAATAGGGAAATAATATTCTGTGATTGGCTGTTATATGACAGTTATGGATATGACAACTGACATCACAACAAGGAAGCAGATAGATGGGTAATATTTTTACAAAACAATAGTAATCAATGAAAAAAATCTATATTAGGATATATATTTTGTATATGTAATATGTAAATATCTCCCCACTCAATCAACTCAAACTTCTCCTTGAAAGTCCAATGTCTTTTAACTTTTCCTCATTTGCAAAGTGTCTATGACAAGCATTGCAGTTATTGGACGAGGGAGCAGCCATTCACACAACATTTTATGCTCAACCCCACCTTGAGTTTATTTCCATAAAGAGGTGGGTGTGTAGCTGTCATTTTCTGGCTTCTCGTGGGCTTTGAACATGAGCACAAGTAATTCGTATTGCTTATTGCATCATCTGTAACCTTTCTTTACTCAAAGGAAAATTTACTTGCAGCCAAAACAGGAATTAAGGTGAGGTGAAAGTTTGTAGCAGCTGGTGTGTCACTTCTATAACTAACTAATAACTAATAATAGAATAGATTTAGATATTTTGGTGCACAGTTATATTGTCCCAAACACTTGTAAATCTTCTCTGCACAGGAGGCAATCAGGGGTGTACCTGAAGGGGGGGCGACTCCCTCCTCCACAGACTTCCAAGATCCCTGCAGTATCGAAAAGGAAACATACGCGTGATCAGCTGTTTAAAACCGGACCCGAACTTCCGGTTCAGTTCCGGAAGTTTGGGTCCGGTTTTAAACAGCTGATCATCTATTTAAAAAGGCTCGATACGGCAGGGATTTGGGCTTGTGGCGGGCCCTACTATCGTCCAGGCCCCCCTGTGGTAGCAGGGGTGGCGGGGGCAATAGTTACGCCACTGGAGGCAATCACAATTGGGGGAATTTAGCCACAAGCAGTCACTCCCCAAAATATTTGAAAATTTTTTGATTATCTGGACTAGAGATGTCAGAACTTCACAAAATCCGGTCCGCTCGAGGATCCGCGAATTTAATTCGAAAATTCGAAAATCCACGAGCGGACCCGTTAAAATTAAAAATACCCTTGAAATAACGAGATTTTCCGTATTTTCGGGAATTTTCGAAATTACGAGTTTTCATGTAATTTTCGAAAATATGTATTTTCGAAAATACAAGTAATCCTCGTAATTTCGAAAATTTTCGAAAATACGTATGTATGGAATTAAGAGAAATCCTTTTATTTTCGAAAATTTTTTGCTATATTTTCGAAAATTTGCGAAAATACGTGAAACTCGTAATTTCGAAAATTTTCGAAAATATGAAAAATCCGCGAATCGGAAGTTCGGAAGGCGGAAAATCCGGAAAAATCCGCCGTTCGCGAACGGGATAAATCAGCAGCGGATCCGGATTCGCGAACCGGCCATCCCTAATCTGGACAAACAGAGATGTTAAATTTACCAACATGTCTGATCACAGCCTGTGTGTACCAAATTTAACAGTAAAAGTAAGAGTACATTCAAGCTTTTCAGTGTTTAAATTTAATTGCAAGTTCACCCTAATGACCTTTTTAGATTATTTGCTTTGTTCTTGTTAGAACCATATCTGTGGAGCCCCTAAGACACTTATAGGGCTATGTATCGACAGCCATTATCACTCTATATTGCCTCCACTAGGCAATGCACTGAGCCGATAACGGCTCTCAGTGCATAGTGAAAGGGGTTTACCTATTCCGAGACTTTAACGCCAGCTATCGGTAAAACCCTTCATGGTTTTACTGATAAGAACATAAAACATATCGGCAAATGGAACTCTGATAGGTTCAAAACATATGTATGACCCACTATGGCTAAATCACTGTAATCTGTTATACCCGTTACTAGTTAGTTTGTGAGTTAAAAATACACACTTTTGTTCCAGGTGCTCCAGCTCCTGTAGTATGAATCTTAGGCCACTGCTTTATTTATTGGGCTCACAGGAGGGCAGAAAGAGGGCCTTGTGGACCAAATTTGGGCATCCCATCCGACCAATTCAATCTGGATGGGGTGCTGGGGAGCTAAATGATTTGATCTCTTACCCATGCTTACCAATTTTCTGTCTAAGTGGGGGTACCCAGCCATTATTTTAATTCACTTTGGAGGTAATGATCTTGGGCATCTAAAGTCAGTTGAGCTCATGACTAATAGCAAAAGGGATTTTTCCTTGTTGCATTTTATGTTAGAAGATGTCCATTTAGTTTGGTCTGAGATTATCCCACGGTTTCTATGGTTTGATAGTCCCCCCTTAAAACCCCTGGATAGGGCTAGAAAACTGGTAAACCATACAGTGGCTACTTTTCTCAGGTCAGCTAATGTGCTGGTTCAGAGGCATACATTGTTGGAGAATACAGGCGCGGCTTTTTATTGGCCAGATAAAGTGCATTTATCTGATATCGCACTTGATATATTTAACATGGGCCTTCAAGATGCTATAGAACATGCTATCCACAGGTGAAGGGCGGCCAAGATAGATGTCGTTAACAAACTGCCTTGGCGAGGAGGTGGAAAGGTTGGATTGAGAAGTCGGAAGTAGAGTAAGAGCTATGGCTGAGCCAAAATAAAAGAGATAAGGCAGTCAGCTGCTTATCGGGGGCTGGCCGGTAAGTTCTTGCTACAAATTTGTTGGTTACTTACCTTTTTTGGAGAAATAAAACAGCTGCGGCCATTGTCCAACCCACAATAATACTCCTGTATCTTTATTGATAGGAGTACTGTAATTTTGGGATAAAAGGAGTCAAGGTATGGCTGGTGCTGCCTACAATACCATGAATCCCCACTAATTTCAGTTCTTATTCCTGACGTGAGACTTGCCCTGATCCTTCCTTACTATAGACATGATATGTACGGTAATGCCACCCAATGGTGAAACTCCCAAGCAACATTCAGTAAAGTGTAATGAAGAAAATGAACTGATAAAAAAAGATGAGCTGAATGAAGACTTGGGTTTATTTAAATAGGGGATCAATTCTGATGGGGTTGAGCATACAGGATCAGGTATTAAATTAGGGGCTTTGTCCTTTAATGAGACTCTGATTTTGGGGGGAAATCAAAGAATGTCAATTGCTGAATAATATGCATGTACTCTGCAAACATAAATACATTTTAGTCAGTGTTAAAAATACTAGAAACATTCTTAGTCTGTAATAATTAATTTTCTAAAATAGAAATGTAGTTCTCTAAATAGAAATAAATCACAGATGGATTACCAGTAGAATTTTATAATCATTATATAGACTCCCTAGCCCCCCCACTGCAATTATTCAACAGCTTGATTTACCAGGCACTATGACAACAGCACTTATTACACTTCTCCCTAAGCCAGGAAAAGACCCTCATCATCAAGAATCATACAGACCTATATCCCTTTTACAGGTAGATTACTACCTGTGAATAGAGATGTAATGTGGGTTCAATTAGAACCCAGTTTTAAAACGAATCTGAGGGTTTCGAAGTCCCGACAAAACTTTGGGAACTCCCGAATTTCACGGAACCCGAATTTTTATCGAAAATCGAAAGTAGATAATTATCGAAAATCGAAAGTAGATGATTTTTTCGAAAATAGAAAAGTAGACGATTTTCGAAAATAGAAAAGTAGACGATTATCAAAAATCGAAAGTAGCCGATTTTCTCGAATTTTCAAATTCTGAAAATTCGAAAACGAAGCTCAAGAGTTTTGAACATCTCTACCTGTGAATAAACTTAGACTTAACAAGGTTATATTTACCCTAATACACCCTTATCAAACAGGATTTATTACTGGGAAGAAAACCTCCTTTAACAGACTCCTGAACTTATGTACCTTTCATGAATTTAATATAGAGTCCTACTGTATAGTCAGTCTAGATATAGATCGAGTGGAATAGACATTTCTATGGCTCACATTATGTGGGTTTGGCCCTAATTTCATACAGTGATTCCGAATGTTATATTTCAATCCACTGCTTGGGTTCAAGCAAACGGCTGATTATCAGATGAATTTCCAATTTCTAGGGGTACAACACACTCACCATTGCTGTTCGCATTGGCAATTAAACCTTTGGCATTGCAGTTGCAGTAACATCCAACCTTACAGAGACTGCAAAAAAAAAAAACCATAGAGAGAAGGTGATCATTTTACATTGACAAGATCTTCCTTTCATATGATGTGGGTGTATTCCAAACTCTGGGTTATTGGAGTCAGATTTATTTTTTTCTGCACGATCAGATGGGTTCTCCAGTGGGACTTCACCCCAAATTGGGCTTATTGGGAGTTTTGGATCAGTTTCAAAAGGTGTTTTTATCTGAAGTATTCTTTTTAGCTATAAAACTAGTTGATAAAACATGGATGCAGCCCTTGTCCCCAGCTCTATCTCAATGGAAATCTATGGTTAATGCTATCCTATCTCATAAACTGATATACCAACACAGGGGATGCCCAACTAAATATGGTAAATATGGGGTAAGGAGGAATCCTTTTCTTCTATGAACATAGTAGTTGGGTAGTACTGGAACTCTAGTTCTCCTTTAAAGGGCATGTCCACCCCTCTTACAAAAATTTTGCATCCCCCAAAACCCAGGTTCCGTTTTACTTACATTTAGCAAAACTGCTCCCAGACTGTGTAAAGAGCCTTACAATCCCACAATCCATCGCCGCTTAATCCACACCACTGCTGCTGCAAATGCCCTTTACGTGCACAAGCAGAAGCATAGGCTTGTTCAGTAATGGCGGCCGTAACCAGGAAGTAGCTGGGAGCTGCAGCTATGGATCATGGGATTGTAAGGCTGGATCGTGGGATTAACACAGTCTGGGAGCAGCTTTGCTAAATGTAAGTAAAACGGAGCCTGGGTTTAGGGAGGTGTTCTGTTACATACTAAATTTTTGTAAGAGGGCTGGACATTCCCTTTAAATTACAAGATGTTGCATTTGAAAGTGGAGACTGTAATAAACACAAACAATTGAGTTTGGATATGCTATCTATCTAATCTTAAAGAGCATCTATACTGACAAAAACCAACCACCACTGTACCATTTTTTTTGCTCTGACCCCTATATATCCAATCTGATGCAACTTACAGTTCAGCTGTCAATCAAGTGCCTTATTTTAATAAAATCCTCTGCTGTGTGCAGTTTTCTGTAACTGAAATGGTGACAGTAGGAATGTGAATTGTATGATGGGAAATCCCCACTTCCAGTGCTATAGTAATCATAGTAATCACTGAGCACATATGGCTTCTCAGAAAGTCCTGTCAGGTGAAAGGAGGAGCCAATTAAGAGAGGGGGAATACTTAGGTACAAGAATTGGATTGAAGGCATGCAGCAACACACACTTCTCAGAGTGCTACTTACATGTATTTATTTATAGACTAAAATAGGTAAAGTCATTTTTACAGTATAGTTGCCCTTAAACTCTAATAAATATGTATGATGGATTACAATGTCATTATCTTAGTAATAAGGAAAACATGTAATCTGATATCACAATTATCAAATCAAATAAACAAAATTGTAGGCAGTGACATTATAGATGAAGGAAGGACTTGTAAGTTATGTAACAGGCAGATGCACAGAACAGTATGTGCTAAAAAACAAAAACAAAACACACAATTAGAATGTCTGAGGGCAGACCTATTTTTGTTTTTTCTTTTAATAGTTTTTCCCTTTGTTTTGTCTAATGAAAATTTTAAAAGTGTGAGGTTTTTCCTAGTGTTGGACTGTCCCACAAGGTTACAGGGTAATCGCCAAGTGGGACCACAGAAATCCATTGATTAATTGAAAAGAAAAATTGACCCATGTATGGCTACCTTAGCACTAGTTGGAAATTGAGCTCTGCAGTGATTGAGTACCTTGATTCAGCTCAAGTTGCATTGTAAAGATGAGACTGAATATTACAGTGCAGGACTGGCCTTAGCTAAAACTGTGATGCACAGGACGAGCCTTCCCAAAATACAATTACAAGTAGATATATATATATATATATATAATTATATATATATATATATATATATATATACTGTACAAGCTCCCTAAAGTGACAAATAAAAAACCATTAATCACACTTGCAGTCCAAAGCTTCTAAAATGGCACATTATTATTCCTGCATTTACAGCAATGGTGCCTAAAACAAATAGATGGTACTCAGTCTTAGAAATAGACTTTCCAAAAATTATAAAATATAATAAAAGTGATACACACTTTTTTTCTGCAAAAAAAAAATATCTTTAGTGAAATAAAACTGCCCCTTTCCAAGTTGCTCAAAAACTGCCAACGTGCCCCAAAGTCCCCAGGGATTAGATGTCCACCGATTTCAAGGGAAACTGAGCTTCACCTGACAGTTCACCTGACAAAAACACAGGGGGGAAATATTGGCTCCTAAAACTCTCAGAAAATCAATTTTAAAATGTTTAGTGAAGGATTGTGTTTTTCTGTAAAGAATGTCAATCTAACCAAATTTATTGCTATGGAGTATTTGCTATCAAATCAATATGACAGAGGTAGGTAAGTAAATTTATCCGGCTGGGCACTTATTTTACCTGGTCTATTACAATTATCTTCTTTACTTTCCCCATTAACCACTGGTGTCTCTTTCCCAGTTATTCAACTGTTCCTTTCAGTGTTATCCACCAGCTTCCCAGTTATCCACTTTCTATTGGCCTATCGATCTATGGGATTATCTATCTGCCTATCTCTCTATCAATCTATTCACCTACCTGCGCCCCCACCCCCTTGTAAAGTTGTATTTACCAAGTATTTATCATGCCGCAACCGAGATGCCACCTCCACAACCAGAAGCGACAACCTACACTCACCGCAGCGGTTACGCTCTATGGGGGCATTTTGTAGAAAATTTGCCTCAGGTGTCAAAAACCCAATTAGGCCCCTGGTGTGATGTTTTTCATAGTGTTTCTATGCTTTGATTTAGATATATGTAAACAATATAACAATGGAACATGTTTTTTTCAGTATTTGAAAATGTGCTGTAGTTCCATCTACCTGCACAAGGTGGCAATAAAAACAATTGTCAAAATCCAACATTTGGATTTGATTATGCCACATTTAACAATATTGCATCCACTTTTTCAATGAAAGTTGGATTTTAACATTATAAGAGCTGATATAGGGGTACAAAGGTTCTCATCTATTACCTACATACCTATCTATATCTCTGTAATATGTATCTTTATTTACAATATTGTCTATTTTCATCTTCTAATTCTGTTGCCTAGAGAACAAAACACATTTAGCTCAGTAATACGTTGTTAATGCTGATTAATGTTCCCATTAACTGAGCACTCGTGTGCGCTCACACAACTCAGCAGGCCTTGACACAGTAGTTACTATAGAGTGGCAGAAAATGTTTGGTAACATTGTATGTAGGGCCATATTCATAAAGATGCGGTAATGCTTTTTAGTGATACCGCACCTTTAACGATAAAGTGCTAGTAGATTTACGATCCTCATAGAATACAGTAGTTTAACACCACATGGTATTCTACGACATTCGGCGTAAATGTACAAAGATTTAAGTCTGCGGTCGTACATTACCAATAACGCAAGGTATGGCTTACTTGCGATACAGTCAGGGAGATTCAAAAAGTTCTTATCATTTAAAATGGTGCTAATTTTGCCCAACACAATCAGATGTTTCTTTCAAATGTAAATAAGATCTGATTGGTTGGGGCAAAATTAGCACCATTATAAATACCGGTAAGAACTTTTATTAAATAACCCTGAGTATGTTTATGAATATTGCTGTAGTGTAAAATTTTGATTTTATCTCTGCACAGATGTATATATCTATGCAAAAAAAATAAGAAATTAGAGGAAATATGACTTAATGATTCATTGCCCTATACAGTATGCAGGTGTGTGTGAAATTTATATGTAATTCTATAAGCTAAAGCTGTCATTAAACTACAGTAGCCAAATAGTTTTCTAGGCTTGCTCCTCTCTGTAGCATCTGTTGTATTCAATTAGATCAACTGGACTTGAAATGTAGTTCTTGAAGACGTTTCGCTAGTCATCCGACTGGCTTTCTCAATTCAGAATGACTTGTACAAGAATTGTGGCAATTATGTACCCTGGAAAATCCCAATTAGCATATCACACCCAGGTGTTAAGGGTGTGATTAGATAGTGGCTAAGAGGTGTTATAGGAACGCCCAGAGTAAGGTGTTAAAACAGCATTGTACATGGCAGACAGTTGGTGTCGAACCCCCCACCTCTATTTAGGCTGGTTTCTTTATTTTCACATAAATGGCCTCTTAACACCTCTCTTGAACCAGTCACGTTCTTCGCCAGTATTAACATTACAATTTCAAAGGTATGTCCTTTATCCTTAAGATGCAGATACACGGCTGAGTCCTGACCCGAGGAATTGGCTCTTCTGTGCTGGGCCATACGTTGATGCAGTTGCTGTTTGGTCTCCCCCACATACAAATCAAGCATTCTTCACTGCACTGCACTGCATATATGATGTCGCTTTTCTTGTGTTTTGGTATTGGGTCTTTCGGTGTAACAATTGCTGCCTCAGTGTGTTGTTCGGTTTAAAGCAGACAGGGATACGATGTTTTTTGAAAATTCTTCTTAATTCTCGGAGACCCTGCTACATATGGGATGACCATGTTCTTCCCTGTCTGCTTTTCCCCTTCACTGTTGTTATTCGTGTTCTTTTCTTTCCTCTACTTCTTTTGACAAAGGCCCAGTGGATATCCACACACTTGTGGATATCCAGACTGGGCCTTTGTCAAAGAAGTAGAAGGAAAGAAAAGAACAGAATAACAACAGTGAAGGGGAAAAGCAAGACAGGAGGAAGAACATGGTCAACCCATTTGTAGCAGGGGTCTCAGAGAAATTAAGAAGAATTTTCAAAAAACATCGTATCCCTGTCTGCTTTAAACCGAACAACACACTGAGGCAGCAATTGGTACATCCGAAAGACCCAATACCAAAACACAAGAAAAGCGACATCATATATGCAGTGCAGTGCAGTGAAGAATGCTCTGATTTGTATGTGGGGGAGACCAAACAGCAACTGCATCAACGTATGGCCCAGCACAGAAGAGCCAATTCCTCGGGTCACGACTCAGCCGTGTATCTGCATCTTAAGGATAAAGGACATACCTTTGAAGATTGTAATGTTAATATACTGGCGAAGGAACGGGACTGGTTCAAGAGAGGTGTAAGGAGGCCATTTATGTGAAAATAAAGAAACCAAACCTAAATAGGGTGGGGGGGTTCGACACCAACTGTCTGCCATGTACAATGCTGTTTTAACACCTTACTCTGGGCGTCCTATAACACTCTTAGCCACTATCTAATCACACCCTAACACCTGGGTGTGATATGCTAATTGGGATTTCCAGGGTACATAATTGCACAGATTCTTGTACAAGTCATTCTGAATTGAGAAAGCCAGTCGGATGACTAGCGAAACGTCTTCAAGAACTACATTTCAAGTCAGTTGATCTAATTGAATACACAGATTACCATGACCTGGATGAATGAGAACCTTCACAAGCATATTCCTCTTGTAGCATGCGATTATTAGAATACAGAATTAGGGCTGTGTCATGTTTTGGAATGTTGCATCAGCTGTTCAACAGGTGAAGATCTTACATTATAATATTCACTGCTTATTACCTTACCTTCTATATACCTTGATGTACCCATAATCGAATGGACTGTAGAGCCTGAGGGCATTTATTATACTGCATTTACCTGCAATCCAATAATTTTGTGTTAATAATTCGCATGTGTAACTTCATCAAAGATACAGTACTGTCTTTTAACATTTTGGGTGGTTTGTATTAAACGAAGATTACCCATGCAATATTATTGCTGTAGAATACCAACGCACGGTATTGTACGAATGTAAATGCACAATTGTGTCCATACATTTACAGACATGCAGGGAGATTCAATAAAAGTTCTTATCGTTTAAAATGGTGCTTATTTGCCCCAAACAATCAGATCTTATTTAACATTTGTAAGATAACATCTGATTGGTTCGGGCAAAATAGCACTATTTTAAATAAGAACTTTTTTGAATAACCCTGATGGTCGCACAATACCGCAGGTTAATGAATATGACCCTTATGACCACAGTAAAAAAACCAATACTGCACAGTGTTTACTACCTATATCCTCCTGTTAGGAGACATAAGTAGCACTTGTACTGTCACCTACCATTCATTAATTAACTATCATTTTACTACTGCGCCCTATCGCCAGACATTACAGCAGCATGTTACCAGCCGGTAACTCTTGTATGGACTTTTCCATAACCATATGTCTACAAATTTACCTCCAAAGAGCTGCATACAACTAAAAAGAGATTTTAATAAACAAACTGTTGTTGGACCTTATTTTTTCTTTAAGGTAGTCCCTGCTTAAAGGACAACTCCACCCTCCTTAAGAAAGAATGGCCGCTTAAAATATTGATATATCATAGATTATCCTATGAATTCATTACTGTATGTCGCTATGCTCTGGATGCCTCATGGAAACTGAGCAATTTAGAAACCTGTACTTAGCCTGGGCATGCTCAGAAGAGGCAGACAGGGGATTAGCACATTGGCTGTAATGTCAACTGTCAAATCCATAACTGACAGTGCTAACTGGAAGAACCAGGAGAGAGAAACAGGGCAAAGGACATTGTGCAGGATTTCAGGTTAGACTTATATATTTCAGGTTTCAAACTATTACCGTTTAGGGTTTTGGGGGGTGATTTACCTGTATGGAAGTTTTCATGTTGGGGCTGGACTTTCCCTTTAAACAGATCTATCTAGGGCACACAGTAAGCCTGAGGCCACACTACAATGCACACAATCGCGAGCATTATCGCACACGGTTGTGTGCACGAATCTGTGCGTTTTCCCATGCATTTTGCGCATGCGATTTTGCCATTTTCCGTTATGGAAACGCATGTGTTAACGCACCAAAAATGGTGGAACGCATGCGTATCCAAAATGTAAAGGATGTGTAATAGCATGCGCATCTGAAATCTCGTGAATTTTTTGCGTTCCCGCGATTTCCATTCAGTGAAAGTCACGGGCACAAAAACGCGCAGAAAATGGTGGCCTAGTCCTAAGGAAACCTGAAAGCAACAGCTCCAAACAAAATGCAGAAATGATCCTTGCTTTGAAACTCACAGCACAACAGCAAGAACATACTAAGTACTCCCGAGCGAAGGCAGCCTTAAAGAGCTTGCCCAGCCAGGTAGTACAGCTAGCTTTGGACATACAGCATTATAAAAGCAAAAGAATAAACATGCCTGTCTGGATGGGGGGGGGGTCAGGGGCCCAGCCTCCAATCTCGCGGGGGGGAGGTGCAGTTATGCCCTGCCAATCAAATTTTGGAGGTGTGTTTGGGAGTCTCTATAAAAAGTTAGAGAGCTATTCATTCAGTAATTGCATTGCAGCCAGGCAGAGTTGCGTAAGCCCGGTACTACCAGGTGGAGCGCAAGACAGGGATGGTCCGGGGACAGAGGGGTTAAGCATTAGGCCAAAAGAGTGAGGCAAGGAGGTGGAGCCACGGGGAAGGAAGGGACAGAAGGAAGTGGGAGGGCGCCATTAGGACAGGTGAACGGAAGTTTTGGTGCTCCCGCTATGTCTAGCATATTAGACCAACTTTTGCAGCAAAAAGCGGGCTGTGGAAGGAGGTAAGCCTGGATTAAAGAACAGCTTGAAAGGTCCTTCTCGGCGCAGCCCATCACAGGAGCAGCCCACTGGTAACCGAAGGAGGAGAAAATCCAGGAGCTTTGTCCCTTGAACACAATGAGCAGGCCAGCATTGTGGGAACAGGTGAGCCATCAACCTAACGTAGGGCCCGATTCCACCCTGTCCTTTTTTTCCAGCCTCCTTAACACCTCTCTTGAACCAGTCACGTTCCTTCGCCAGTATATTAACATTACAATCTTCAAAGGTAGATTTGATTTAGATGTATCTGCATCTTAAGGATAAAGGACATACCTTTGAAGATTGTAATGTTAACATATTGGCAAAGGAACGTGACTGGTTCAAGAGAGGTGTTAAGGAGGCCATTTATGTTCGATGACTAGCGAAACGTCTTCAAGAACTACATTTCAGTCCAGTTGATCTAATTGAATACAACAGATACTTTATACCTGACTTTCAACGCTTTTAGCAAAAAAGCAAGTGAATTTTTGCTACATTTTTTTTAATGTATTGCAATGGTGCTTTTCTGATATTGCATTTATAATACATTCATGTAGCTTAAGCTAAAATCAATAAATCAAAATATTGGGGTATCATGGTATTACATGGTAGGGTAGTGGCATCCCTTTAAATGTGTCCTCCTGGGCCGAAGCAGGAGCCCAGTGTGGATACCTGGTTCTAAATAAAGATGTAATATATATTTATAACAATCCAGTAAGTTAGGGTATAGGGAAATAATATTCTGTGATTGGCTGTTATATGACAGTTTAGATATGACAACGGACATCACAACAAGGAAGCAGTAGATGGGTATTTTTTACAAAACAATGAACAATGAAAAAAATCTATATTAGGATATATATTTTGTATATGTAATATGTAAATATCTCCCCACTCAATCAACTCAAACTTCTCCTTGAAAGTCCAATGTGTCTTTTAACTTTTCTCATTTGCAAAGTGTCTATGACAAGCATTGCAGTTATTGGACGAGGAGCGCCATTCACACAACATTTTTGCTCAACCCCACCTTGAGTTTATTTCCATAAAGAGGTGGGTGTGTAGCTGTCATTTTCTGGTCTTCTCGTGGCTTTGAACATGAGCACAAGTAATTCGTATTGCTTATTGCATCATCTGTAACCTTCTTACTTTACTCAAAGGAAATTACTTGCAGCCAAAACAGGAATTAAGGTGAGTGAGAAGTTTGTAGCAGCTGTGTGTCACTTCTATAACTAACTAATAACTAATAATAGAATAGATTTAGATATTTTGGTGCACAGTTTATTGTCCCAAACACTTGTAAATCTTCTCTGCACAGGAGGCAATCAGGGTGTACCTGAAGGGGGGGGCGCCTCCCTCCTCCACAACTTCCAAGATCCCTGCAGTATGAAAAGAAACAATACGCGTGATCAGCTGTTTAAAACCGGACCCGAACTTCCGGTTCAGTTCCGGAAGTTCGGGTCCGGTTTTAACAGCTGATCATCTATTTAAAAAGGCTCGATACGGCAGGGATTTGGGCTTGTGGCGGCCCTACTATCGTCCAGGCCCCCCTGTGGTACAGGGGTGGCGGGGGCAATAGTTACGCCACTGGAGGCAATCACAATTGGGGGAATTTAGCCCACAGCAGTCACTCCCCAAATATTTGAAAATTTTTTGATTATCTGGACTAGAGATGTCGAACTTCACAAAATCCGGTCCGCTCGAGGATCCGCGAATTTAATTCGAAAATTCGAAAATCCACGAGCGGACCCGTTAAAATTAAAAATACCCTTGAAATAACGAGATTTTCCGTATTTTCGGGAATTTTCGAAATTACGAGTTTTCATGTATTTTTCGAAAATATGTATTTTTCGAAAATACAAGTAATCCTCGTAATTTCGAAAATTTTCGAAAATACGTATGTATGAATTAAGAGAAATCCTTTTATTCGAAAATTTGCGAAAATACACGTTTTGCTATATTTTCGAAAATTTTCGAAATACGTGAATTTCGGAAGGCGGAAAATCCGGAAAACCGCCGTTCGCGAACGGGTAAATCAGCAGCAGCGATCCGGTTCGGATCCGCGAACCGGCCATCCCTAATCTGGACAAACAGAGATGTTAAATTTACCAACATGTCTGATCACACCTGTGTGTACCAAATTTAACAGTAAAAGTAAGAGTACATTCAAGCTTTTCAGTGTTTAATTTAATTGCAATTCACCCTAATGACCTTTTTAATTATTGCTTTGTTCTTGTTAGAACCATACTGTGGAGCCCCTAAGACACTTATAGGGCTATGTATCGACAGCCATTATCACTCTATATTGCCTCCACTGCAATGCACTGAGCCGATAACGGCTCTCAGTGCATAGTGAAAGGGGTTTACCTATTCCAGACTTTAACGCCAGCTATCGGTAAAACCCTTCATGGTTTTACTGATAAGAACATAAAACATATCGGCAAATGGAACTCTGATAGGTTCAAAACATATGTATGACCCACTATGGCTAAATCACTGTAATCTGTTTAACCGTTACTAGTTAGTTTGTGAGTTAAAAATACACTTTTGTTCCAGGTGCTCCAGCTCCTGTAGTATGAATCTTAGGCCACTGCTTTATTTATTGGGCTCACAGGAGGGCAGAAAGAGGGCCTTGTGGACCAAATTTGGGCATCCCATCCGACCAATTCAATCTGGATGGGGTGCTGGGAGCTAAATGATTTGATCTCTTACCCATGCTTACCAATTTTCTGTCTAATGGGGGGTACCCAGCCATTATTTTAATTCACTTTGGAGGTAATGATCTTGGGCATCTAAAGTCAGTTGAGCTCATGACTAATAGCAAAAGGGATTTTTCCTTGTTGCATTTATGTTAGAAGATGTCCATTTAGTTTGGTCTGAGATTATCCCACGGTTTCTATGTTTGTAGTCCCCCCTTAAAACCCCTGGATAGGGCTAGAAAACTGGTAAACCATACAGTGGCTACTTTTCTCAGGTCAGCTAATGTGCTGGTTCAGAGGCATACATTGTTGGAGAATACAGGCGCGGCTTTTTATTGGCCATAAAGTGCATTTACTGATATCGCACTTGATATATTTTAACATGGGCCTTCAAGATGCTATAGAACATGCTATCCACAGGTGAAGGGCGGCCAAGATAGTGTCGTTAACAAACTGCCTTGCGGAGGAGGTGTGAAAAGGTTGGTTGAGAAGTCGGAAGTAGAGTAAGACTATGGCTGAGCCAAAATAAAAGAGATAAGGCAGTCAGCTCTATCGGGGGCTGGCCGGTAAGTTCTTGCTACAAATTTGTTGGTTACTTACCTTTTTTGGAGAAATAAAACAGCGGCGGCCATTGTCCAACCCACAATAATACTCCTGTATCTTTATTGATAGGAGTACTGTAATTTGGGATAAAAGGAGTCAAGGTATGGCTGTGCTGCCTACAATACCATGAATCCCCACTAATTTCAGTTCTTATTCCTGACGTGAGACTTGCCCTGATCCTTCCTTACTATAGACATGATATGTACGGTAATGCCACCAATGGTGAAACTCCCAAGCAACATTCAGTAAAGTGTAATGAAGAAATGAACGGATAAAAAAAGATGAGCTGAATGAAGACTTGGGTTTATTTAAATAGGGGATCAATTCTGATGGGGTTGAGCATACGGATCGGTATTAAATTAGGGGCTTTGTCCTTTAATGAGACTCTGATTTTGGGGGAAATCAAAGAATGTCAATTGCTGAATAATATGCATGTACTCTGCCACTAAATACATTTAGTCAGTGTTAAAAATACTAGAAACATTCTTAGTCTGTAATAATTATTTTCTAAAATAGAAATGTAGTTCTCTAAATAGAAAAATCACAGATGGATTACCAGTAGAATTTTATAATCATTATAGACTCCCTAGCCCCCCCCTGCAATTATTCAACAGCTTGATTTACCAGGCACTATGACAACAGCACTTATTACACTTCTCCCTAAGCCAGGAAAAGACCCTCATCATCAAGAATCATACAGACCTATATCCCTTTTACAGGTAGATTACTACCTGTGAATAGAGATGTATGTGGGTTCATTAGAACCCAGTTTTAAAACGAATCTGAGGGTTTCGAAGTCCCACAAAACTTTGGGAACTCCCGAATTTCACGGAACCCGAATTTTTAATCGAATCGAAAGTAGATAATTATCGAAAATCGAAAGTAGATGATTTTTTTCGAAAATAGAAAAGTAGACGATTTTCGAAAATAGAAAAGTAGACGATTATAAAAATCGAAAGTAGCCGATTTTCTCGATTTTCAAATTCTGAAAATTCGAAAACGAAGCTCAAGAGTTTTGAACATCTCTACCTGTGAATAACTTAGACTTAACAAGGTTATATTTACCCTAATACACCCTTATCAAACAGGATTTATTACTGGGAAAAAACCTCCTTTAACAGACTCCTGAACTTATGTACCTTTCATGAATTTATATAGAGTCCTACTGTATAGTCAGTCTAGATATAGATCGAGTGGAATAGACATTTCTATGGCTCACATTATGTGGGTTTGGCCCTAATTTCATACAGTGATTCGAATGTTATATTTCAATCCACTGCTTGGGTTCAAGCAAACGGCTGATTATCAGATGAATTTCCAATTTCTAGGGGTACAACACACTCACCATTGCTTGTCGCATTGGCAATTAAACCTTTGGCATTGCAGTTGCAGTAACATCCAACCTTACAGAGACTGCAAAAAAAAAAACCATAGAGAGAAGGTGATCATTTTACATTGACAAGATCTTCCTTTCATGATGTGGGTGTGTTCCAAACTCTGGGTTATTGGAGTCAGATTTATTTTTTTCTGCACGATCAGATGGGTTCTCCAGTGGGACTTCACCCCAAATTGGGCTTATTGGGAGTTTTGGATCAGTTTCAAAAGGTGTTTTATCTGAAGTATTCTTTTTAGCTATAAAACTATTTAAAACATGGATGCAGCCCTTTTCCCCAGCTCTATCTCAATGGAAATCTATGGTTAATGCTATCCTATCTCATAAACTGATATACCAACACAGGGGATGCCCACTAAATATGGTAAATATGGGGTAAGAGGAATCCTTTTCTTCTATGAACATAGTAGTTGGGTAGTACGGAACTCTAGTTCTCCTTTAAAGGGCATGTCCACCCCTCTTACAAAAAATTTTGCATCCCCAAAACCCAGGTTCCGTTTTACTTACATTTAGCAAAACTGCTCCCAGACTGTGTAAAGAGCCTTACAATCCCACAATCCATCGCCGCTTAATCCACACCACTGCTGCTGCAAATGCCCTTTACGTGCACAAGCAGAAGCATAGGCTTGTTCGTAATGGCGGCCGTAACCAGGAAGTAGCTGGGAGCTGCAGCTATGGATCATGGGATTGTAAGGCGGATCGGGGATTAACACAGTCTGAGCAGCTTTGCTAATGTAAGTAAAACGGAGCCTGGGTTTAGGGAGGTGTTCTGTTACATACTAAATTTTTGTAAGAGGGCTGGACATTCCCTTTAAATTACAAGATGTTGCATTTGAAAGTGGAGACTGTAATAAACCACAACAATTGAGTTTGGATATGCTATCTATCTAATCTTAAAGAGCATCTATCTGACAAAAAACACCACCACTGTACCATTTTTTTTGCTCTGACCCCTATATATCCAATCTGATGCAACTTACAGTTCAGCTGTCAATCAAGTGCCTTATTTTAATAAAATCCTCTGCTGTGTGCAGTTTTCTGTAACTGAAATGGTGACAGTAGGAATGTGAATTGTATGATGGGAATCCCACTTCCAGTGCTATAGTAATCATAGTAATCACTGAGCACATATGGCTTCTCAGAAAGTCCTGTCAGGTGAAAGGAGGAGCCAATTAAGAGAGGGGGAATACTTAGGTACAAGAATTGGATTGAAGGCATGCAGCAACACACACTTCTCAGAGTGCTACTTACATGTATTTATTTATAGACTAAAATAGGTAAGTCATTTTTACAGTATAGTTGCCCTTAAACTCTAATAAATTGTATGATGGATTACAATGTCATTATCTTAGTAATAAGGAAAACATGTAATCTGATATCACAATTATCAAATCAAATAAACAAAATTGTAGGCAGTGACATTATAGATGAAGGAAGGACTTGTAAGTTATGTAACGGCAGATGCACAGAACAGTATGTGCTAAAAAACAAAAACAAAACACACAATTAGAATGTCTAGGGCAGACCTATTTTTGTTTTTTCTTTAATAGTTTTTCCCTTTGTTTTGTCTATGAAAATTTAAAAGTGTGAGGTTTTTCCTAGTGTTGGACTGTCCCACAAGGTTACAGGGTAATCGCCAAGTGGGACCACAGAAATCCATTATTAATTGAAAAAGAAAATTGACCCATGTATGGCTACCTTAGCACTAGTTGGAAATTGAGCTCTGCAGTGATTGGTACCTTGATTCAGCTCAAGTTGCATTGTAAAGATGAGACCGAATATTACAGTGCAGGACTGGCCTTAGCTAAAACTGTGATGCACAGGACGAGCCTTCCCAAATACAATTACATAGATATATATATATATATATATATATAATATATATATATATATATATACTGTACAAGCTCCCTTAAAGTGACAAATAAAAAACCATTAATCACACTTGCAGTCCAAAGCTTCTAAAAATGGCACATTATTATCCTGCATTTACAGCAATGGTGCCTAAAACAAATAGATGGTACTCAGTCTTAGAAATAGACTTTCCAAAAATTATAAAATATAATAAAAGTGATACACACTTTTTTCTGCAAAAAAAAAATATCTTTAGTGAAATAAAACTGCCCCTTTCCAAGTTGCTACAAAACTGCCAACGCGCCCCAAAAGTCCCCAGGGATTAGATGTCCACCGATTTCAAGGGAAACTGAGCTTCACCTGACAGTTCACCTGACAAAAACACAGGGGGAAATCATTGGCTCCTAAAACTCTCAGAAAATCAATTTTAAAATGTTTAGTGAAGGATTGTGTTTTTCTGTAAAGAATGTCATATCTAACCAAATTTATTTGCTATGGAGTATTTGCTATCAAAATCAATATGACAGAGGTAGGTAAGTAAATTTATCCGGCTGGGCACTTATTTTACCTGTTCTATTACAATTATCTTCTTTACTTTCCCCATTAACCACTGGTGTCTCTTTCCCAGTTATTCAACTGTTCCTTTCAGTGTTATCCACCAGCTTCCCAGTTATCCACTTTCTATTGGCCTATCGATCTATGGGATTATCTATCTGCCTATCTCTCTATCAATCTATTCACCTACCTGCGCCCCCACCCCCTTGTAAAGTTTGTATTTACCAAGTATTTATCCATGCCCGCAACCGGATGCCACCTCCACAACCAGAAGCGACACCTACACTCACCGCAGCGGTTACGCTCTATTGGGGGCATCTTTGTAGAAAATTTGCCTCAGGTGTCAAAAACCCAATTAGTGCCCCTGGCTGTGATGTTTTCTTATAGTGTTTCTATGCTTTGATTTAGATATATGTAAACAATATAACAATGGAACATGTTTTTTTCAGTATTTGAAAATGTGCTTGTAGTTCCATCTACCTGCACAAGGTGGCAATAAAAACAATTGTCAAAATCCAACTTTGGATTTGTATTATGCCACATTTAACAATATTGCATCAACTTTTTCAATGAAAGTTGGATTTTAACATTTATAAGAGCTGTATATAGGGTTACAAAGGTTCTCTATCTATTTACCTACATACCTATCTATATCTCTGTATATATGTATCTTTATTTACAATATTTGTCTATTTCCATCTTCTAATTCTGTTGCCTAGAGAACAAAACACATTTAGCTCAGTAATTACGTTGTTAATGCTGATTAATGTTCCCATTAACTGAGCACTCGTGTGCGCTCACACAACTCAGCAGGCCTGTACACAGTAGTTACTATAGAGTGCGCAGAAATGTTTGGTAACATTGTATGTAGGGCCATATTCATAAAGATGCGGTAATGCTTTTTAGTGATACCGCACCTTTAACGATAAAGTGCTAGTAGATTTACGATCCTCATAGAATACAGTAGTTTAACACCACATGGTATTCTACGACATTCGGCGTAAATGTACAAAGATTTACGTCTGCGGTCGTACATTACCAATAACGCAAGGTATGGCTTACTTGCGATACAGTCAGGGAGATTCAATAAAAGTTCTTATCATTTAAAATGGTGCTAATTTTGCCCCAACCAATCAGATGTTTTCTTTCAAATGTTAAATAAGATCTGATTGGTTGGGGCAAAATTAGCACCATTATAAATACCGGTAAGAACTTTTATTAAATAACCCTGAGTATGTTTATGAATATTGCTGTAGTGTAAAATTTTGATTTTATCTCTGCACAGATGATATATATCTATGCAAAAAAAATAAGAAATTAGAGGAAATATGACTTAATGAATTCATTGCCCTATACAGTATGCAGGGTGTGTGAAATTTATATTGTAATTCTATAAGCTAAAGCTGTCATTAAACTACAGTAGCCAAATAGTTTTCTAGGCTTGCTCCTCTCTGTAGCATGCGATTATAGAATACAGAATTAGGGCTGGTGTCATGTTTTGGAATGTTGCATCAGCTGTTCAACAGGTGAAGATCTTACATTATAATATTCACTGCTTATTACCTTACCTTCTATATACCTTGATGTACCCATAATCGAATGGACTGTAGAGCCTGAGTGCATTTATTATACTGCATTTACCTGCAATCCAATAATTTTGTGTTAATAATTCGCATGTGTAACTTCATCAAAGATACAGTACTGTTCTTTTAACATTTTGGGGTGTATTTATAAACGTAAGATTACCCATGCAATATTATTGCTGTAGAATACCAACGCACGGTATTGTACGAATGTAAATGCACAATTGTGTCCATACATTTACAGACATGCAGGGAGATTCAATAAAAGTTCTTATCGTTTAAAATGGTGCTTATTTTGCCCCAAACAATCAGATCTTATTTAACATTTGTAAGATAACATCTGATTGGTTCGGGCAAAATTAGCACTATTTTAAATAAGAACTTTTATTGAATAACCCTGATGGTCGCACAATACCGCAGGTTAATGAATATGACCCTTTATGACCACAGTAAAAAATACCAATACTGCACAGTGTTTTACTACCTATATCCTCCTGTTAGGAGACATAAGTAGCACTTGTACTGTCACCTACCATTCATTTATATAACTATCTATTTTACTACTGCGCCCTATCGCCAGACATTACAGCAGCATTGTTACCAGCCGGTAACTTCTGTATTGGACTTTTCCATAACCATATGTCTACAAATTTACCTCCAAAGAGCTGCATACAACTAAAAAGAGATTTTAATATAACAAACTGTTGTTGGACCTTATTTTTTCTTTAAGGTAGTCCCTGCTTAAAGGACAACTCCACCCTCCTTTAAGAAAGAATGGCCGCTTTAAAATATGTTGATATATCATAGATTATCCTATGAATTCATTACTGTATGTCTGCTATGCTTCTGGATGCCTCATGGAAACTGAGCAATTTAGAAACCTGTACTTAGCCTGGGCATGCTCAGAAGAGGCAGACAGGGGATTAGCATTCATTGGCTGTAATGTCAACTGTCAAATCCATAACTGACAGTTGCTAACTGGAAGAACCAGGAAGCAGAAACAGGGGCAACAGGACATTGTGCAGGATTTCAGGTTAGACTTATATATTTCAGGTTTCAAACTATTACCGTTTAGGGTTTTGGGGGGTGATTTACCTGTATGTAAGTTTTCATGTTGGGGCTGGACTTTCCCTTTAAACAGATCTATCTAGGGCACACAGTAAGCCTGAGGCCACACTACAATGCACACAATCGCGAGCATTATCGCACACGGTTGTGTGCACGAATCTTGTGCGTTTTCCCATGCATTTTGCGCATGCGATTTTGCCATTTTCCGTTATGGAAACGCATGTGTTAACGCACAAAAAATGGTGAACGCATGCGTTACCAAAATGTAAATGGATGTGTAATAGCATGCGCATCTGAAATCTCGTGAATTTTTTGCGTTCCCGCGATTTCCATTTCAGTGAAAGTCACGGGCACAAAAACGCGCAGAAAATGGTGGCCTAGTCCTAAGGAAACCTGAAAGCAACAGCTCCAAACAAAATGCAGAAATGATCCTTGCTTTGAAACTCACAGCACAACATGCAAGAACATACTAAGTACTCCAGAGCTGAAGGCAGCCTTAAAGAGCTTGCCCAGCCAGGTAGTACAGCTAGCTTTGGACATACAGCATTATAAACTGCAAAAGAATAAACATGCCTGTCTGGATGGGGGTGGGTCAGGGGCCCAGCCTCCAATCTCGCGGGGGGGAGGTGCAGTTATGCCCCTGCCAATCAAATTTTGGAGGTGTGTTTGGGAGTCTCTATAAAAAGTTAGAGCTATTCATTCAGTAATTGCATTGCAGCCAGGCAGAGTTGCGTAAGCCCGGTACTTACCAGGTGGAGCGCAAGACAGGGATGGTCCGGGGACAGAGGGGTTAAGCATTAGGCCAAAAGAGTGAGGCAAGGAGGTGGAGCCACGGGGAAAGGAAGGGACAGGAAGGAAGTCGGGAGGGCGCCATTAGGACAGGTGAACGGAAGTTTTGGTGCTCCCGCTATGTCTAGCATATTAGACCAACTTTTGGCCAGCAAAAAGCGGGCTGTGGAAGGAGGTAAAGCCTGGATTAAAGAACAGCTTGAAAGGTCCTTCTCGGCGCAGCCCATCACAGGAGCAGCCCACTGGTAACAGAAGGAGGAGATAAATCCAGGAGCTTTGTCCCTTGAACACAATGAGCAGGCCAGCATTGTGGGAACAGGTGAGCCATCAACCCCTAACGTAGGGCCCGATTCCACCCCTGTCCTTTTTTTCTCCAGTCAGGTGGTGGATCCAACTCCTGATTAGGGATGGCCAAACTTTCGAAGGTTCATTCCGTTTTCGAACTTTCGAACTTCTAAAAAAGTTCAAAAGTTCGAAAACAGGCCCATTAAAGTCAAAATAGTAAATAGTTCGAAAAGTTCGAATGAACTTTCCGAAATATTGCAGTTTAAACTTACCTTAGAGGACCCTGGGACCTGGGAGATGGTCTGGGGAACACGTCTGCGCGTAGAGAACAGCATAAAAACCGGACGTAGCGCAATACTTCCGGTTTCCGATTTCGATAATCCTCGAACATTCGATCGAACAATCCTCCACGGAGCTCAGATGCCATCGCAGTAGATGGATGAAGAAAGAAGCGGCTAGCAACATTGGCACCGCTGTTGGCCACAGTTAGCCTGCCTGGCATCGGCGACCTCAGTGGTGTTGGTGTCACTAGCCCGAAGATGTTGTGTCGGATCAACACGCCGGTAACATCGGCCTCGTCGAGGCCACCGGCGCCGGAGGTACCCCTGGGGGCTGCAGGGGTGCTTCTCGTGGTCAGTGGCCTCAGCGGAGCTGGTGTCACCAGATGGAGGAAAGAAGACGTCGCCCAAGGGCTCTTTTAAGAGCCGCTCACTGGGGGTCCTGGTTCAAGCCCTTAAGCCCCAAAGGGCCCTTCTAAGGGCCACAAGGGCACTTATAAGGGTTGCAAGGGCACTTATAAGTGCCGGGGAGGGGGGTCCCAGTTCGAGCTGCGGGCCCCTTAAGCCCCAAAGGGCCCTTGTCAGGGCCACATGGGCACTTATAAGCATGATCATTTAAACGGCCCCCTCTGGTTCAGGCCCCTATTCAGTCATGCAGGCTCATGCTGAACAATTACCGCAACTTATAGCCATCGATCCTCCTGCCATCACCCCTTTTCCACTTACTATGATGATAGCGGTGCATGGGTCAACTTATTCCTTTTCCCAAAGTTCCCAGTGACAAGACCCTCAGGTGTTGGGGAGCCTCCAGAGCTAGGGGGCAGCTCCCAACCAATAGCTAGGGAGCTCCATTGCAGCACTCCCGTTAGGGGGATGATCGATGGGGTGTCGTCCCTACTCCTACCAACAACTGGTGTGGAACATTCACGGTCTGTCAGGACCAAAAACCCTGCAGATGCACAGCTCAGCTTAGCCACAGGACTCCCTCAAAACATCATACTAACTGATCAAGCATCGTTAAGGGTTGCTTCTGCTGCATTGCCTGCGACGCAGGGGCGTGTTTAGGGGGGATTCCTGGTGCCTGGAATCCCCCCTTTCAGCCTGCTCAGTGCAGTCTGTTATTCAACTTCTCCTGGTGCCCATAGACTGTTACATAGAATGTTACACAGATTGTTACATTGTTAATTGAGCTGTGAGTGAGAAGCAGCATTTGTATGTTTCGAAAATGTATCCAGTCTGCCCTGTGATTGACAGCAGCATAACTAATCATAATTGATATAAAACTGTATCAATATTAACCCTGCAGCTGCTTAAGGTGATTGCTGAGACTGGGGTTATATACATTATTTACTGTACTTACCCCACTGGATGGAAATTATTGTGTAGGAATAAAGAAATCCTGGAGGTGGTAGCTATTAACATTTCATTATATATATTATATATACACAGGAGTGATTGTTCCATTTATTCCATATACAGAATGATAGTTCAATGTGCCCATACATGATCTAATGTTATCAGCTTCCCCTACTGTAGTAAAGGGAACTGGTAATGGAAATTTTCTGTCTTGTCCGATAGGTTCCGATACCGACAATATTCAGCAAATTCTGTCAGATCCACCGTCCGTGTCACAGCTCTGACTTTGAAGGACACTAATGATACTGAAGGGCAAATGTGGATTTCTCGGTAAAAGAGAACATTAGGTCGGGAACAAATGGGCAAATTTTTCATCTTGACCATTCGCCACTACGAGCAGTCGGCCAGGACAAAGCACTGTTAGTCGCAGCAAATGTCTCCTATGGACCACACAATCTGCGTTGATTTACCGACATTGGTCGCTGCCGACCGAAATCCCCTCAGATTTTTTAGACCAACCAACCAATACACATAAATATCGACAGGTTGGGCCGAAAAATCTGCTCATATGTACCTAGCCTTAATGAAGATACTTTATAACAAAAGTGATATATGGCTAACTGTGATGAAAATTATGGCAAGTACAGAATATATAATATTAGTATATGATGCATATATAATAGAATATATGGATGTATTTGGTTATGAACTTCCTTCTTGGGTTGTTCGGTGGTAACCCATTCAGGAATCCCCCCCTTGAAAATCCTGCGCTTGCCCCTGCGACCCCTGCAGGCATCGTCAGGTGAGAACAATTTGTTTTTTGAACAAAGGTCAGGTTTGGGTATAGGGCATGGGGAGAATAGCTCACTGACTGGGTTTTAAGCGGGTTTGAAGGAATTGATGGGAAGGTGGAAATCAGGTTAAGGTACAGGTGTACCCACTCAGGCTTGGTCCTCCCAAGGTATCTTTAGGAGGAGCAACAATACAGGGATGGTTTCAGGCCCACAACAGTTTGTAGACAGTGGGGGTCAAGTAGCAAGGAATGGGCAAGGTTGTTTTAGGACAAACTAATATGGCTCCTGTGTCATCCGTAGATAGCCCGTTGGCTTCATTTCCAGTTCATTTGGTCCTTCAGAGTGGTTTGGGGCAGCCATGGGAGGAGAGTTTTAAGGAAGATTTACTTTTATGGATCCTAGCCTCAATTAATAAGGGCCTCTCAATGTTTGCCATAGGGAAAAGGTTGGCAGCCTTAACTTTCCTTTTAAACTGCAGCGAGTACAGGATGCCACCAAATCCTTTCTGGTAAAACAGGTCTGTAAAGGGATTAGGAAAAATTGGAGGGAGCAAGCTGATACTCGTAAACCAGTCACATTTCAGATGCTACACAACATATTTCTAGTCTTAGATTCTATTGCTAAGTCACATTATGAAATGTTTCTTTTTCGCCTAGCTTTTACTCTGGCATTCTATGCCACACTCCACCTTGGGGAGCTAGTTAGCCCTTCTTGTGGCATTCAAAAGGGGTTGCAGTTGTCTGGCGTTAGGTTGTCACAGGGTACATTGTCGTTTTCAGTTTCTCACTCCAAAACTGACAGGTCTAATCGGGGCTTGCATATATTCTTATCAGGGGTCCGTGATTTGGCCATGTGTCCTCTTGCGTGCTACGAAAGCTTCATGGCAATTAGGACAGCAGATGGGTTGTCACTGTTGCTGTATCAGGATGGCAGGGCACTCTCCCGTTTTCAGTTCACAGCAGTGTTTAGAAAGTGCTTTTACGGGCATGTGCTTGGCAGCCCGGGAATATGGTTCACACTCTTTCTGTATTGGTGCTGCAACAGAGGCGACGAGATGGGGACTCCCGGCTGGGATCACTTCAAATCATACATAAGACCACACTTGGCACAATAATAAACACCCATTTGTTCTCTGGGCCGAATGGCGTACTAGGATGCGGTTGGGTGGAGTTTGCTTCGGGCTGCCAACTAACGAACAACAGGTTCGGTGGATGGTTCAGGGCATGCTATGGACAAGAGTCAGGTTGCTGCTGGAAAGCAAGTTCACGAATCAGGCTTAATCGCACATCCTACTTATACACGCTGGGGGAAATGACCTGGGTATCATTCCCATAAGGGCTTTTTTTTAAATTATGAAACCGGTTCTATTGGTCTTGCATTCCTGGGCTTGTCATCCTTTGGTCGGAGATGATACCCAGGTTGCAGTGGCACCACAGTCGATCACTAAAAGCAATTCAAAGGTCCTGTATAAAAATAAATAAGGCCATGTCACATTTTGTTCAGCTCCATGGGGGTATTGCTGTCAGACACCAACTGTTGGAGGGTCATGCAGAGTATTCATGCTCGGATGGTGTCCACCTAACGGACTTGGGGATTGAAATTTTAAATTATGGATTGCAAGAGGGTGTGGAGTTGGCCTTTAGGTTTTGGAGGAGCATACAGGCCTAAGGTCTCAGGCCTGTAAGCCTTGGCAGTCTCTGGCAGTGCTGGGGGGGCTATTGCTAAAATAGGGCTACCCATCTGGTGGACACTTCAAATGGTGAGGCTTGAATAAACTCCAGTGGTAGAAAAAGGGCCCGCAGAGAGTATGGATATAGTATGTCGACGTGGTGCCTCCTGGGCTGGAATGGAAAGGGGACTTGGGGATTGAGATTTTAACTTATGGATTGCGAGAGGGTGTGGAGTTGGCCTTTAGGTTTTGGAGGAGCATACAGGCCTAAGGTCTCAGGCCTGTAAGCCTTGGCAGTCTCTGGCAGTGCTGGGGGGGCTATTGCTAAAATAGGGCTACCCATCTGGTGGACACTTCAAATGGCGAGGCTTGGAATAACCTCTCAGTGGGTGAAAAAAGGGCCCGCAGGAGAGTATGGATATAGTATGTCGACGTGGTGCCTCCTGGGCTGGAATGGAAAGGGGACTTGGGGATTGAGATTTTAACTTATGGATTGCGAGAGGGTGTGGAGTTGGCCTTTAGGTTTTGGAGGAGCATACAGGCCTCAGGTCTCAGGCTGACATTGGCAGTCTCTGGCAGTGCTGGGGGGCTATTGCTAAAATAGGGCTACCCATCTGGTGGACACTTCAAATGGCGAGGCTTGGAATAACCTCTCAGTGGGTGGAAAAAAGGGCCCACAGGAGAGTATGGATATAGTATGTCGACGTGGTGCCTCCTGGGCTGGAATGCAAAGGGGCCAGGGGGCTTGGATTGTGGAATATGGTTACATTGCCAGAGACAGGTTGTTAAAGTAATAACTGTGTGAATTATTTATCAAAGAGTGTTTACAGGTTCATTAAAGTTTTATTACATATGTCAAATAAAGATCCAAGGTTAATAATTGTATGCAAATATTTGTCACATTAAAGTTGTGGCCAGTACCATTTCCCTGGGAAAATATTGTGTTGTGTCAGTTATTAAACAAGGTAAGCCTGGTGGGAGTAATGGTGGTATTGCCTGTAGGGGAGGGTTTGAGGTGAGAAAGTTTTACCTGGTCCAATTCGAACCTTCCCCTGTCAAGGCATATCTATTCTTTTGCAGTTTACAATGCAGACTGTGCAAATCCTAGATGTAGTACCTGGGTGGGTAAGATCTTAAGGTTGCCTTCAGCTCTGGAGTACTCAGTAAATTAGCGCAGCCGAGTTTTGGTTCAGTAAGCTGACATATGCTTTTGTGCTAAGGCATGTTTGAGAAAAGGCATCTGGTTAGGTATCTAGAATGGGAAGCTTTCAGCTCTGAAACCTATCAGTTTATTCTTGTCAATTACAAACTAAAAAGTGAATATTATCTACAGTTATATGTCATACAAAACACTTTTGATTGTTGAGCTTGACATAAGCATTTCTCGCATGATTAATACTCTGCAAGCAGCAGAAATGAGTAACAGCACTGTAGATTACTACTCTCAGCAGTATGGTCATATGGTCAGGGGATGGTGGAAGTTATACTTTCTATTATACTATTTTGAGACATTAGAAACACATGCAGCAAAGCTGTGGCAGAATAAATATATTTTAGTTTGCAACAAATGCAGCCCTACTGTTTATACTGATTATAAGCTCCAATTACTATAGAGATAGTAATTACTAGATAGATAGACAGACACAGACAGATAGATAGATAGATAGATAGATAGATAGATAGATAGATAGATAGATAGATAGATAGATAGATAATCATAATATAAAAAGATTATATTACAAACAGTCTGATATATAAAATAAAGAGGTAAAACATTCATGAGAAGTGCTGATATGCACAAAATTGCTACTTGCACACAATATAATAAATAATATATAAAAAATTGAATCTGGATCTGACTACAGGAGGTAAAAGGGTAAATGTAAAGTTACAGGTATGATTTCCATCTTGCTGCATGTTTAACTGATCCTAATCTATAACTAGCAAAGGGCTATTAGAGTCCAGAAACTTCATAAATATAGCAGTATAGGATATACAAAACCCTTTTGATTGGCCATACATCTGTAGACTGCCAGCAGAGAGATGGGTTTTGCATAATGACAGACATGTTCTAATTGGTGTACATATTTACATAGAGTGCAAGAACAGAGAACATGCCTCTACCCATTTGAGGGGAAGGGAAAGGAATGGCTGCCTCTATAACAACATAAAAATTAAAAATGTCTAGAAATCAGTACAAAACCAATAATAAAGTATACTGTACTGCAAAAGTAATCAGGACATTTACTTTCTGTACATTTAAATCATTTTTGGACCACGGTTCTCCTTTAATATATAATTTGCTACTTTCCACCAGGCACAAGATAGAGCACCTTCTATAAATGTGGCCTTTTACCCCACCTCTGAGGTAGGCTCTTTGCACAAACAGAAAATCACAAAGGGTTTGTTTACTATTGGGGAAATTTGTACGGAGAGTCACATAACATGATTTATTGCATCGCGGGAACACAGAAGGTTAGACGCACAGAGTAAATGTCTCCATTTAAAAAGCATTACCGCCAGGAGGTGCCTGTACCTTCAAAACAAAAAATGGGGGGGGAAAAACCTGCTTAATCGATAGTATATCAGGTAGCATATTAAATCCCCCAAAATGTATATTTACCATCAAACCAATATCATCCAGTTTAAGGCCACATTTAAGTTCTGACAAGGATCCCGCTTAAAAGCACACTGGTGTGACCTAGCCCTAAAAGTTGCAGGAAGATAACATTTTACAAAAAGTTTATATTAGCATTTAATTATTACAGTTTACTTTCATTAAAGTAAAACTAAAAAATCTAATAAATAAACAAGTTCAGGTGTTACCCCCTGTAATTGGGACCTGAACTACTATGCTTGTAATATTTAAATTAAACTTTTATTTATAAATTACAAACCTTGTTGATGACAACCCCATTCATGTCTAGAGACAAATTATTAGAATGTGTTACCAGCACAATATAGCTTGGGAGGAAATATTTAAATAAATACATGAAAGTAGCTTTTATTCTGAGGTGTTTGTGTAGCTGCATGCCTTAAATCCAGTAGATGTTTTGCTCAACCTAAGGATCTCCCTCCCACTCTTTACTGACTCATTCCATCTATCATGAGTTTTTGTGGGGACAAAGCAAGAGGTGGTTGGTAAGAATTATAGTTTCCAGAAACGGGCAATTTAAAAAATAAAAAAAAACGTGTAGATGCTCTTAAGTTAGGGAAGTAAATGCATGTCAATATTCTCATCCTTCTACTCAAAGTGAGCTGATGTTTGAGGTATACATTTGTGTAGATCATATTACTGCATTAGAGTATCAGTACTTGAAATATAGTGTACGTAGATCGTGGTGTTGCATTTAAGCAGTAGTATTGGTGGCAATACATTTACATTGATCATATTATTGCATGTAATATTTAAGACTTATGCCAAGCTAATTGCAGAATTTGTCATAATCTGTCGTCTATGGTGAAAATGATGTCACAAATCCTTGATAATTCAGTGACAGATTTTCCAGAAACTGCAATTCTGTAATACAGAAAAACCTACAAATGTCAGCACAATGTTAACATTGATTTATGAAATGTACCAATTACAAAATGTATACATGTAAAATTGTATTTATCAGAACCTTTTATTACATGTATTATACAGGTAAATTGACTATATCATCAAATCCTCATTTGCATTATTGCTCAATGCATTAATATATTTATGTTTCTGACATTAGGGTAACACATTTTTATTATCGTATATTATCCTATAATCTACTCCCCCAATGGATCCGAATGGGACCCAACTGTTATATTCTTATAATCGACGTGCTACTATGTAGTAGCGTGCCATTATAGCAACCAGGAAGTCTAAAAACCTGCACGCCAGGAAAAACCACCAAAATTAAAAAAGCGGTTAAATCACTTTCTGGCCCGGCCAGCTCATCCGACTCTGGAAAAGAGGTCTCTGGGAGAGAGGTAAGTTTTGTATCAGCCGTAGTAGGGTCCGTACGGAGCATTATTCTAACAAGTGGAGGAGGAGGGAAACTGCACATTGCACTGACCTGCTACTTTCACGAAGAGCACAAAAGTGGAGGGGTGTTAGATGCTGCATGAAACTTCTGAAGGTAACAGATAGGTAGGGTGCCATGTTGAATGTAAGTAATAGGAGAATGGGAGCTACACAAATCTGTATGAATCTGGGGGGGAGGGAGGTTGCAGTACAGTCCTTTTGCAGCAGTGCACCACAAATGCAGCCAGGAGGGGGTAGATTATAATGAATAATGTACCCCCACGAATAAATTATATGGATATCAAAAGACACCTCGGAGTTCTGTGTCCTTTATAAAAGCACTTGGCCTGTGGCCTCATGCTTTTATATGGTCACAGAACTCAACAGTAACTTCTAATACCCTTATAATTTACAGTAGGGGGTACATTATCCACTATATAATATTGAACAGCTTGCCTCCCTAACACAATGGTAGTGACTATGATTAGGGCATAGGCTGGGTAGCTTCACCTCTAAATTTTAAAATGCTAGTAAAGAAAAAAAGGAAATAGAAGATTTACCCTGTTATTAACCCTATGTGTTCCTTCCAGAAAAAAAGGTTTAATCTTATTAACTTTCTACACATTTTCTCTCTTTTGCCAATTCAGGTGGCACATGGGATACTATACTATTAGGTTGTGTAATTAGGGTTAGGAATTTGATAGCTCTTTATAGTCTTCTAAAATGTATTCCAGTGGTTAATCAATTAACCCTTTGTGCTTTGACTGAGCTGGTATTCCCCACATAATCCATACAGTATATTAATTATATAGGTTAGGGAGTAATTCCACTAAGAAACGATTTGCACTCACTGTTAAATAGATGGATTTTTCTGCTGAATTACTCTTTCTAAAGTATGAACTATGTTGGCACTCATCATGTGTCTCTCACTGACTGAACCAAATGTTTGAATTCCTGTAAACAGAGGAGCAGTGTAAAAAAAATCAAAAACTTAAAAAAAGAACAAGATGTTAGATTCTATTTAACTGGGCATACACTAGGCAGACATTTAGATGGAGTCTAAAGGTCGCTGCAGTTCTAACCTTCCAGCGTTCCGAAGATGTTCCTGCCTGGCCAATTCACTTTGTGATCGCAAGCCGATAAACTGGTTAGACATTTATAAGATTCCACATTCCATCTATTAAATGTCTAAAGACTTTAGGTACCTGGGAGCAGTTTTTCACAACATATGAATAAAAATATACCTAAAACTGCACACTGGGGATGGACTAGAAAAGGGGGGACTTTCTAACAATTATATTAATGCGGTTGGGGCTGGGGGAGCATGCCCTACCGCATACCCAAAGGGTTTAATGTTAGGGGGAGGGAGAGAAAAACGGGAGGGAGAGGGAGGGGGGGGAGGGCACTGAGCATGCCTCAAACCTTGACGAGGTTGAGGCAGACTCAGGCACAGCATGAGTCACACACTGCTCCTACACAGCAGTTTCCTGGACTTTGGAGGGGCACAGCAGGGGAACTATTTTGAGTAGAAATGTAAGGTAAGGCTTGTTTTAAACTACTTGATGTGGCCAGTAAGGGGTTAAATTTTAGTTTTGGGGGTGGACATGCCCTTTAAGGTCATTGGGAATAAAAAATACTGCTCTTTTTTCCCCTATAAAAATACATATACTGTAGTTCTGGTTGATCCAGGGATTCTTTCCGATTGCCGTGTGGAGTCAGGAAGGAATTTCCCCCTCTTTTTATCTGGGTTATTTTCCTTTCTGAACAATTAGGTAGAGTTAAAAAGGAGGGTATAAAGTTTGGACTTGATGGACATATGTCTTTATTCAACCTCAATTACTATGTTACATTATCTGTTAATATTATACAAATATGTTGATTCCATAATAAGGTACGATATATAAATAATTTTACATATTGGCTTGTGGTTTATGTTATTGGAAAACAAACAAACAAACAAAAAAAGTTTAAAAAATAGTTATAATGGTGGAAAGTAAATATGTTTCTAATTCTTCATGACTAGACAAGCAGGTCTTTCCTCTCCAGCAAACTCTGGGACAAAGCAGCTAATTCATTCAGTAAATATTATCACCACACTCTCACATCAGCACAAATCTCTCTCTGAAAGTCAAATGTCTTTTCCCCATTTGCAAAGTGTCTATGACAAGCATTGCTGCTATTGGACCAGGGAGCAGCCAGTCACAGAGCATTACATACTCAACACCCATATTGCTAGCTCAGTATATTTTAATAATGAGGTGGGAGTGTATCTGTCAGACTCTGGCTTCTCTTTGGGCTGTGAACACGAGCGCAAGTAATTCATATTACTCACTGTATCATCTGTAACCTTTCTTTTACTCAAAGGAAAATTTACTTGCAGCCAAAACAGGGATTAAGGTGAGGTGAAAGTTTATAGCAGCTGGTGTGTCACTTTACTAATTTACAGTGTACTGTATGTCAGTGTTAACCCTAAAAATACTAAATCTTCCCCATTATATATCCTGTAGGATAATCTGTTTTGTTTTGTATGTTCCCCCTGTGCGCACAGATATATATAATCTGCGCAAATAAAAAATGTATATTTTGGTGCTATATACCCTAGTGCTTACATTTTTTTGCATGCACTATTTAGACCTGTGTGCACAGGCTTGCCGAGTTGTCGCATTGTATAGAATTATATGTTCCTTCCAGATAACCAGCGGTTTATAAACTGTTTTTAAATTGTGGCAAACTTGGCATAGCAAATTTCTTTTGTGGCACACCTTCTGTATATTCGTAATATATACAAAATTTTATATGATTTACAGTATACTTACAATATATACTGTAACATAATTTGAATTTAAATAGAATCAATTTACAGTAGTGTTGTTAAACTATGTTTACTATATTTATATTAAAGTGTGGAGACACAAGTAGAATTAGGCAGGTGAAAATATTTTCTGTGGCACATAGTTTGAGAGGCACTGCTATAAGCTATAGAGCTTGTGTTGTGCTAGGCTTAAAAATGTTGGTGTACAGTTGTATAATTGCAAACACTTGGTGGAATTTAGGCTCGAATACTCACCCTGCAACTGCAGAGCAAATTTCACATAAACTTTAGGTTTAATTTCATTCTTTTCTTACACCCTTCTTGACTTTAACAGCAGCTATTTACTGGTATTCAAATAATCATAAAATTGATGCAAACACAATATTAAATTGCTTGATGTAACTGCGCAGATGACTTTTCCAAATCCCACTCAGCCAATGCTTATCCTATGTTAAAGTCATGCTAACCCATTACAAAAGGTTACTAAATCTGATTATAATATTAAGAATATAAACACACACACTACCAGGTCTCACGGCTTGACCAATCATTGCAAAAACAAATGAACATGTATAATAATAGCATTATTATGCTGTATACCATGCAGCATAATAATATTAATACAATTCTTTGGAAGAACTTTGCTAAAAATACAGCCTGAAACACATGGACAGATTTTCCCAACCAATAGATCTACCACTTGATATACTAATCAGTTATCAGTGGGAAATAAAACACACAGCAAAATTTTGGCCCAATCACTATATATACAAATTTGTTAAAGATGTTGTTAAATCACCTGGCTTATCAGACCATAGTACTGAGCAAAATATTGTCCCCTGTATTAAATAAAGTGAGGGCACATCCTGCTGGCGTTAAATGGTACTAAGCTTTTCCCTTTGAGTTGTGTGGAGCTTTAAATTACATTGCAAATTAATGACTTATTTCTTTGTCCTTGTCAGAATCTATAACAAAGGAAATAAATGAAAAAGTTCTCATTCATCCAGGTCATGGTGTATCTGTGGTATTCAGTTAAATCAACTGGACTTTATGTTTAGTTCTTGAAGACATTTCGCTAGTCATCCGACTGGCTTTCTCAATTCAGATAGAAATGAAACAGTCAGGTGACTAGTGAAACATCTTCAAGCACTAAACTTTAAGTCCAGTTGATCTAACTGAATACAACAGACAAATATAAATGATTTGAGAGACTTGGACTTATCCTTCTTTTCTATACACATGCAGGGAGATTCAATAAAAGAATCAATAAAAGTTTAAAATGGGTACTAATTTTGCCCCAACCAATCAGATCTTATTTAACATTTGAAAGCTAACATCTGATTGGTTGGGGCAGAATTAGCACCATTTTAAACGATAAGCAGGGAGATTCAATAAAAGTTCTTATCGTTTAAAATGGTGCTAATTTTGCCCCAACCAATCAGATATTAGCTTTCAAATGTTACATAAGTTCGGATTGGTTGGGGCAAAATTAGCACCATTTTAAACGATAAGAACTTTTATTGAATAACCCTGATGATCTGTTAGGTGAGGCCACCTAGTGGTGACTGGTGAAAAAATTTGCCATGTCTGATAGTGAAACCGGGCTGATTTAATTGCCAGACACTGCACACAATGCGATTGTCATATACCCTGTATCGCCCAGTTATATTGCTCTGTCTATAGCCATCATTAGGGTAAGGGTCCACTGTACAGTTCCAAATATTGGGTACAATTTTTGGAGTCATAGAAATGTGTGATTTTGTGCACTATCGCATGCACTTCCGTTTTTCACTTAAATTGTGTTAAATGACACAGACGCAATCTATTTGATATATGTGATGTGAAAAATGGATCACATTGCACATATTTTGCTCCTAGTGGGGCCTAGCCCTTAGACCAAGTTAACACGCAAAACACAGGGAAGGAATGCAATGCATTAGTATCTTCAAAATTCAATTTATTGTGCGCAATCGCCAAGTGTTTATTGGGTAAACATCCTTGCTTACCCTTATACTTCCATACAAATACATGTCATAATGGACACATAAATTTCACCAGACAGGAAGGACACCCACACTCGGTTCTAGAGTTATACCAATGACATAGTCCATAAGTAGCCTCTAAGTCACTTACCTTCTGGTTAACTATATGTATAGCTATGTATTATATTAAATTATTCCATAAAAGTAAGATGAGTTGGTAAGAAGTATATATTAATATGTAATATAAGGATATTACGACACAGAGGAGTCCCCTGACCATAGAGAAGCACGAGGCCGTAGGCATAATATCCTTATATTATAATGTGAAGGGGCGCATTATTTCTGATAATACATAAGTATCTGATTTCTTCACCCCATTTTCACTTTCAATTCTAGCCTTGTCCCTATTCCCACCTTGATTTAAACCCCCCAAGCTACCTTCTATAACTTAAACCCAGCAGAAGGAAACATCCCAGCCCAGCATCTATGCGGTTAAACAAATCTTTGTGGAGGAGGAGAGAGACATTGGTTATGAAGTGACAGGAAGCAGCTAAAGCAGGTTCCGTTAGTGAAGTTAAACACTGCAAAAAACGCTGAGTCATTGTTCAGGCATGAACACTGGAATGGGAGGAGCTGTGGGATATAAGAAATGAGTCCCTTAGTGACATAGCTGAGGGATTTTTTATAAGGATGTATATCACTGCACCTCCCATTATAAAATATCACACTTGGTATTTATACAAGTTTATATATAATACCTGTATTATACCTTTTTGTTTCAGCAACAGTATATGGGTCCTGGACTTCTGCTTGTGAAGGTTCTCATTCATCCAGGTTCATGGTATATCTGTTGTATTCAATTAGATCAACTGGACTTGAAATGTAGTTCTTGAAGACGTTTCGCTAGTCATCCGACTGGCTTTCTCAATTCATAGAATGACTTGTACAAGAATCTGTGGCAATTATGTACCCTGGAAAATCCCAATTAGCATATCACAGCCAGGTGTTAAGGGCGTGATTGGATAGTGGCTAGAGGTGGGGGGGGTTCGACACCAACTGTCTGCCATGTACAATGCTGTTTTGACACCTTACTCTGGGCGTTCCTATAACACCTCTTAGCCACTATCCAATCACACCCTTAACACCTGGCTGTGATATGCTAATTGGGATTTTCCAGGGTACATAATTGCCACAGATTCTTGTACAAGTCATTCTGAATTGAGAAAGCCAGTCGGATGACTAGCGAAACGTCTTCAAGAACTACATTTCAAGTCCAGCTGATCTAATTGATTACAAACAGGATATGTCCTGGATTAATTTATCAAATGACAAGAAATGTTAGATTTTTGCTTAGTAATTGGTCTGAAAATAATTGATTGACCATGACTGATGAATGAACCCAAACACATTTCAAACTTGGGGAGCAAAGGCTGTTCACATTTGGGTTGTGAAAGGGAAATGCTCACATTTGGTGGAAAGTAGCTTGTGTTCTATTGATCCTGTCACCACTTAGATAAAGTGAACTTCAGCTGTATTGGAGGGTCAGATAAGATTCTATACAGTTTTACTCAGAACTATTACAGAAGGTAAAGAGCAGGTAAACACAAATTATTGCGTTATCTGAATATCTACTTTGTGTGCAGCCATCATTTAGTCAAATAATATATTTATGAATATATAAAATATATATATAAAATATGTCCGAGTTCGGAAAACCCGAAAGTTCATATTTTGAGAGTTCTAACAAGTCTGAACTTGTGTGTACGAACTCATATAATCTGGCTCAAATTCGAGTTCTAGTTCAGCCCTAATAATGACTAACATCATGTAGTCTTCATCGTTTATCGCTAATTCACAAAATAAAATTGACCGCAAATGGCCTTTGCATTCCACTGGGGAACCTCACACTTATTCAGGGGTCAGTTTAGTAGAAAAAAATAATTTTCTTCCCAAGATGCACACTACCTTACAATGTTCCTAACAGTAATTTCTACTGATTAGTTGTTGGATGGGTCTAACATGCTCAGATATCTGAACAACTAAATCAACCCAGGGACTAAAGGCTCGTACACACGTGCGATTGCAGGTCCCAGCATGCGACGCACGATGTGTACAAACGTACATTTTGTCCGATAATTGGCCCGTGTGTAGCCGCTTTATCGGCTGAAACGGTACATATCGTACGTCGCTGGTGAGGAACCGCGATGGCACGTGTGTACGGGCATTTAGACCATAATAAAGGACACTGTTAGGGGTCACTGGGTGGGCAGGTTATGGTCATTAAAATGAGAAACATTTTCATATTTTTCTCAAAAGCACATAAATTTGTGCTGAACTTCCCCTTTAACTGCAAAAAGCATTGCCTAGCTTGCTAGTTGACTCTTCAGTATTTGCACAATATTTTGTATTCATAATAAACATACGTTGGTCTCTCTCCCTACTGTCCAGTATTTTAGGAAGGGCACAGGGTGAGTGCGTGACACACTATTTCTGGAATGTGACAGAGTAAGTCAGTGGACTAACAGCTCATGTTTCCATGCGTCAATCAGATATATTCTTTGGCTCAGATCCATTCACTGACTGGGTTTCAGTATATATGTTGTAGGGTATTCCCTAAAGCAGCAGTGCATTTGGATTGATTGCTGGTTTGTGGTTTTTCTCAACGTTCTTCAGCCTGGCAGCTCCTATCTTAATCCTGGGTGCCAACTCTGATAAACCTTCAATAACGCGATGCGACACAGTGTCTTACCTGGTGCAGGATCCACTATGCAGGTATTCACTATGATGATATAAGCTTCACCTCTGCACTCTTAACCTTGTACCTTACCAGTGGCCATTTAATGGTGGATGCTTGGAAGCAAAATTTAATGAGACATATATGTTGTGTATTGGATGTCTCTGAGAAAGGGATTCAAGCAGGTGACTTAAATAAGGGAAAACATGAAATATGGAGAAGGTCCATCCATCCAGGTTGGCACGGGTATCAGTAAAAAACACTTTGAGGAAATAAAGCTGGTGTGTTAAATGAACAGATGCTCCCATTTTGTGTCTTGTTTGGGTGTATAGTGGCCAGTGCTACAAGGAGTAGTAGTAAAAGCAATAACATAGTAAATAGCAATTGCATCTCTCATAAACAAGCCTGTGGGTATGATACATGTATTACATGTATTAACCTGTGTATAACTGTGCTGATTGATTTTTGTCTAGAGCTCCATAACATTTTAAAGGATCTATAAACACTGAAAACTATTTTTACAGTGTGTCTGTGGTATTCAGTAAAAGGATAATTATACTCTAACAATTAACTTTTTAAAAATGTAAACTACCTGGGGCAGGGAGGTAGGATTGATTATTCCAACCTCACAATATCATATTATTAAGGAGCGACACCACGTAAATTAAAGATAGCTGAAGCCAGGAGTAAGACTGTCAGAATCAGTTTTCTTTGGGATGGTGCTCCTCACAGAAACAATATTGGGAGGTAGGAATTACCAGTCCTATATACCTGTCACTAGTACTTTTCAGTTTTTGTTTTTTAAAAAACACACTACACACTATAGTTCTCCTTTAAATCATCTGGATTTGAAGTTTACGTAGTTCTTGAAGACGTTTCGCTAGTCATCCGACTGGCTTTCTTAATTCAGAATGACTTGTACAAGATCTATTGGCAATAAATGTGTTGCACAAGTCATTCTGAATGGAGAAAGCCAGTTGGATGACTAGCGAAACATCTTCAGAACAAACTTCAAGTCCAGATGATCTAACTGAATCAACCGATATACCATGACCTGGATAAATGAGAACCTTCACAAGCAACTTGCATTCAGGAGGTCCCTAACACCTGCCTGTTTTATGTGATTGGGACACTAACCAGGCACTTTTTGCCAACAGATTCTTGTACAAGTCATTCCAAATTGAAAAGCCAGTCGGATAACTGCGTGGCTAAGAGGGTGGTGTAAGGAAGAAGGTTTGTGTTTATAGAGAAACTGGGCAGACTCTGCTGTCGCTAGAGGCTCTTTAGTAGGAATGGGTTGCACCTCACTGATGCGGTGCAGCTGTTTTAGGGAAGAAGATGGCTAGATGGTTGTAGGAGATTTTAACTAGATTTGGGGGGAGGGTATTAGCAGTCTCACTGGGATAGAAAGCCCAGAGAAAAGCAGGGTGTAGTTGGAACAGTGGTGGGTGAAAGGGGGTGGGGCTAGCATAGGGATAGGGAGGCATGTGTATAACGTGTATAATAATTACAGGATGATAATCTAAAATGTTGTTTGCAAATGAGAGAAGCCTGGCTGACAAAATGGGTGAATTGGAGATAATGGCGTTGAATGAAAAGTATGAGGTATAGCAGAAATGTGGGTTGAAGAGTTCTCATGACTGGGCTGTAAATTTAGAAGGATACGCCTTGTTTAGGCAGGATAGAGAAATAGGAAAGGGGAGGAGTATTGTTTTATTTAAAAGAGAATTGAAGCAAAATTTAAAAGAAGAGATAACTGGTGATATGGATGTTAAAGTGGAGGCAATATGTGTGGAATTAGGCAACAGGAAAGGGGGTAATGTCATTGTTGGTGTCTGCTATAAGCCGCCAAATTCTAGCCGGGAGGGTAGGAATTACCAGTCCTATATCCTGTCTAAGTACTTTCAGTTTTTGTTTTTTAAAAAACACACTACACACTATAGTTCTCCTTTAAATCATCTGGATTTGAAGTTTAGTTCTGAAGACGTTTCGCTAGTCATCCGACTGGCTTTCTTAATTCAGAATGACTTGTACAAGAATCTATTGGCAATAAATGTGTTGCACAAGTCATTCTGAATGGAGAAAGCCAGTTGGATGACTAGCGAAACATCTTCAAGAACGAAACTTCAAGTCCAGATGATCTAACTGAATTCAACCGATATACCATGACCTGGATAAATGAGAACCTTCACAAGCAACTTGCATTCAGGAGGTCCCTAACACCTGCCTGTTTTATGCTGATTGGGACACATACCAGGGCACTTTTTGCCAACAGATTCTTGTACAAGTCATTCCAAATTGAGAAAGCCAGTCGGATAACTGCGTGGCTAAGAGGGTGGTGTAAGGAAGAAGGGTTTGTGTTTATAGAGAACTGGGCAGACTCTGCTGTCGGCTAGAGGCTCTTTAGTAGGAATGGGTTGCACCTCACTGATGGCGGTGCAGCTGTTTTAGGGAAGAAGATGGCTAGATGGTTGTAGGAGATTTTAAACTAGATTTGAGGGGGAGGGTATTAGCAGTCTCACTGGGATAGAAAGCCCAGGAGAAAAGCAGGGTGTAGATTGGACAGTGGTGGGTGGAAAGGGGGTGGGGCTAGCATAGGGGATAGGGAGGCATGTGTATTAACGTGTATGAATAAATTACAGGATGATAATCTAAAATGTATGTTTGCAAATGAGAGAAGCCTGGCTGACAAAATGGGTGAATTGGAGATAATGGCGTTGAATGAAAAGTATGAGGTATAGCAGAAATGTGGTTGAAGAGTTCTCATGACTGGGCTGTAAATTTAGAAGGATACGCCTTGTTTAGGCAGGATAGAGAAAATAGGAAAGGGGGAGGAGTATGTGTTTATTTTAAAAGAGAATTGAAGCAAAATTTAAAAGAAGAGATAACTGGTGATATGGATGTTAAAGTGGAGGCAATATGTGTGGAATTAGGCAACAGGAAAGGAGGTAATGTCATTGTTGGTGTCTGCTATAAGCCGCCAAATGCTAGCAGGGAGGAAGTGAGTCAGCTTCATATGCAGTTGTCAAGGGCTGCAAGTTTGGGTAGTGTGCTCATTATGTGGGACTTTAATTACCCTGACATTGATTGTGGAATGGAACTGCCAACACAGAAAAGGGCGATGAGTTCCTGAATTTGCTGCAGGATTCTCTCACAGGTAGTTTAAGTTCAGACTAGAAAAGGAGCTCTGTTGGATCTGTAATATCTAACATCATGGAGCGCATTATAAATATAAAGGTAACTGGAGGCTTAGGGAATAGTGACCATGAAATAGTGTCGTTTGGAGTATGTTATCGAAAGGAAAAGTGCACTGGGTTAACAAAGACTTTAATTTCGGGAAAGCAAATTTTCCAGGTTAAAAGTAGCTCTTCAGAATGTCAACTGGGATAATGTATTATCAGGTAAAGGTACTGAACAGAAGTGGATTGGTTTAAGGGGATTTTCAGCCATTTCACATATAAATGTATACCCTTGGGAAACAATGTAAAAAAAAATAAATCCACGCCCATGTGGCTGAATTTCGATGTAGAGAGGCAAATGAGAAAGGAAGAAAAAAGCATTTAAAACCTTTAAATCAAAGGGAACAGAAAGGGCCTTTAGGGATTATAAAAACTGTAACAAGGAGTGTAAGAAGAAGCATCAAACTAGCTAAAATTAAGAATGAAGTTAGGATAGCTAAACAAAGCATCACTAAATCTAAAAAAAATGCTTAAGTATATTAAAAGTAAGAAGATGAGGACTGAAAATGTGGCACCATTAATTAATGGGGATAGGTTAGTTACGGAGGATGGCGATAAAGCAAATGTCTTAATATTTTTTTTCCCTCTGATAAACTATAGAAGATCAAAGTACAGATATCATAGAGTACAGTAGCAATAGTGTTATAAAAGATGCAGGTGCACTTTGGTTAACCGAGGATATGGTACAGAAACAACTAAATAAGGTTAATAATAAATCTCCTGGACTGTATAAAATACATCCTTGGGTCCTTAGGGAACAAAGTTCAGTTTTATCTAGGCCATTGTTTCTTATTTTTCCAGATTCCCTCATGTCGGATGTGTGTGCTCTGGATTGAAAAAGCCTGATGTTTTTTGAATATTCAAAAGGGTAGTTGTTCACAGCTGGGTAATTACAGGCCTGTAAGTTTAACTTCAGTGGTGGGGAAGATCCTGGAAAGTTTAATAAGGGAACATATTCTAGCGTATGTTTCAAGGACTGACATTTTAAGTAGTAACCAGCACGGATTTAGGAGGAATAGATTTTGTCAAACTAACTTTCTAGGCTTTTATGAGGAAGAAAGTAGAAATGTAGACTCTGACATAGCAGTAGATGTAGTATACTTGAATTCTGCAAAGGCTTTTGATACAGTCCCCCATAGACGACTAATATATAAGCTAAGGTCTGTTGGTCTGGGGAGTCACATTTGTACATGGATAGAGAATTGGTTAATGAATAGGATGCAGAGAGTAGTTGTTAATGGGTTCATCATTATGGACTAAAGTGCTAGTGGGGTGCCACAGGGTCATGCTTGGGGCCGCTTCTATTTGTTTATTATTCAAATCTGTGTATTAATGATTAGGAAGAGTGGGTATTGTAAGCAAGGTTTCTTGACACACAAACGTTAAAAACTCCATTAAAAACTCCAGAGGATGTGCAATCATTGCAGGGGATCTAGATAGATTGTCACATTGGGCTGCTAAGTAGCAGATGAGTTTCAATGTTGATAAATGTAAGGTTTTGGACTTAAAAATCCTTGTGCTACTTATACTATAAATGGCTCTGTGTTAAGTGATTCCCTGTTGGAAAAAGATCTGGAGTTTTGGTGGATAACAAACTTAAAGGTAGCAAGCAGTGCCAGGCGGCAACAGCCAGAGCCAGCATGGTATTGTCTTATATAAAGAGAGGTATGGATTCAAAAGGAGGAAAATGTTATTTTCCCTCTTTACAAAGTACGGTAGGTAAGCCTCATTTGGAATATGCAGTGCAATTTGGAATCCTGTGTACAAAAAAGGACATCTTGAAATGGAAAGGGTTCAGAGAAGGGCAACTAAAAATAAGGGGACTTGAATATGAAGAGAACTGTAAAAGTTACAATTATGTACGCTGAAGAAAAGGCGTTTGCGTGGGGATATGATTACTGTATAAATACATTAACGGGCCATACAATAAACTATCTGGGGCATTGTTCACCAATAGAACATGTCAGAGGTCACGTGGCCATCTCTTAAGACTTGAAGAAAAAAGGTTTAGGCTTCAAGTTCGGAAAGGGTTTTTCATTGAGTGAGAATGGTAAAGCTAGAAACTGTCTTCCAGTGGACATTGTTATGGCAGGTTCATTGGTCAGTTTCAAAAAAAAAAGCTGGATGGTTTCTGCCAACAAGGAATGTTGCAAGTTACTGGTATTGATACATAAGTAGAGTTGATCCAGGGAAATTCCGATTGCCACTTGGAAAAAGGAGGATTTGTTTCCCCTTCATAAATTTGGTGGGGGTTTTTTTGCTTCCTGCCTGGATCAACAGTTAGGCAGGAATGAGGATATTGCTAGATGGGTTGGACTGGATGGACATATTCTTTATTCAACCTCAAATACTATACTAGCGAAACGTCTTCAAGAACTAAACTTTAAGTCCAGTTGATCTAACTGAATACAACAGATATACCATGACTTGGATAAATGAGAACCTTCACAAGCATATACATTTTTACATTATATATTGTCCTTGTTTTAAATTGGATTTGCAATCCTTACTGGAACATCTTCTAAAAGAAAAAACAAAAAACATTTGATTTATATAGACAGACAACAAACAGATAAAATGTTTGTTTACTCCAATTTATTCATTTATCTTTTTTTTCAGACAGGGATGTGTATTCAGACAAACAAAAGTGTGTAACTAGTCAAGCGTAATAAAGGAATGTCATCATCTATTTAATTACTTTTGCAAGGAATGGATGGTTTCGAGTGAATAGGACAGCACTGGTGTCATCAGACTTTTTACAAGATAGAGTTTTAATGCTTCAACCAAACAACACTTCACTGGGAACTGTGAGAGTTTCTCTTCACGCTTTGATTTAGATGGAAGTGGCCATCCTGTCACATGGGACACGCTTGGTATTTGGGACAATAAAATTGATCAACCTATCCAACTTCCACCCAGCATAAAGTATGGCAAGCTAATTCCTCAGATCAATCTCTCTAAAGTTGGTACTTTACCCTTCTAGGGAAAAGAAAAGAAAATGAGGACAGGTTCCATTTTGGTCAGCTTACAAAGATGTTTTATATTTTGCTGTGTTTGATGGACATGGAGGAGCTTCAGCAGCTGAATTCTGTAATAAGTTCATGGAAAAGTATATCAAGTAAGCGAAATATCCTGGTTAGACAGGCAAGTTATGTACATTTACAATCTTTAGGCTGTACTACTGTAAGTAAGAATGAAAAGCTGGGGTAATTTGGCTATTTAAGCAGATTACCCTTTTCCAAGTTTAAAGCTTTAGAAGCATTAAAGCTTCCTAAGCTATATGCAAATGTTTTTATCTGCACTTGAACTAAAAGCTACAATAATTTGAAATTTAATGGCTTTGACCATTTATAACTAGAAGATAGCTGTAGTTCTAGCTTTATGATAAATCATTTACAAATCATTTGTAACCTGTAAATTACTTAAAGGAAGTGTTCTCTCAGAAATGACATATTTTACAAACTTCGTATAATAAACCTCCCTGTGCCCCAGCCCCCAGGATCCCTTTCTTGTGAAATAATTCTGCTTGTAGCCTCTGCAATCAGCTTGTTAAAGTCTGTTCGTTTTTGGTGGGAGTGTCCTTCACTCTGCACTGATTATTGTCTATCTGCTGTACTGACATGTTATAAACCCCGCCCCTTTTGTACCTCATGACTAATAGACTTTCCCTCTCTTCACGTGCACTTTTTTTGCTGCATAAGATACAGTTTGCTGGCAGATCTACTGAACTTAGGGATTACTTACAACAACTTAAACCTCAGTTGGCATTGTTTATTGAAATAAAATGTATGTATTTATTGTTTATATAGATTTATATGTTTGTATATAACAGTGTGCTGTGTGATACACTGTGTGAGCAGTGGGATCTGTCAGTTTTTTTGTGTAACTGTGTGATTCTGTGAGTGTTTGTGTAAACGTGTGAGTCTGTGAGTGGTGTTTGTGAATACGTGTGAGTCTGTGAGTGTGTGTGTTGTGTTAACATGTGAGTCTGAGTGTTTGTGAAGATGTGGTCTGAGTGTTTGTGAATACATGTGAGTCTGTGAGTGTGTTTGTGAATACATGTGAGTCTGTGAGTGTGTTTGTGAATATGTGTGAGTCTGTGAGTGGTGTTTGTGTAAACATGTGAGTCTGAGTGTTTGTGAACATGTGAGTCTGTGAGTGTGTTTGTGAATACATGTGAGTCTGTGAGTGGGTTTGTGTAAACGTGTGAGTCTGTTTGTGTAAGCGTGTCCTGTGCATCACTTTCAGTATGGCATAATGTAGGTAGCAAACAGTCATCCAGCACTCCCAGCCCTTTCCCACCCATAGTGCCTGTGCATCACTTTCACTGTGGCATAATGAAGTTTCGCCACAGAACAAGGTAATGAAGACGTTTCGCTAGTCATCCGACTGGCTTTCTTAATTCAGAATGTATACCCTTGGGAAACAAATGTAAAAAAAAAATAAATCCGCGCCCATGTGGCTGAATTCTGATGTAGAGAGGCAAATGAAAAGGAAGAAAAAAAGCATTTAAAACCTTTAAATCAAAGGGAACAGAAAGGGCCTTTAGAAAGCATTTAAAACCTTTAAATCAAAGGGAACAGAAAGGGCCTTTAGGGATTATAAAAACTGTAACAAGGAGTGTAAGAAAGCAATATCTAGGGACGTGGGAGAACTGGTGTCATCAGATTTTTACAAGATAAGAGTTTTAATGCTTCAACCAAACAACACTTCACTGGGAACTGTGAGTTTCTCTTCACTCTTTGTGATTTAGATGGAAGTGGCCATCCTGTCACATGGGACCACGCTTGGTATTTGGGACAATAAAATTGATCAACCTATCCAACTTCCACCAGCATAAAGTATGGCAAGCTAATTCCTCAGACAATCTCTCTAAAGTTGGTTATACCCTTCTAGGGAAAAGAAAAGAAAATGAGGACGGTTCCATTTTGGTCAGCTTACAAAGATGTTTTATATTTGCTGTGTGTTGATGGACATGGAGGAGCTTCAGCAGCTGAATTCTGTAATAAAGTTCATGGAAAAGTAATCAAGTAAGCCGAAATATCCTTGGTTAGCAGGCAGAAGTTAGGTACATTACCAATCTTTAGGCTGGTACTACTGTAAGTAGAATATAAAGCTGGGTAATTTTAAGGCAGATTTCTTACCCTTTCCAAGTTTAAGCTTAGAAGCATTACTAAAGCTTCCTAAGCATATGCAACATGTTTTTATCTGCACTTGAACTAAAGCTACAATAATTGAAACTTTAATGGCTTGACCATTTAAACTAGAAGATGCTGTAGTTCTAGGCTTTATGATAATCATTTACAAATCAGTTGTAACCTGTAAATGACTAACGGAAGCCAAAAGTGTGTGAATACGTGTGAGTCTGTGAGTGTGTTTGTGTAAACATGTGAGTCTGAGTGTTTGTGAATACATGTGAGTCTGTGAGTGTGTTTGTGAATACATGTGAGTCTGTGAGTGTGTTTGTGTAAACGTGTGCCTGTGCATCACTTTCAGTATGGCATAATGTAGGTAGCAAACAGTCATCCAGCACTCCCAGCCCTTTCCCCCACCCATAGTGCCTGTGCATCACTTTCACTGTGGCATAATGAAAAATTACTTAAAGGAAGTGTTCTCTCAGAATACATATTTTACAAACTTCAGTATAATAAACTCCCTGTGCCCCAGCCCCCAGGATCCCCTTTCTTGTGAAATAATCCTGCTTGTAGCCTCTGCAATCAGCTTTGTAAAGTTCTGTTCGTTTTTGGTGGGAGTGTCCTTCACCTGCACTGATTATTGTCTATCTGCTGTACTGACATGTTATAAAACCCCGCCCCTTTTGACCTCATGACTAATAGACTTTCCCTCTCTTCACGTGCACTTTTTTTTTGCTGCATAAGATACAGTTTGCTGGCAGATCTACTGAACTTAGGGATTACTTACAACAACTTAAACCTCAGTTGGCATTGTTTTAGAAATAAAATGTATGTATTTATTGTTTATATAGATTTATATGTGTATATAACATGTGCTGTGTGATACACTGTGTGAGCAGTGGGATCTGTCAGTGTTTTTGTGTAACTGTGTGATTCTGTGAGTGTTTGTGTAAACGTGTGAGTCTGTGAGTGTGTTTGTGAATACGTGTGAGTCTGTGAGTGTGTTTGTGTTAACATGTGAGTCTGAGTGTTTGTGTAAAGATGTGAGTCTGAGTGTTTGTGAATACATGTGAGTCTGTGAGTGTGTTTGTGAATACATGTGAGTCTGTGAGTGTGTTTGTGAATATGTGTGAGTCTGTGAGTGTGTTTGTGTAAACATGAGTCTGTGTTTTGTGAATACATGTGAGTCTGTGAGTGTGTTTGTGAATACATGTGAGTCTGTGAGTGTGTTTGTGTAAACGTGTGAGTCTGTTTGTGTAAGCGTGTGCCTGTGCATCACTTTCAGTATGGCATAATGTAGGTAGCAAACAGTCATCCAGCACTCCCAGCCCTTTCCCCCACCCATAGTGCTGTGCATCACTTTCACTGTGGCTAATGAAGTTCGCAAACAGTAATCCAGCACTTACAGCCCTTTCCCCCACCCATAGTGCCTGTGATTCACTTTCAGTATAGCATAAGTAGGTAGCAAACAGTCATCCAGCACTCCCAGCCCTTCCCCCCACCCATAGTGCCTGTGCATCACTTTCACTGTGGCATAATGAAGTTAGCAACAGTAATCCAGCACTCACAGCCCTTCCCCTACCCATAGTGCCTGTGCATCACTTTCAGTGTGCATAATGAGTTCGCAAACGTAATCCAGCCACTTACAGCCCTTCCCCCACCCATAGTGCCTGGGCATCACTTTCAGTATGGTATATGTAGGTAGCAAACATAGTCATCTAGGTAGATAGATACATTAGATATATATGGATATTAGATAGAATGAGGATAGATAGATCGATAAGATAGAAGATAGATAGAACAAAAGATGCATAGATCGATAGAGAAATAGATAATCTAGATCCTAAATAACTAGCTAGACGAGCATGGCTCGCATCGACTGACACCGCGGATAGCTAGCGGAGCCTCGCTCGCTCTTGATAGCTCGCTCTCTCCCCACGGCTCGCTAGTCGCTCGCTCGCATCATCTCGCTAGCTCGCTACATCAGCTGATCTCGCTCTCGATCGCTCGCTTCATCCTCCAGCGGTCGCTAGCTCGCTCGCTACGCTCGCATCCTCGCTCTCTCGCTCGCTCGCTCGCTCGCCCGCGGGTCGCTCGCTCGCCCGCCCCGCGGGTCGCTCGCTCGCCCGCCCCGACGGTCTCGCTCGCTCGCCCGCGGGTCTCGCCCCCCCGCGGCTCCCTTCTCGCCCTGGCATCCTCGCTGCTGCGCTCGCTCGCTCGCTCGCTCGCTCCTCGCCCTTGGCTCGCTCGCTCGCTCGCTGCTCGCTCGCTCGCCCCCTGGCCTGCTCGCTCTCTCGCTCGCTCTGCTCTCCTCGCTCGCTCGCTCGCTCGCTCCCGCCCCCCCGCCCGGCTCGCTCGCCCCCGCGCTCGCTCGCTCGCCCCGGGCTCGCTCGCCCCCGGCTCGCTCGCTCGCCCGCCGTGGCTCGCTCGCTCGCTCGCTCGCTCCTCGCTCGCTCGCTCGCTCGCTCCCGCGCCGCCCGCTCGCTCGGCCCCCCCGCGGCTCGCTCGCTCGCTCGCCCCGTGGCTCGCTCGCTCGCCCCGGCTCGCTCGCTCTCTCGCTCGCTCGCTCGCTCGCCCGCCGCTGGCTCGCTCGCTCTCTGCTCGCTCCGCTCGCCCCTGGCTCGCTCGCTCGCTCGCTCGCTCGCTCGCTCCCTCGCCCGCCCGGCTCGCTCGCCCCCCCGCGGCTCGCTCGCTCGCTCGCCCGGGCTCGCTCGGTCGCTTCGCTCCCGTCCTCCCTCTCTGCTCTCGCTCGCCTCGCTGCTCGCTCGCTCTGCTCGCTCGCTTCCGCTCGCTCGCTCCTCGCTCGCTCGCTCGCTCGCCCCCCCGCGGCTCGCTCGCTCCGCCCTCGCTCGCTCGCTCGCTCGCTCGCTCGCTCGCTCGCTCTCTCGCTCGCTCGCTCTCTCGCCCCTGGCTGCTCGCTCGCCCCCGGCTCGCTCGCGCGCGCGCTCCTCGCTCGCCCTGGCTCGCTCTCTCGCCCCCGGCTCGCTCGCTCGCTCGCTCGCCCTCGCTCGCTCGCTCGCCTCCCTCGCTCGTCGCTCTCTCGCCTCCCGCTCGCTCCGCGGCTCGCTCGCTCCGCTCTCTCGCTCGCTCGCTCGCTCGCTCGCTCGCTCGCTCGCTCGCTCGCTCGCCCGCGGGTCCTCGCTCGCCCGCCCGCGGGTCGCTCGCTCGCCCGCACCGCCCCGCGGGTCGCTCGCTCGCCGCGGGTCGCTCGCCCCCCGCGGCTCCCTTTCTCGCCCCTGGCTCGCTCGCTCGCTCTTCGCTCGCTCGCTCGCTCGCTCGCCCGTGGCTCGCTCGTCGCTGCTGCTCGCCGCTCGCCCTGCTCGCTCGCTCTCGCTCGCTCGCTCGCTCGCTCGCTCGCTCGCTCGCTCGCTCCGCCCCGCCCGCCCGCTCGCTCGCCCCCCGCGGCTCGCTCGCTCGCCCCGGGCTCGCTCGCCCCCGGCTCGCTCGCTCGCCGCCCGTGGCTCGCTCGCTCGCTCGCTCGCTCCCGCCCCGCCCGGCTCGCTCGCCCCCCGCGGCTCGCTCGCTCGCTCGCCCCGGGCTCGCTCGCTCGCCCCCGCTCGCTCGCTGCTCGCTCGCTCGCTCGCTCGCTCGCTCGCCCGCCGTGCCTCGCCCTCGCTCCGCTCGCTCGCCCCTGCTCGCTCGCTCGCTCGCTCGCTCTCCCTGCCCCGCCCGGCTCGCTCGCCCCCCGCGGCTCGTCGCTCGCTCGCCCCGGGCTCGCTGCTCGCCCCCGGCTCGCTGCTCGCTCGCTCGCTCCTCGCTCGTCGCTCGCCCGCGGCTCGCTGCTCGCGGCTCGCTCGCCCCCCCCGGCTCCCTTTCCCGCCCTGGCTGGCTCGTCGCTCGTCGCCCGCTCGATAGCTCTCTCGCTCGCCCTCGGCTCGCTAGCCTCCCCCCCCACCCCCACTGCGCCCACACCCGTGCCCCTACCTGCCCCCTCTCTTACATCGCCGTCCGTTGGGGTACTGGCCTGTCACCTGCTCCGAGGTGCAGTTACCAGATACTGAGGTTACTTTTCAGCTGCACAGGTCACGATCGCGGGTGTGCGCGTGCGCGGCCGTGCGCGGGAGCGCACGCACACGCGCTAATGAGGAAATCCCATACAGGCTTGGCTGACAGAGTAGGTCCACTGTTTGCGACTGCAAGGGGCCTCTCAATTGCGCATGAGCGACGGAGCCTGCCATAGTTCGCGATTAACAGAAGGGGGAGCTGCAGATTCAGGACCAAGACTGGGGGAATCAGTTACCGGCAAGGATTACTGGGGATAGGACAACACATGACATCTGGAAAGAGGTATTTGCACTGTGAACTTTATGTGTTTCTGCCTATGCAGACTTGTAATTTACACTGAACTATTCCTTTAAGTTCTTTACCCTAACCAAAAAGTCCTGCAACCTGACCCACTATCATCCCACCACTTACACCACACATTGCTCTTGTAGGTCAGGATTGAAGAGGAAGAACTTCTTTTACACACACACAGACAAAATGGAACAAAACAAACAGTCCATCTTTCATCTATTTCCTTTTGTGTGTTCTCGTCCATTTTTTCTATCTCACAGGTTACAAATGATTTGTAAATGATTTATCATAAAGCTAGAACTACAGCTATCTTCTAGTTATAAATGGTCAAAGCCATTAAATTTCAAATCTATTGTAGCTTTAGTTCAAGTGCAGATAAAAACATTTGCATATAGCTTAGGAAGCTTTAATGCTTCTAAAGCTTTAAACTTGGAAAAGGGTGACATCTGCCTTAAAATTACCCCAGCTTTTCATTCTTACTTACAGTAGTACAGCCTAAAGATTGTAAATGTACATAACTTGCCTGTCTAACCAAGGATATTTCGCTTACTTGATATACTTTTCCATGAACTTATTACAGAATTCAGCTGCTGAAGCTCCTCCATGTCCATCAAACACAGCAAAATATAAAACATCTTTTGTAAGCTGACCAAAATGGAACCTGTCCTCATTTTCTTTTCTTTTCCCTAGAAGGGTAGAGTAACCAACTTTAGAGAGATTGGACTTAGGAATTAGCTTGCCATACTTTATGCTGGGTGGAAGTTGGATAGGTTGATCAATTTTATTGTCCCAAATACCAAGCGTGTCCCATGTGACAGGATGGCCACTTCCATCTAAATCAAAGCGTGAAGAGAAACTCCTACAGTTCCCAGTGAAGTGTTGTTTGGTTGAAGCATTACAACTCTTATCTTGTAAAAAGTCTGATGACACCAGTGCTGTCCTATTCACTCGAAACCATCCATTCCTTGCAAAAGTAATTAAGATAGATGATGACATTCCTTTATTACGCTTGACTAGTTAACACACTTCTGTTTGTCTGAATACACATCCGCTGTCTGAAAAAAAACATAAAATGAATAAATTGGAGTAAAGACAACATTTTATCTGTTTATTGTCTGTCTATATAAATCAAATGTTTTTTGTTTTTTCTTTATAGAAGATGTTCCAGTAAGGATTGCAAATCCAATTTAAAACAAGGACAATATATAATGTAAAAATGTATATGCTTGTGAAGGTTCTCATTTATCCAAGTCATGGTATATCTGTTGTATTCAGTTAGATCAACTGGACTTAAAGTTTAGTTCTTGAAGACGTTTCGCTAGTATAGTATTTGAGGTTGAATAAAGACATATGTCCATCCAGTCCAACCCATCTAGCAATATCCTCATTTCCTGCCTAACTGTTGATCTGGGCAGGAGGGCAAAAAAACCCCCACCAAATTTATGAAGGGGAAAAAAATCCTTCCTTTTTCCAAGTGGCAATCGGAAATTTCCCTGGATCAACTCTACTTTATGTATCAATACCAGTAACTTGCAACATTCCTTGTTGGCAGAAACTCATCCAGCTTTTTTTTTTGAAACTGACCAATGAACCTGCCATAACAATGTCCACTGGAAGACAGTTTCATAGCTTTACCATTCTCACAGTGAAAAACCCTTTCCGAACTTGAAGCCTAAACCTTTTTTCTTCAAGTCTTAAGAGATGGCCACGTGACCTCTGACATGTTCTATTGGTGAACAATGCCCCAGATAGTTTATTGTATGGCCCGTTAATGTATTTATATACAGTAATCATATCCCCACGCAAACGCCTTTTCTTCAGCGTACATAATTGTAACTTTTCCAGTCTCTCTTCATATTCAAGCTCCCCTTATTAATTTAGTTGCCCTTCTCTGAACCCTTTCCATTTCAAGATGTCCTTTTTTGTACACAGGATTCCAAAATTGCACTGCATATTCCAAATGAGGCCTTACCTGTGCTTTGTAAAGAGGGAAAATAACACTTTCCTCCTTTTGAATCCATACCTCTCTTTATATAAAACAATACCATGCTGGCTCTGGCTGTTGCCGCCTGGCACTGCTTGCTACCTTTAAGTTTGTTATCCACCAAAACTCCAAGATCTTTTTCCAACAGGGAATCACTTAACACAGAGCCATTTATAGTATAAGTAGCACAAGGATTTTTAAGTCCAAAACCTTACATTTATCAACATTGAAACTCATCTGCTACTTAGCAGCCCAATGTGACAATCTATCTAGATCCCCCTGCAATGATTGCACATCCTCTGGAGTTTTTAATGGAGTTTTTAACGTTTTGTGTCAAGAAACCTTGCTTACAATACCCCCTTCCTAATCATTAATACACAGATTTGAATAATAAACAAATAGAAGCGGCCCCAGCATGACCCTGTGGCACCCCACTTAGCACTTTAGTCCATAATGATGAAGCCCCATTAACAACTACTCTCTGCATCCTATTCATTAACCAATTCTCTATCCATGTACAAATGTGACTCCCCAGACCAACAGACCTTAGCTTATATATATATTAGTCATCTATGGGGGACTGTATCAAAAGCCTTTGCAGAATTCAAGTATACTACATCTATGCTATGCCAGAGTCTACATTTCTACTTTCTTCCTCATAAAAGCTAGAAAGTTAGTTTGACAAAACTATTCTCCTAAATCCGTGCTGGTTACTACTAAAATGTCAGTCCTTGAAACATACGCTAGAATATGTTCCCTTATTAAACTTTCCAGGATCTTCCCACAACTGAAGTTAAACTTAGGCCTGTAATTACCCAGCTGTGAACAACTACCCTTTTTGAATATTCAAAAAACATCAGGCTTTTTCCAATCCAGAGGCACACATCCGGACATGAGGGAATCTGGAAAAATAAGAAACAATGGCCTAGATAAAACTGAACTTAGTTCCCTAAGGACCCAAGGATGTATTTTATACAGTCCAGGAGATTTATTATTAACCTTATTTAGTTGTTTCTGTACCATATCCTGGTTAACCAAAGTGCACCTTCATCTTTTATAACACTATTGCTACTGTACTCTATGATATTGTACTTTGATCTTCTATAGTTTATACAGAGGGAAAAAAAATATTTAAGACATTTGCTTTATCGCCATCCTCCGTACTACCTATCCCCATTAATTAATGGTGCCACATTTTCAGTCCTCATCTTTACTTTTAATATATAAGCATTTTTTTAGATTTGTGATGCTTTGTTTAGCTATCCTGACTTCATTATTAATTTTAGCTAGTTTGATTGCTTTCTTACACTCCTTGTTACAGTTTTTATAATCGCTAAAGGCCCTTTCTGTTCCCTTTGATTTAAAGGTTTTAAATGCTTTTTTCTTCCTTTTCATTTGCCTCTCTACATCAGAATTCAGCCACATGGGCGTGGATTTATTTTTTTTTTACATTTGTTTTTCCAAGGGTATACATTTATATGTGAAATGGCTGAAAATCCCCTTAAACACAATCCACTTCTGTCAGTACCACCTGATAATACATTATCCCAGTTGACATTCTGAAGAGCTACTTTTTACCTGGGAAAATTTGCTTTCCCGAAATTAAAGGCTTTGTTAACCCAGTGCACTTTTCCTTTCGATAACATACTCCAAACGACACTATTCATGGTCACTATTCCTAAGCCTCCAGTTACTTTATATTTATAATGCGCTCCATGATGTTAGATATTACAGATCCAACAGAGCTCCTTTTCTAGTCTGAACTTAAACTACCTGTGAGAGAATCCTGCAGCAAATTCAGGAATCATCGCCCTTTTCTGTGTTGGCAGTTCCATTCCACCAATCAATGTCAGGGTAATTAAGTCCCACATAATGAGCACACTACCCAAACTTGCAGCCTTGACAACTGCATATGAGCTGACTCACTTCCTCCCTGCAGCATTTGGCGGCTTATAGCAGACACAACAATGACATTACCTCTTTCGTTGCCTAATTCACACATATTGCCTCCACTTTAACATCCATATCACCAGTTATCTCTTTTTTAAATTTTGGTTCAATTCTCTTTTAAAATAAACACATACTCCTCCCCCTTTCATATTTCTCTATCCTGCCTAAAAAAGGCGTATCTTCTAAATTTACAGCCCAGTCATGAGAAATCTTCAACCACATTTCTGCTATACCTCATAATTTTCATTCAACGCCATTATCTCAATTCACCCATTTTGTCAGCCGGCTTCTTTCATTTGCAAATACATTTTAGATTATCATCCTGTAATTTATTCATACACGTTAATACACATGCCTCCCTATCCCCTATGCTAGCCCCACCCCTTTCCACCCACCCCTGTCCAATCTACACCCTGCTTTTCTCCTGGGCTTTCTATCCCAGTGAGAATGCTAATACCCTCCCCTCAAATCTAGTTTAAAATCTCCTACAACCATCTAGCCATCTTCTTCCCTAAAACAGCTGCACCGCCATCAGTGAGGTGCAACCCATTCCTACTAAAGAGCCTCTAGCCGACAGCAGGTCTGCCCAGTTTCTATAAACACAAACCCTTCTTCCTTACACCACCCTCTTAGCCACGCAGTTATCCGACTGGCTTTCTCAATTTGGAATGACTTACAAGAATCTGTGGCAAAAAGTGCCCTGGTATGTGTCCCAATCAGCATAAAACAGGCAGGTGTTAGGGACCTCCTGAATGCAAGTGCTTGTGAGGTTCTCATTTATCCAGGTCATGGTATATCGGTTGAATTCAGTTAAGTCATCTGGACTTGAAGTTTCGTTCTTGAAGATGTTTCGCTAGTCATCCAATGGCTTTCTCCATTCAGAATGACTTGTGCAACACATTTATTGCAATATGATCTTGTACAAGTCATTTGAATTAAGAAAGCCAGTCGGATGACAGCGAAACGTCTTCAAGAAAAACTTCAAATCCAGATGATTTAAAGGAGAACTATAGTGTGTAGTGTGTTTTTTAAAACAAAACTGAAAGTACTGAGACGGGATATAGGACTGTAATCCTACCTCCCAAATGTTTTGTGAGGGCACCAGCCCAAGAAAACTGATTCTGCAGTCTTACTCTGGCTTCAGCTATCTTTAATGTGTGCTCCTTACAGTGTATTGTGAGGTTGGAAGAATTCCTACCTCCCTGCCCAGGTAGTTACATTTTTCGTAATGTTAGAGTTTATATCCTTTTACTGTCCACGACCACTGTAACAAATAGTTTCAGTTTATAGATCCTTTAAGTATGTTCATATGAGTACGTTACTCATGTTACTGAAACCAACTGATACACTATGGCTTTTACGATGTCTATGATGCACTTTATGCAGTTTTTGTCAAGTATAGCCAAGCTTACATTACAAGCTTCTAAGACAAATACACCACCGGCTGTAAGGATAAATACGCCTGTTTGACGTAGCTCCATGGCTACCCTTGTAGCACGGCCACTATTACACCCAAACAAGACACAAAATGGGAGCAATCTGTTCATTTAACACACCAGCTTTATTTCTCAAAGTGTTTTTTACTGATACCCGTGCCAACCTGGATGGATGGATCTTCTCTCCATATTCATGTTTTCCCTTATTTAAGTCACCTGCTTGAATCCCTTCTCAGAGACATCCAATACACACATATATGTCTCATTAAATTTTGCTTCAAGCATCACCATTAAATGGGCACTGGTAAGGTTACAAGGTTAAGAGTGCAGAGGTGAAGCTTATATATCATAGTGAATACCTGCATAGTGGATCCTGCACCAGGTAAGACACTGTGTCGCATCGCGTTATTGAAGGTTTATCAGAGTTGGCACCCAGGATTAAGATAGGAGCTGCCAGGCTGAAGAACGTGGAGAAAAACCACCAAACAGCAATCAATCCAAATGCAGCTGCTGTTAGGGAATACCCTAAACATATATACTGAAACCCAGTCAGTGAATGGATCTGAGCCAAGAATATATCTGATTGACGCATGGAAACATGAGCTGTTAGTCCACTGACTTACTCTGTCACATCAGAAATAGTGTGTCACGCACTCACCCTGTGCCCTTCCTAAATACTGGACAGTAGGGAGAGAGAAACGTATGTTTATTATGAATACAAAATATTGTGCAAATACTGAAGAGTCAACTAGCAAGCTAGGCAATGCTTTTGCAGTTAAAGGGGAAGTTCAGCACAAAATTTATGTGCTTTGAGAAAAATATGAAAATGTTTCTCATTTTAATGACATAACCTGCCCACCCAGTGACCCCTAACAGTGTCCTTTATTATGGTCTAAATGCCCGTACACACGTGCCATCGCGGTTCCTCACCAGCGACGTACGATATGTACCGTTTCAGCCGATAAAGCGGCTACACACGGGCCAATTATCGGACAAAATGTACGTTTGTACACATCGTGCGTCGCATGCTGGGACCTGCAATCGCACGTGTGTACGAGCCTTTAGTCCCTGGGTTGATTTAGTTGTTAGATATCTGAGCATGTTAGACCCATCCAACAACTAATCAGTAGAAATTACTGTGAGGAACATTGTAAGGTAGTGTGCATCTTGGGAAGAAATTATTTTTTTCTACTAATGACCCGATGAATAGTGTGGAGGTTCCCAGTGGAATGCAAAGGCCATTTGCGGTCAATTTTATTTGTGAATTAGCGATAAACGATGAGACTACATGAGTTAGTCATTATTAGGGCTGAACTAGAACTCGAATTTGAGCCAGATTATATGAGTTCGTACAACAAGTTCAGACTTGTTAGAACATCTCAAAATATGAACTTTCGGGTTTTCCGAACCGGACATATTTTATATATTAATTTTATATATTCATAAATATATTATTTGACTAAATGATGGCTGCACACAAAGTGATATTCAGATAACGCAATAATTTGTTTTACCTGCTCTTTACCTTCTGTAATAGTTCTGAGTAAAAATGTATAGAATCTTATCGACCCTCCATACAGCTGAAGTTCACTTACTAAGTGGTGACAGGATCAATAGAACACAAGCTACTGTCCACCAAATGTGAGCATTTCCTTCACAACCCAAATGTGAACAGCCTTGCTCCCCAAGTTGAATGTGTTTGGGTTCATCATCAGTCATGGTCAATCAATTATTTTCAGACTAATTACTAAGCAAAAATCTAACATTTCTGTTCATTTGATAAATTAAGTCGCCAGGACATATCTGTTGTATTCAATTAGATCAGCTGGACTTGAAATGTAGTTCTTGAAGACGTTTCGCTAGTTATCCGACTGGCTTTCTCATTCAGAATGACTGGTACAAGAATCTGTGGCAATTATGTACCCTGGAAAATCCCAATTAGCATACACGCCAGGTGTTAAGGGTGTGATTGGATAGTGGCTAAGAGGTGGTTATAGGAACGCCAGAGTAAGGTGTTAAATGCATTACCAATGCTTTTTAACACCTTACTCTGGGCGTTCTATAACACCTCTTAGCCAATATCCAATCACCCTTAACACCTGGCTGTGATATGCTAATTGGGATTTTCCAGGTACAAATTGCCACAAGATCTTGACAAGTCATTTGAATTGAGAAAGCCAGTCGGATGACTAGCGAAACGTCTTCAAGAACTACATTCAAGTCCAGGTGATCTAATTGAATACAACAGATATACCATGACCTGGATGAATGAGAAACCTTCACAAGCAGAAAGTCCAGGACCCATATACTGTTTGCTGAAACAAAGGTATAATACAGGTATTATATATAACTTGTATAAATACTAAGTGTGATAATTTATAATGGGAGGTGCAGTGATATACATCCTTATAAAAAATCCCTCAGCTATGTCACTAAGGGACTCATTTTATATCCCACAGCTCCTCCCATTCCAGTGTTCATGCCAGAACAATGACTCAGCGTTTTTGCAGTGTTAACTTCACTAACGGAACCTGTTTAGCTGCTTCCTGTCACTTCATAACCAATGTCTCTCTCCTCCTCCACAAAGATTTGTTTAACCGCATAGATGCTGGGCTGGATGTTCCTTCTACTGGTTAAGTTATAGAAGGTAGCTTGGGGGGTTTAAATCAAGGGGGGAATAGGGACAAGGCTAGAATTGAAAGTGAAAATGGGGTGAAGAAATCAGATAATTATGTATTATCAGAAATAATGCGCCCTTCACATTATAATATAAGGATATTATGCCTACGGGCTCGTGCTTCTCTATGGTCAGGGGACTCCTCTGTGTCGTAAATCCTATATACATATTAAATATTACTTCTTACCAACTCATCTTAATTTTATGGAATAATTTAATAAAACATAGCTATACATATAGTTAACCAGAAGGTAAGGACTTGAGGCGCTTATGGACTATGTCATTGGTAAACTCTAGAACCGAGGTGTGGGTGTCCTTCTGTCTGGTGAAATATTTTGTGTCCATTATGACATGTATTTGTATGGAAGTATAAGGGTAAGCAAGGATGTTTAACCAATAAACACTTGGCGATTGCGCACAATAAATTGAATTTTGAAGATACTAATGCATTGCATTCCTTCCCTGTGTTTGCGTGTTAACTTGGTCTAAGGGCTAGGCCCCACAGGAGCAAAATATGTGCAATGTGATCCATTTTTCACACACATATATCAAATAGATTGCGTCTGTGTCATTTAACACAATTTAAGTGAAAAACGGAAGTGCATGCGATAGTGCACAAAATCACACATTTCTATGACTCAAAAATTTACCCAAATTTGGAACTGTACAGTGGACCCTTACCCTAATGATGGCTATAGACAGAGCATATAACTGGGCGATACAGGGTAATGACAATCGCATTGTGTGCAGTGTCTGGCAATTAAATCAGCCCGGTTTCACTATCAGACATGGCAAATTTTTTCACCAGTCACCATAGGTGGCCTCACCTAACAGATCATCAGGGTTATTCAATAAAGTTCTTATCGTTTAAAATGGTGCTAATTTTGCCCAAACAATCAGATATTAGCTTTCAAATGTTTACATAAGTTCGGATTGGTTGGGGAAAATTAGCACCATTTTAAACGATAAGAATTTATTGAATCTCCCTGCTTATCGTTTAAAATGGTGTAATTCTGCCCCAACCAATCAGATGTTAGCTTTCAAATGTTAAATAAGATCTGATGGTTGGGGCAAAATTAGTACCCATTTTAAACTTTTATTGATTCTTATTGAATCTCCCTGCATGTGTATAGAAAAGAAGGATAAGTCCAAGTCTCTCAAATCATTTATATTTGTCTGTTGTATTCAGTTAGATCAACTGGACTTAAAGTTTAGTGCTTGAAGATGTTTCACTAGTCACTGACTGTTTCATTTCTATCTGATTGAGAAAGCCAGTCGGATGACTAGCGAAATGTCTTCAAGAACTAAACATAAAGTCCAGTTGATTTAACTGAATACCACAGATACACCATGACCTGGATGAATGAGAACTTTTTCATTATTCCTTTGTTATAGATTCTGACAAGGACAAAGAAATAAGTCATTAATTTGCAATGTAATTTAAAGCTCCACACAACTCAAAGGGAAAAGCTTAGTACCATTTAACGCCAGCAGGATGTGCCCTCACTTATTTAATACAGGGGACATATTTTGCTCAGTACTATGGTCTGATAAGCCAGGTGATTTAAAACATCTTTAACAAATTTGTATATATAGTGATTGGGCCAAAATTTTGTGTGTTGTTTTTTTCCCCCACTGATAACTGATAGTATATCAAGTGGTAGATCTATTGGTTGGGAAAATCTGTCCATGTGTTTCAGGCTGTATTTTAGCAAAGTTTTCCAAAGAATTGTATTAATATTATAGCTGCATGGTATACAGCATTATAGCTTTATTATACATTTCATTTGTTTTTGCAATGATTGGTCAAGCCGTGAGACTGGTAGGTGTGTGTTTATATTCTTAATATTATAATCAGATTTAGTAACCTTTTGTAATGGGTTAGCATGACTTTAACATAGGATAAGCATTGGCTGAGTGGGATTTGGAAAGTCATGCGCCGTTACATCAAGCAATTAATATTGTGTTTGCATCAATTTTATGATTATTTGAATACCAGTAAATAGCTGCTGTTAAAGTCAAGAAGGGTGTAAGAAAAGAATGAAATTAAACCTAAAGTTTATGTGAAATTTGCTCTGCAGTTGCAGGGTGAGTATTCGGCCTAAATTCCACCAAGTGTTTGCAATTATACAACTGTACACCAACATTTTTAAGCCTAGCACAACACAGCTCTATAGCTTATAGCAGTGCCTCTCAAACTATGTGCCACAGAAAATATTTTCACCTGCCTAATTCTACTTGTGTCTCCACACTTTAATATAAATATAGTAAACATAGTTTTTAACAACACTACTGTAAATTGATTATATTAAATTCAAATTATGTTACAGTATATATTGGAAGTATACTGTAATCATATAAAATTTGTATATATTACGAATATACAGAAGGTGTGCCACAAAGAAATTTGCTATGCCAAGTTTGCCACAATTTAAAAACAGTTTATAAACCGCTGGTTATCTGGAAGGAACATATACTCATACAATGCGACAACTCGGAAAGCCCTGTGCACACAGGTCTAAATAGTGGCATGCAAAAAAATGTAAGCACTAGGGTATATAGCACAAAATATACATTTTTTATTTGCGCAGATTATATATATCTGTGCGCACAGGGGGAACATACAAAACAAAACAGATATCCTACAGGATATATAATGGGGAAGATTTAGTTTTTAGGGTTAACACTGACATACAGTACACGTAAATTAGTAAAGTGACACACCAGCTGCTATAAACTTTCACCTCACCTTAATCCCTGTTTTGGCTGCAAGTAAATTTTCCTTTGAGTAAAAGAAAGGTTACAGAGATACAGTGAGTAATATGAATTATTGCGCTCGTGTTCACAGCCCAAAGAGAAGCCAGAGTCTGACAGATACACTCCCACCTCATTATTAAAATATACTGAGCTAGCAATATGGGTGTTGAGTATGTAATGCTCGTGACTGGCTGCTCCCTGGTCCAATAGCAGCAATGCTTGTCATAGACACTTTGCAAATGGGAAAAAACATTTGACTTTCAGAGAGAGATTGTGCTGATGTGAGAGTGTGGTGATAATATTTACTGAATGAATTAGCTGCTTTGTCCCAGAGTTTGTGGAGAGGAAAGACCTGTTGTCTAGTCATGAAGAATTAGAAACATATTTACTTTCCACCATTATAACTATTTTTTAAACTTTTTTTGTTTGTTTGTTTGTTTCCAATAACATAACCACAAGCCAATATGTAAAATTATTATATATCGTACCTTATTATGGAATCAACAATTTGTATAATATTAACAGATAATGTACATAGTAATTGAGGTTGAATAAAGACATATGTCCATCAAGTCCAAACTTTATACCCTCCTTTTTAACTCTACCTAATTGTTCAGAAGGAAATAACCCAGATAAAAAGAGGGGGAAATTCCTTCCTGACTCCACACGGCAATCGGAAAGAATCCCTGGATCAACCAGAACTACAGTATATGTATTTTATAGGGGGAAAAAAGGCAGTATTTTTTATTCCCAATGACCTTAAAGGGCATGTCCACCCCCAAAACTAAAATTTAACCCCTTACTGGCCACATCAAGTAGTTTAAACAAGCCTTACCTTACATTTCTACTCAAATGTTCCCCTGCTGTGCCCCTCCAAGTCCAGGAAACCGCTGTGTAGGAGCAGTGTGTGACTCATGCTGTGCCTGAGTCTGCCTCAACCTCGTCAAGGTTTGAGGCCTGCATCAGTGCCCTCCCCCCCTCCCTCTCCCTCCCGTTTTTCTCTCCCTCCCCCTAACATTAAACCTTGGGTATGCGGTAGGGCATGCTCCCCCAGCCCCAACCGCATTAATATAATTGTTTGAAAGTCCCCCCTTTTCTAGTCCATCCCCAGTGTGCAGTTTTAGGTATATTTTTATTCATATGTTGTGAAAAACTGCTCCCAGGTACTAAAGTCTTTAGACATTAATAGATGGAATGTGGAATCTTAAATGTCTAACCAGGTTATCGGCTTGCGATCACAAAGTGAATTGGCCAGCAAGGAACACTTCGGAACGCTGGAAGGTTAGAACTGCAGCGACCTTTAGACTCCATCTAAATGTCTGCCTAGTGTATGCCCAGTAAATAGAATCTAACATCTTGTTCTTTTTTAAGTTTTTGATTTTTTTTACACTGCTCCTGTTTACAGGAATTCAAACATTTGGTTCAGTCAGTGAGAGGACACATGATGAGTGCCAACATAGTTCAACTTTAGAAAGAGTAATTCAGAGAAAAATCCATCTATTTAACAGTGAGTGCAAATCGTTTCTAGTGGAATACTCCCAACCTATATAATTATTATTACTGTATGGATTATGTGGGGAATACAGCTCAGTCAAAGCACAAAGGGTTAATTGATTAACCACGGAATACATTAGAAGACTATAAAGAGCTATCAAATTCCTAACCCTAATTACACAACCTAATAGTATGTATCCCATGTGCCACCTGAATTGGCAAAAGAGAGAAATGTGTAGAAAGTTAATAAGATTAAACCTTTTTTCTGGAAGGAACACATAGGGTTAATAACAGGGTAAATCTTCTATTTCCTTTTTTTCTTTACTAGCATTTTAAAATTTAGAGGTGAAGCTACCCAGCTATGCCCTAATCATAGTCACTACCATTGTGTTAGGGAGGCAAGCTGTTCAATATTAATAGTGGATAATGTACCCCTACGTTAAATTATAAGGGTATTAGAAGTACTGTTGAGTGTGACCATATAAAAGCATGAGGCCCAGGCCAAGTGCTTTTATAAGGACACAGAACTCCGAGGTGTCTTTTGATATCCATATAATTTATTCGGGGGTACATTATTCATTATAATCTAACCCTCTGGCTGCATTTGTGGTGCACTGCTGCAAAAGGACTGTACTGCAACCTCCCTCCCCCCCAGATTCATACAGATTTGTGTAGCTCCCATTCTCCTATACTTACATTCAACATGGCACCCTACCTATCTGTTACCTTCAGAAGTTTCAGCAGCATCTAACACCCCTCCACTTTTGTGCTCTTCGTGAAGTAGCAGGTCAGTGCAATGTGCAGTTTCCCTCCTCCTCCACTTGTTGAATAATGCTCCGTACGGACCCTACTACGGCTGATACAAAACTTACCTCTCTCCAGAGACCTCTTTTCCAGAGTGGATGAGCTGGCCGGGCCAGAAAGTGATTTAAACGCTTTTTTAATTTTGGTGGTTTTCTGGCGTGCAGGTTTTTAGACTTCCTGGTTGCTATAATGGCACGCTACTACATAGTAGCACGTCGATTATAAGAATATAACAGTTGGGTCCCATTCGGATCCATTGGGGAGTAGAGTATAGGATAATATCGATAATAAAATGTGTTACCCTAATGTCAGAAACATAAATATATTAATGCTTGAGCAATAATGCAAATGAGGATTTTGATGATATAGTCAATTTACCTGTATAATACATGTAATAAAAGGTTCTGATAAATACAATTTTACATGTATACATTTTGTAATTGGTACATTCATAAATCAATGTTAACATTGTGCTGACATTTGTAGGTTTTTCTGTATACAGAATTGCAGTTTCTGGAAAATCTGTCACTGAATTATCAAGGATTTGTGACATCATTTTCACCATAGACGACAGATTATGACAAATTCTGCAATTGCTTGGCATAAGTCTTAAATATTACATGCAATAATATGTCAATGGAAATGTATTGCCACCAATACTACGCTTAAATGCAAACCACAGATCTACGTACACTATATTTCAAGTACTGATACTCTAATGCAGTAATATGATTACACAAATGTATACCTCAAACATCAGCTCACTTTGAGTAGAAGGATGAGAATATTGACACAGTTTACTTCCCTAACTTAAGAGCATCTACACGTTTTTTTTATTTTTTAAATTGCCCGTTTCTGGAAACTATAATTCTTACCAACCACCTCTTGCTTGTCCCCCAAAAACTCATGATAGATGGAATGAGTCAGTAAAGAGTGGGAGGGAGATCCTTAGGTTGAGCAAACATCTACTGGATTTAAGGCATGCAGCTACACAAACACCTCAGAATAAAAGCTACTTTCATGTATTTATTTAAATATTTCCTCCCAAGCTTATTGTGTGGTAACACATTCTATAATTTGTCTCTAGACATGAATGGGTTGTCATCAACAAGGTTTGTAATTTATAAATAAAAGTTTAATTTAAATATTACAAGCATAGTAGGTCAGGTCCCAATTACAGGGGGTAAACACCTGAACTTGTTTATTTATTAGATTTTTTAGTTTTTACTTTAATGAAAGTAAACTGTAATAATAAATGATATAAACTTTTTGTAAAATGTTATCTTCCTGCAACTTTTACAGGGGCTAGGTCACACCAGTGTGCTTTTAAGCGGGATCCTTGTCAGAACTTAAATGTGGCCTTAAACTTGATGATGATATTGGTTGATGGTAAATATTACTTTTGGGGATTTAATATGCTACCTGATATACTATCGATTAGAGGTTTTTCCCCCCATTTTTGTTTTGAAGGTACAGGCACCTCCTGGCGGTAATGCTTTTTAAATGGAGACATTTACTCTGTGCGTCTAACCTTCTGTGTTCCCGCGATGCAATAAATCATGTTATGTGACTACTCCGTACAAATTTCCCCAATAGTAAACAAACCCTTTGTGATTTTGTTTGTGCAAAGAGCCACCTCAGAGGTGGGGTTAAAGGCCACATTTATAGAAGTGCTCTATCTTGTGCCTGGTGGAAAGTAGCAAATTATATATTAAAGGAGAACCGTGGTCCAAAAAATGATTTAAATGTACAGAAGTAAATGTCCTGATACTTTTGCAGTACAGATACTTTATTATGGTTTTGTACTGATTTCTAGAATTTTTAATTTTATGTTTGTTATAGAGGCAGCCATTCCTTTCCCTTCCCTCAAATGGGTAAGAGGCATGTTCTCTGTTCTTGCAATCTATGTAAATATGTACACCAATTAGAACATGTCTGTCATTATGCAAAACCCATCTCTCTGCTGGCAGTCTACAGAGTTGGCCAATCAAAAGGGTTTTGTATATCCTATACTGCTATATTTATGAAGTTTCTGGACTCTAATAGCCCTTTGCTAGTTATAGATTAGGATCAGTTAACATGCAGCAAGATGGAAATCATACCTGTAACTTTACATTTACCCTTTACCTCCTGTAGTCAGATCCAGATTCAATTTTTTATATATTATTTATTAATTGTGTGCAAGTAGCAATTTTGTGCATATCAGCACTTCTCATGAATGTTTTACCTCTTTTTTATATATCAGACTGTTTGTAATATAATCTTTTTATATTAGATATCTATCTATCTATCTATCTATCTATCTTCTATCTATCTATATCTATCTATCTATCTATCTGTCGTGTCTGTCTATCTATCTAGTAATTACTATTCTATAGTAATTGGGCTTATAATCAGTATAAACAGTAGGGCTGCATTTGTTGCAAACTAAAATATTTTATTCTGCCACAGCTTTGCTGATGTGTTTCTAATGTCTCAAAATAGTATAATAGAAAGTAATACTTCCACCATCCCCTGACCATAGACCATACTGCTGAGAGTAGTAATCTACAGTGCTGTTACTCATTTCTGCTGCTTGCAGGTATTAATCATGCGAGAAATGCTTATGTCAAGCTCAACAATCAAAAGTGTTTGTATGACATATAACTGTAGATAATATTCACTTTTTTGTTGTAATTGACAAGAATAAAAACTGATAGGTTTCAGAGCTAAAGCTTCCCATTCTAGATACCTAACCAGATGCCTTTTCTCAAACATGCCTTAGCACAAAAGAATATGTCAGCTTCTGAACCAAAAAACTCGGCTGCGCTAATTTACTGAGTACTCCAGAGATGAAGGCAACCTTAAGATCTTACCCACCCAGGTACTACATCAGGATTTGCACAGTCTTGCATTGTAAAACTGCAAAAGAATAGATATGCCTTGACAGGGGAAGGTTCGAATTGGACCAGGTAAAACTTTCTCACCTCAAACCTCCCCTACAGGCAAACACACCATTACCACCAGGCTTACCTTGTTATAACTGAACACAACACAATATTTTCCCAGGGAAATGGTACTGGCCACAACTTAATGTGACAAATATTTGCATACAATTATAACCTTGGATCTTTATTTGACATATGTAATAAAACTTTAATGAACCTGTAACACCTTTGATAAATAATTCACACAGTTATACTTTAACAACCTGCTTCTGGCAATGAACCATATTCCACATCCAAGCCCCCTGGCCCCTTTGCATTCCAGCCCAGGAGGCACCACGTCGACATACTATATCCATACTTCCTGTGGGCCCTTTTTCCACCACTGAGAGGTTATTCCAAGCCTCGCATTTGAAGTGTCCACAGATGGGTAGCCCTATTTTAGCAATAGCTCCCCCAGCACTGCCAGAGGATGCCAATGATTACAGGCCTGAGACCTGAGGCCTGTATGCTCCTCCAAAACCTAAAGGCCAACTCCACACCCTCTCGCAATCCATAGTTAAAATCTCAATCCCCAAGTCCCCTTTCCATTCCAGCCCAGGAGGCACCACGTTGACATACTATATCCATACTCTCCTGCGGGCCTTTTCCACCCACTGAGAGTTATTCCAAGCCTCACCATTTGAAGTGTCACCAGATGGGTAGCCCTATTTTAGCAATAGCCCCCCCCGCACTGCCAGAGACTGCCAAGGCTTACGGCCTGAGACCTTAGGCCTGTATGCTCCTCCAAAACCTAAAGGCCAACTCCACACCCTCTCGCAATCCATAAGTTAAAATCTCAATCCCCAAGTCCCCTTTCCATTCCAGCCCAGGAGGCACCACGTCGACATACTATATCCATACTCTCCTGCGGGCCCTTTTCTACCCCACTGAGAGTTTATTCCAAGCCACCATTTGAATGTCACACCAGATGGGTAGCCACTATTTTAGCAATAGCCCCAGCACTGCCAGAGACTGCCAAGGCTTACAGGCCTGAGACCTTAGGCCTGATGCTCCTCCAAAACCTAAAGGCCAACTCCCACACCCTCTGCAATCCATAATTTAAAATTTCAATCCACAGTCGTTAGGTGGACACCATCGAGCATGAATACTCTGCATGACCCTCAACAGTTGGTGTCTGACAGCAATACCCCATGGAGCTGAACAAAAGGTGACATGGCTTATTTATTTTTATCAGACCTTTGAATTGCTTTAGTGAGTGACTGTGGTGCCATGCAACCTGGGTATCATCTCCGACCAAAGGATGACACAGAAGGAATGCAAGACCAATAGAACCGGTTTCAAATTTAAAAAAAAGCCCTTTGGGAATGATACCCAGGTCATTTCCCCAGCGTGTATAAGTTAGGATGTGCGATTAAGCCTGATTCGTGAACTTGCAGAGCAAACTGACTCTGTCCATAGCATGCCCTGAACCATCCACGAACCTGTTGTTCGTTAGTTGGCAGCCGAAGCAAACCCACCCAACCGCATCTAGTACGCCATTCGGCCCAGAGAACAAATGGGTGTTTATTATGTGCCAAGTGTGGTCTTATGTATGATTTGAAGTGATCCAGCCGGGAGCCCCATCTCGTCGCCTCTGTTGCAGCACCAATACAGAAAGAGTGTGAACCATATTCCCGGGCTGCCAAGCAATAGCCGTTAAAAGCACTTTCTAAACACTGCTGGAAATGAAAACGGGAGAGTGCCCTGCCATCCTGATACAGCAACAGTGACAAACATCTGCTGTCCTAATTGCCATGAAGCTTTCTTATGCGAAATTAACCCACAATTGCTCTTGTAGGTCAGGATTGAAGAGGAAGAACTTCTTTTACACAACACACAGACAAAAATGGAACAAAAACAAACAGTCCATCTTTCATCTATTTCCTTTTGTGTGTTCTCGTCCATTTTTTCTATCTCTAGCATAAAAACGAGTCAGTTTCCAGAGAGAAATGTATGAGCAGTGATCACGCTGTTCAAATGTCACAAAACATTGGGAGGTAAGACAACTACAATGTATAATTACTCCACAGAAAATATGGAGTAACCCAGTGGAATAACCCAGTATTTTATAAAAGGAGCTGTGGAGTAACTATACACTGTAGATCTCTTACCTTCACCTTTTATCTTAACAGGCAGTTTCTTATGCAGGAACACGATATGGAAAAAGTGCTGTTAAAAGCCTTCCTTGAAATTGACAAAGCATTTGCAAGACATGCTCACCTTTCTGTTGACAGTAGGTACAATGTACATTCTGGAATTTCCATGATGAATGAATGAGAACTACAGTAGTTGATTTCATCCAGTATATTCTAATGTAATTTAAAGGAAGACTATAGGTGTATATACATATTTTATTTATATATATGGCGCATCAGCTGACGCAAGTTTGTACAAACTATGTAACTAAACGTATCCATTTTAACTTTAGTGAAGGTAATCACCCTTCGTTGCTTACATACTTGTTTGATCGTGATATCTAATTAATATTTTTTAATAGTTGAGTGCTGGAGACTTTTGTGTAATGTATTAATTGCCGGTACTCCTTTGCACCGCATCTGAAAGTAATTTAAATAAAAAGGTTTGAGCTGCATATCTTGTATTTTGTATATATATATATATATATATATATTATATATAATATTAGACATTAAGCCTGTTACAATACAGCACTAGAAGCCCGAGTGCCTCCATCCTCCATGTCCCAAGGCCACAGTTTCCTCTAGTGTCCCAGACCCAGGTCCCCCCTCTGTCCCGACCCAGGGTCCCCACTCTGTCCCAGACCCAGCCCCCCCGTCCAGACCCAGCCCCCCTCTGTCCCAGACCCAGCCCCCCACTCTGTCCCAGACCCAGGCCCCCCACCCTGTCCCCAGACCCAGCCCCCCCTGTCCCAGACCCAGGGCCCACCTCTCTCCCAGACCCAGCCCCCCTCTCTTCCAGACCCAGGTGCCCCCCCCCTGTCCCAACCCAGGGCCCACCTCTCTCCCAGACCAGACCCCCTCTGTTCCAGACCCAGGGTCCCCCCCTCTCAGACCCGGACCCCCCACTCTGTCCCAGACCCAGGTCCCCACCCCCTCTGTCCCAGGACCCCCCCTGTCACAGATCCAGAGTCCCCTACTCTGTCCCAGACCAGGGTCCCCCTCTGTCCCAGCACCCAGCCCCCCCTCTGTCCCAGACCCAGGGGCCCCTCCTCTGCCCAGACCCAGGGCCCCCCCATCTGTCCCAGACCCCAGGTCCCCCACTGTCCCAGACCAGGGTCCCCCCTCTGTCCCAGACCCAGGTCCCCCCACTCTGTCCCAACCCAGGTCTCCACTCTGTCCCCCAGACCCAGGGTCCCCCACTCTGTCCCAGACCCAGGCCCTCCCCTTGTCCCACCCCAGACCCAGGGCCCCCTCTGTCCCAGACCCAGGTTCCCCACGCTTCCCAGACCCATCCCCCCCTGTCCCAGACCCAGGGCCCCTACTCTCCCAGACCCACCCCTCTCTTCCAGACCCAGGGTCCCCCCCTCTCCCAGACCCAGGACCCCCCCTCTGCCCCCAGACCCAAGCCCACCCCCCTCTGTCCCAGACCCCAGTACCCCCACTCTGTCACAGATCCAGAGTCCCCTCCCTCTAGTGGTCCCCATCTGTCCCAGACCCAGGGCCCCTCCTCCCCCACCCCTCTGTCCCAGACCCAGGGCCCCCCACTCTGTCCAGACCCAGGGCCCCCCCTCTGTCCCAGACCCAGGCCCCCCTCTGTCACAGATCCAGGTCCCCCCTGTCCCAGACCCAGGGCCCCTCCTCTGTCCCAGACCCAGGTTCCCTCACTCTGTCCCAGACCCAGGGCCCCCCACTCTGTTCCAGACCCAGGTCACACCACCTCTGTCCCAGACCCAGGAGATAGAGTTACATGACATTACAGCAGTGTCATCTGTCCCCAGCCTCTCCTTCCCAACCCAGCATGATCTCCTTCAGTAAACTTTTTTTTAACACTCACTGTGTTGTGAAGTTCCTAGTCAGGAATCTCAGGATCGGATGTCTGGATCTTGCATCCCCTCCCCAGAGGGGAGGACCCAGAGCCGCACCGCCCACAAATCTCTCAAATGCTTTCCTAAGGATATCAATAGATCCCTAGCTGTAGCCTGTGGTGAGCTTGTAGCCACTAAATTTTTTTGATTTACAGTGAGTCAATACCTTCGCGAGGTACCTACCGGACAAGACGCACAGCTGCAAAAGTGAACATTTAACATTATAACTTGTATTCCATTACCAAGTCCTTCCTCTCGGTGTCAACGTTAACCCTACATTACCATACCGGTTACAGAGCAAACCCAATTAATTGTTTCTATAAAGTGCTGAGTGCAAAAATATTATTAACATGTGTCATACATTTACTGTGGCTAATATCGATATAAATATTAATATAATATAAAATAAGCATAAAATATAGTGATATATTCATATAAAAAAACATAAAATACAAGATACAAAAACAGTGCTTATTGTCTTAAACAATACATTAAGTGCAAGTGACAGTAATTTTAACTAAATTAAATATAATATACCTAAATAGTGATTGTGTAAATGAAACTGCATGATATTTTTTTTTGTAACCTCTTTTTTTAGACATTACAGATTTGTTTTTCTTTCTTCTGAATCTTTTAGCTTTACGTTTAAGCTGTGGAACCACTGCGACTGTGGCCTTGTTGCGTGATGGTATTGAGCTTGCTGTGGCAAGTGTTGGAGACAGCCGTGCGTTGCTATGCCGGAAAGGAAAGGCCTTAAAGCTCACCACTGACCACACACCTGATCGAAAAGAAGAAAAACTAAGGTACAGTAACATCCTAAACAGATTAAACCACATTGACTGAGAGAATATTTATAGTTTTAATGACACGTTAAATGACCTGTGCCAATATAAAGATGTTTAGTGTATCTTTAAGATAGATATTGAGAAAGCTGTATGTGCTTTAAAAAAAGTAATGAAAAAAATAATAAACTTTAGGCTTTGAAGGCTAGAAGTGCTGTACATAACACACAGAATTTACTGACCTATAGATTAATTGGTAGTATGTACCGATTTTTAAGCTGTAGAGATGCTCAGTAGCGCTGAATTTCCCATGGTGCTTAGTTCCTTATGAAACGTTAAACATTTTAATTTCTTTACCCACATTTGTAATTTTTCTAATGCATGCTGAAGGCTGCTTTCAGACGAAAGGAAAATGTCGTTTGCCGAAAATTTCCCGAGCTGTTCCTTGATGTTTGCCTAAAGAGGAATGCTACATGTAGCCTTGTGTGAACTTGCACCTTTTGGCAGGGCCCCCTCTCTAATGAGGCAATGTGAGGCAAAAACCTCAGACGGGACATTAAGAGAGGCAGAAGCCAGGCCATTAAATTTTTATTTTATTTTTTTAAGCCAAAACAGACAAGACAGACTGACTTTCTTCCAAGATGTAGATGTATTTTCCTGCCTCTACAATACACACTCTGAGACTCACAGTAACTCAAGAGACTCAGAGAAGCAATCCATTGCGGCGCCTGTATTCCTCTCTGTGTTCACTACTTGCTGTCTATCATTGTCGGGCGGTAAGGAAGTAAGGAATATGGGCGCCATGCCGGATTGCTTCTTTGAGTCTCTCGAGTGGAGTGTCTGTGAGTGTGTACTGCAGTAGATGAAGGAATCTCTTGGAGGAAATCACTTACCAGATTGTAGAGCGGGAGATTGTAGTGCCTCTGTACTCGTTAGCATTTGTCCTTGTGTGCTGTGCTTTCCCCCAAGCGAGATCCACTAAAGTCCCGCACTAACTACAAACAATCCAAGCAATGGGGTTCAGCCACTCCGGAAACAAGTCTAGTCTAGTCACATGACCACATCAAACTTTATTCAAAGAAACAGTGAATCGAAACAAAACTCACATGATGATCGGTGTACACCAACAGTAAAATTCTGAGAAAAAGAGAGTAAAGAGACTCTGATGAAGCGGTGTGGTTGCCGTGAAACCCGTCAGACCATCTAACGTCTCTCCCCTTTGTACAGTTTTACTGTTGGTGTACACCGATCTTTATGTGAGCTTTGTTTCGATTCACTGTTTCTATGAATAAAGTTTGATGTGGTCATGTGACTAGACTGGAGTCCCGTGTTTCCAGAGCGGCCGAACCCCATTGCTTGGATTATCTTTCGGAGGAAAGTCAGTGTCTTCTCAGTCAGTCTGACAGTGTCTAAAGGTGAGAAGATGGAGGGGGGGGTCTGCTGTGTCTTAGGGGGTGCTGAGATGGGGGTATGCCGCATGGGGCGATGAGAATGTTTATTAATAAATGTTGTCCCAGTAATATGTGCTCTAGCTAAATGCGTTTCTAGAACTTGTGCTGTTTTTTATTTTTCTTGATGATTTCATGTTGAATACTTGAACTGTAGAGGTTAAAGGGCAAATCACAAAAAAAGTGATGACACTACTTAAAGCAATCTGTATAAAATGGCTGTAAATTACTATAAAATGAGTTTAAGTACTAGTTTTATATATTAGTATGAGCAAAAAAAAACGAGTTCTTTGTTGGTTAACCTGTGGCACTCCAGCAGCTGTTGGGACATGTTAGGGGGTTATAGTTTTTAAAAATCTGGAGTGCTGCGGGTTAGCCAACAAGGACATATTAGGAACAACATGGCAGTGATAACCCAAGCAGTTTGATAATTCTCCTCTCCATACAATAAAACATAAGTCTGTATGTATTATCTCTTTCACATACTTAAGAGCATCACAAGTTCCTGAAAGTCCATCCCACTTCTGGACAAGCCCCAAACCCACTTCCGAACAAAGCCACACCGCTTCCAGACAAAGCAGCACCCCTTCTGGACAAAGCCAAACCCCTTCCAGTGGCACAGCATGCTATGTTAAGGGGGTGGTGGCATTTGGAATTTTGGCTCAGGTGCCAAAAATTCTAGAAAAGCCCCTGCCTTTTGACCTCTTCTTGAGAATATTCCAAACTTCTTAACTATACTGGACTGGGTTCAATAGAATCTTTTAACATACAGTGATGCTTTGTAACAAACGCTTGTGCAATAGCTTGTGCATGTGTGAGAAGCATAACAGTGTGTGTCTGTAAGGAAATAAGGCACATGGCCAACATGTTAATAAGGTGAATTTCCCAACAGCCGAACAAGTAATTATTTTTAAATCAAGGTTCCTTGTTTTCTGATTGTTTGGAGACTTAAGTTGTCCTTTTTTTAAAAAAATAAATGAATACCCCCCTCTTGGGGGGTAAAAATGTCCCTTTAACCAGCTTATTTATTTACTTAACACAGCATTGCTCATTTAAAGGAAAACTATTGTGTATATAAAGTTTATTTAAAAAGCAGTTAAACTGAAAAGTACTTAGGACAGGGATATAGGATTGGTAATTCCTACCTACTAATATTATTTCTGTAAGGAGCACCAGCCCAAAGAATACTGATTCTGCCAGTCTTCCTCCTGGCTTCAGCACTATCTTTAATACAGGAATAGTCCAGGATTGGCCTGGCAAATAAAAACTGCTGGTGCTGCAGCTCCTTAACTAAATAATATTGTGAGATAGGAATAATCAATCCTACCTCCCTGCCCCAGGTACTTTCCATTTTTAAAAAGTACATTTTTTGAGTATAGATATCCTTTAAGTAGAGAGTTCAACTTTTTAAAATCATTATTTTAAACACCGATTACCATTGGACTTTGCTGTATAAAATTTCACAAACACAATCTAACATTACAGTGTCAGAGGCTACACTGGATAGTTCACTCGAATTTGAAAACAAACTGTAATTTAAATAAGGTCCTTAGCGTAACACTTTATGACATCATTTAATCTCATATTAAATACAATAGAATATATTATTGGATGTTTGTGCATACTGAAAAGACAAATTTTGTTTGTCAATAGGGTTAGAAGGAGTGGTGGCTTTGTTACATGGAACACGTTAGGGCAGCCCAATGTGAATGGCAGGCTTGCTATGACCAGAAGTATAGGGGACATGGATCTAAAACCTATGGGAGTTATAGCTGAACCAGAAACCAAACGGCTAATGGTAAGAAATGTTATCCTTTGTGATTCTCAGCCCTTGAATTTATTTATTTTGACAATAAGTAAAATTGTGCCATTTTTCAGATATGAGACACGGTTTCCATGAGTATTAAGTGTCAACATTACAGAGCATTCCTCTCCATGGGACAGTTCATGGGCCACTTGCTTTTTTTGTGTGGAGTATCAACTGAGTTTTATTTTTTACTGTATAAGCATTCTAGCCACATTGTACCACAAAATAATTAGGTGCTGTGATGTGAAAATATTAACAGTGAAGTTCCCAGAACAGAACATCATTGGTGGTATCTTGGAAGCTTATCAGTGTATGGTATGGAAATATCCAGAGACTGGCCTATTCAGAGAAATCTGTGATGTTTGGGACCAGGTTTGAAGGAATGATTTGTGGAAAACGGACCGAACTTTATGAAGTTCGTCCATCTCTACTAACGATGGCCATACAGATGTTACAGCAGATTTAACATTTGATCCATGTACTGCGCCAGCGGTTCATACCTGGCTGGATAGCAATTTATGATTGACGTTACATCTGTCAAATCATTTATAAAGTGATATGGCCTACAGATTTTGTTGCATTGGGTCTTTGGGGGAAGTAATAGTGATTGATATGATGGTTTAATATAAAGAGAATACTCTTTAAGTCTGTAACCTTTGTTACTAGACAAATTCCATTAGAATATCCTAGTAGAATAAAGGGATGGGTGGTTTTTTAACAGTCATATCACTAAAGGTTGAATAGGAAGCAAAATTAATTAATTGTATTGTCATTGCCATCATGTTTACATCACTATTAGATTGACAGTTTTAGATGATATATACAGTTTATTTTTATTTGATTTACAGATTCACCATGCAGATGATGGTTTCCTGGTACTGACTAGTGATGGCATTAACTTTATTGTAAATAGCCAGGAGATCTGTGATATTATTAACCAGTGTCATGACCCCACTGAAGCAGCACAAGTACTGACGGAGCAGGTAACCCCATGGCTTCTGCCTATTGGAAGATTTGAAGTTTATGGATAAAAAGACTAAAAAGTGGGGAAAAGGGTTTCCCCCAAAATTTAAATGGAAATCTAGAAAACCCAGCCTCCTCTTTTGAAACTCCTGCACGCTAGCTCCAAAGCTACTAGTGCAGTACGTGGCAGCTCTCCCGCAGCTTCGCCCATCTGTATGTGCACGTATAGTCTAGATAGAAGGGTCTATCAAAAGGTTGGACTGTTTCAGTGAGAGTAGCTGTCACATTCTGCACTAAGGGATAGCTAGAGATTGTAACTCTTCCCTTCTTGGGATTTATACATTTTATGTGTCATTTTGGCAGAAAATATTCCCCACTTTACACACCCTTTAAAATAAAATAATCTATATAAATGTATTTATAAAGGCTCGTACATACGCACTCCGAGCAACGAACCCCGGATCAATGAACGACCCCCGACCGAACGCATACACACGGATCATTCTCAGCTGAAACGGCCGTTCGTCGTGGGTAGCGGTTGGTGTCAGGAGTCGTTGCTCAGCCCCACATCTTGCATGTGTACAAACCTTAAAGGGCAATTATAGTGAGAAAATTGTTTTTTTTTAATTCCTTCTAATGTATCCTAAAAGTCATCCCAACCACCAGGGTACCTTTAGTTTCTTTAAATTCTACATAGTCCCCGAGATATAAGCCTTTGAATATGCTGTGATTTGTAGGAGCTGCTACACCTCATCTGTCACTCTCAAAGGCACACACCCACACAATCCAAAGCTCCCCTGCAGTACTGTAACACACTCTCTCACCCACACTATATGTACCATGTGCAATATATAGTCAAATGCTGTAGTGCTAAACACAATTAATAAACCATTAACCCAGCAATATGAGCATAACACACTATAAAACAGCCCCTCCCCCCCAAAAAAAATCTTATATACATACAAAACCAGTGACTCAAATGGAACACTAATACAGTAATACAGACTATATACCAAACAAGACACACAGTGCAATCTATGAAATATATAGACTAAAGCAACTGAAATGTAACAGGACAACAAGCAGTGTCACTGTGTTTGTGAAGGTCTCACTACAAGCTGCTGTTACACTGACTCTCTCTTCAGTGATTTTATGATCTCAGCTAAGCAGGGGGAGAGATATGAACTTTAGGTAAAAAGTAAATAACAATTAGCAAAGTTAGAGAACAGGCAGAGTTCAGTAACTTACTTGTAAAGAATCTCAGCACCACTTGTCCTCCTCTCTCCCCCTCTGCCCCTCCCTTCAGCATATTGCTACTTTATTCCACACTTTGATTGCTTGCAGTCTAGCTCTGGAAGGGTGGGGTCAACAGGATGTCAGCACATCATTTAAAGTCCTTTCAACTGACAATGCTCGGACTCAGTATACAGCCCGTCACTGCTTGAGGGGGACTAGACAGAGAGGGGAGGGGGACTACACAGCTTGGTACAAACTTCTGCAGAAACGAAGCCACACAGAAACATGGAAGTAAGGCAGCTTATATAAGTGATCTATTACATTGTATACAGACAAAGTTTTTTTTCCACTATAGTTGCCCTTTAAAACGTACTGTTGCTATGTATCACTTTATACAGCGCAGACACTATTTTCTTCTACAAATAAAGTAATCTCTCTAGTTTATTCCAGACCATGGGCAAGGCTAGAAACAAAGACAAAAAAAGACTGATCAGTGATAGACTGAGAGAAGAGTTTATTGGCTAATTACAGTTAGTGCAGGGGACATAGGCAACATATCTCCCAACATAAAAGTAACTTCACCTTTGATGTAGCTTATTTGCATCCCGCCCCTGGACCACTTAACTCCTCCCCAGACGTGGACCATTCTAGCTAACTTCCCTTACCCACATGATAGTTGAGGTTTGTACCGTGTTAGCCATAAGTAAGAGAATAAAAGTGTTGTGATACCTTGTGATACCTAGTTAGCCAATAAAAGGTATCACAACTCCACATGAAACAAAGATCTGCAGCCCGGGATAGGCCTTTTAAATCAGTATGTTTCTTTCTAAAAGCCTATACTATCAACACTATGCTATGTATATCAGAAAATAAAAGATTTTGGATGCTGATAAATTAAAGCCTGTTTAGCAATAATAGGCTAGTTTCTATTTTTAAACTAATGTTTTGTGAATTTTAGGGTTACAGTTACTGGTTATTTATAAATACTGCTCTATCAAATTGTTGTTACTTAGTGGAAAGCAGAACAGTGATGATTACCGTAATTTATTGTTTTCAATTCAGCTGCTCTTTAGGGCAGTGTGAATATTACAGTTTTAGGGTTTTGGGGGCTCTCTACATATATATAAAATATCATTTTGGAGTGGACAAAACTAAGCTATAATTCTCAGGGATACAGGAGCCAAGCTCATACTGCATACCTATCCACGATCCTGATGGTGGCTGTCACTGCTTCCAATTTGCCTCCAGCACACCCCCTATATGCTCACGATGCAGCAAATATCTTTTGAACAGGCACGTGCTTGCATGGGGAAGCATCGGAGGGTCGCTGATAAGTTAGTAGTGAGAGCTCAGCTTAGACGTTAATATGGGAGGTAGGAGCAAGTGCCCCTTTCTCCATGAGAATTATTTCATTTTTTTTTTATTTTTTTTTTTATTACCATTTAAAACTTTTTACTGGACATTACTTAAGCTGTGTACACACAATGCGATATTTTGTCCCGATCGACTGATAGTTAAGTGTATCCTTCCATTAGGCCAAAATAATTGCATGGGTTTTCGTCCCCGACCGGCCATTCATTCATCCGCATTGGACGAATTGTCTATCGGACGCGTCCCAAAACCACGGTTGATTGTGCGGATTATGGACCACAAGCTTGGTTGCGCAAAACTGTTGGACGAGACTAAGTTTGGCACGACTGACAATCCTTGCCGGTCGGAAGAGCCAAACGGTCGTTTTCTTGGTGTGTACCATGCCTTATTGTCAAGATAGAACCAGTTAAACATTAGCAGATCTGTCATCTCGGATGTAGGGTCTTTGTATTACGAGATATCTGAATCAGCACTTTGTCCTATTTCACAGGCTATACAATATGGATCAGAAGATAACAGCACTGCTCTTATTGTCCCATTTGGGTCCTGGGGGAAACACAAAAACACAGAAACCAGCTTTTCCTTCAGTCGTGGCTTTGCTTCAAGTGGAAGATGGGCTTGATTTTTTTCTGTATTACTAGTTATAAATTTGCTAATATATTGTATTTCATGCATTTTTTGTTGCCATCTATGGCTGTCCTTGAATCTTTGAAAGGACGTTTAATTGTTGATTTTTTTTAAAAAGGACAGAAACTGTGCTAAATATAGGTGGTGAACTATACAGAACCTCAGTGAAGCATGATCACCTACTGTTTGGTGTCATTGTATTGTAAATAGCCATGTGGGAATTTCATGTAAATTAAAAGAAAACATGCACTGTTAGTATAATTCTCACATGATGGGTAGAGACTATGCTGTACTTGCTCTGTCACTAATCTGTCACTTATTATTTGCAGTATTCCGTTTTATCTTGGGGACCAGGAACATCCATGTCTGGAAGGATCCAGTTTTCCCAAAGGAAAATCAGTGGCATATAATAATATTTTTTGGAACCCCATGATGCCTTAATCTGCCATTGTTTTGATTGCATATCATTTTGATATGAAATTATTATTTAGAATTGTTTCCACTAAAGCTAGGTACACACTATACAATCCTTGCTCCTTACCGACCAATCAAGACTTTCAACCGGTTGGCCAGAACAAAGGACTGTCGGTCGTGGCAAAAGTAAATAGAGGACCGAACGATCGGTTGTGATTTTATGACCTGTCTGATCATTCATTTGTTCGTCCAATTTGGACAAGCGAATGGTTGGCGATCGGTCTAGACCACAGAAATCCACCATTTAAAGGGTATCTCCACTCGTTTTTATAAGTTTTGTGAATCCAGTTCTATTGAAGAACGGGAGGTAAAGGAGCTGTGCCTTACCTTCCGTTCTTCAATAGAAACACACAGGAGCCAGGAGACAAGGTAAGAAACTTACCCGCTCGCTCGCTCCCCCGGCGTTCTGAAGGTCCCGACGGACCTTGTCTTCTATGCGCATAGAAGACAAGGTCCGTCGGGACCTGTCAGACTACGCTCCGGGGGAGCGAGCGAGCGGGTAAGTTTCTTACCTTGTCTCCTGGCTCCTGTGTGTTCTATTGAAGAACGGAAGGTAAGGCACAACTCCTTTACCTCCCGTTCTTCAATAGAACTGGATTCACAAAACGAGTGGAGATACCCTTTAATAATTGGGCCCGACCGACCAAAACACTGAAATGTCGGTAGAATTATTGTATCGTGTGTACCTAGCTTAACTACAGTAACACTATACTAAGGCATCTGTCCAGCATTGCCACATTAGTCAGAAAACCTATGGTATTCACCCTACAATGTAGTTTGTACAGCCATATGCACTACTGCAGGAACACTGGTATACTCATCCTAGATTTGTCAGTATTGAAATATGCACAGTGGCAAACACTGCCCAGAGTGGATAGTATTTTGTCAGGCTAAATAAAATTCTGATAATAGAATGCTATTCATTGTTTATAACAGTGTGTCTTTTTGTATGTGCAGGATTTTAATGGAAATCTATCCTTCACTCCCTTTAGACTAGACCAGTGGTTCTCAAACTTTTTTTACACCAAGCAAAGCAAATTTCTGTCCGTGGCACATGTACACTTTAATTCTGGGCCCATAATTGCCGTACACTGTACAGTGTATATTCATTTTGCATTTAAATGTAAAATTGACTATACTAAAAAATTCAAATCTGGCAAAAATATATTAACTACCAGACTGGTACCAGACTACCCCAATGCACAGTCTGACAAACCCCGAGTAAGACTGAACAATGTATAAATAGACGAATTGTATTATTTAATTGCCAAAATGCAGGTGTGAATGTAAAAATGTAAAATGTTTTGTTGCATAAATACTGTAATTAACAAGCTGAAAAACAAAGCTCCACCATCCAGTAGGCTATAGGGCATTATTTCTATACCCAAAACTGTTTAGATATTATGAGCAGGGCATTCCAAAAACTTATTTGCAAGTTGTAAAAACTGGCAGCTGCAGAATAGCATGTATCCTCAACCCTCCACATCTTGGGCCCTACTGTATTTGTAAATGTGATATCGCGCGTTATCGATAATTTATGGCTGCGGTCATACATTTAAGCGAACGTTTGTTATTTAACAAACGTTCGGTCATAAAATACCATGCGGTAGTACATACCGCAATGGTATTCTATGAGGATAGTAAATCTACGATCGTGTTATCGTAGATTTATGATTGTTATCAGTAATTTACGATTGTTACCGTTAATTAACAATAACAAGCGTAAATTTACGATTGCTAAACCAATTGGAAATTAACCCCTTGTCTATAGGTACGGTATATGAATAGTGATTTTATTAGTGGGACAAACCCAGTTTTCAGAATTGCTTAAAGGACAACAATACCCAAAAAAACATCTCCCCCATTACATGTCCACACTTCCAGCAGCTGAAATCACTTACTCTCATTTACAACTGTGCTGCACTCCCTTAGATATCACACAGCAAAGATGAGGGCTAACAGCCCACCTCCTAGATGGCCCAGGGCCATCGTTAACATATCACTTGTCATTGGCTGGTGGGAATGTCTGTTACAACCTCTCTCCTCCTTCTCTGCCAGTCAATCAAACTTTAACTGTCCTGTTGCTAGAATACAGCCTATGTAATCAACCTAATCAAGGGTGGGTGGGTACAGGAGTGTTTTCTCGCATTCTTGCTCTGAGTGACAGTTAGAGGAAAACAGAATCGTTACGCCCCCCCCTCACAGCATGGCTAATTGAAGGCAGAGAGGCTCGAAATCAGGAAAAAAAATGTATAGGGAGGGCTACATACCATTACTCTTTTTAAATCAGTTTTTTTTTAAAAATGCATTGAAGAAATACAGTTATCCTTTAAGTATCATTAGATTTTCTTTAAATAAGTTAGTAAAAATATAACCCAGGCGGGTGTTTCTCCCACAACTACTTGTGGGTCAGTATTTACATTTTATGCAACAATTACATCAAAAAAACTGTATTTGTTATTATTCAATGCAATAAAATACCTTTGATGAAATGGCATTGTTATTCAGGTTTATAATCTACCATTCTAAACGTAAATGAAAATGCATTGTTGTTGGTTGTCAATCTAAAATCAGGCCCTTTTTTTCATCTTATCTGTCTATTTAACATGACCGTGATAAGGACAAATATTCTAATTTCATAGATCACTCCAGTCTTGAAAGTTGATAGAAGAGTTTATTTTTTGCATATGCATAATAACACATGCCAAATAGCTTGCACAGACCCCATTCTTATCCCTAAACTTAACCAAACAATAACATATAGAGGAGGGCATTGCACTCCAGACTTCAAGTTACCTTGTATAGCAATCTGTCACCTTACACAACTTTAACAAGAAACATGTTGTCCACTTATGACTAGAGATCAAGGGGTCCATGTCATGCCATATCTACACACAGTTATAAGTCATTCTAAAAAAAATACAGTTATAACATTGATAAATTTTCATTCCATAATAGACATTAAGCCTGTTAAAATAACGGGCGCTAGAAGCCCAGAGTGTCTCTTTAGTGTCCCAAGGCCAAAGACCCCCTCCTCCATGTCCCAAGGCCATAGCCCCCCTCCTTCATGTCCCAAGGTCATAGGCCCCTTCCTCTATATTCCAAGGCCAGAGTCCCCCCTGTCCCAAATCCAGGGTCCCCCCTTTTGTCCCAAATCCAGACAACCCCCGTCCAAAATTCAGACACCCCCCCTCTGTCCCAAATACAGGCCCCCACCTTCTGTCCCAAATCCAGGGTTTCCCCGTGTCCTAAATCCAGGTTCCCCTCTCTGTCCCAAATCCAGGGTCCCCCCATTTGTCCCAAATACAGGGTCCCACCTCTGTACCAAATCCAGGGTCCCCCTGTCCAAAATCTAGGTTCCCCCCCCCATCCCAAATCCCGACCCCCCCCCCCCCACCCCAAACCCCACCCCCCCCCCCCCCACCTTCTGTCCAAAATCCAGGGCCCCTGGGTTCTGCCTCTGTTTCCTGTGTTACTCCCTCTAGTGGTGAGTCAATAGGAACTGCAGAGACAATCTTACCATCTCCCTCTAGTGGTGAGTCCATAGAAAATGCTGTGACACACACACGGACCACAGCACAGACGCAGCAGTTAGGCTTTTATTATATAGGATTAACAGTCCAATGCCTGGACCATTCATTTTGTGATCAAATATTCATGGGAACATCAAAGGAACTTTGACAGGTAAGCCTACTAGTATATGGCTTGAATTAGACATATTTTACTAACATACTACTGTAAATACATGACATACACGTAGTCTTGCGAATAGCATGGGTATATAAAATTTCTTGCTCAATTTCTTGTACATTCTTTAAGATCAAACTAATTTACCGGTTCATTGATATATGTTACTGTTCCCCTCTATCCATTGTGTAAACAAAATAAATTATTTCCTACATGAATTCTCTTGGTATTTATTAAACTCAAAAGATAGTACCGGTATAGTACCGTATATACTCGAATATAAGCTGAGGTTTTAAGGTTTTAAAATTAGTCTAAAAACCTTACCTTGGCTTATATTCGGGTCAAAGCGCAAATCCCGATCACGGCCGGGAGAGAGGAACAATAGAGCCGGAAGAGCAGGAACAGGCATGCGCACGTAAGTGCAGTTACAGAAGGAGCATACGGTAACAAAGGGGGGACCTGGTGAAAGGGCAAGAATGGCACTTTGCTGTGACATGTACCTCACTTACTATCCTCCCCTTACCGTACTATGCAGTGATGTGTTGGATTCCAGCACTGTGAAGTGGTTGTATATAGGGACTGTGACAGACTTGGCATGAGGTAAGCTACCGTTCTAATGAAGTCCTGGAGCTCTTTCCCCAATATTATTGTTAAGGTTGTGTGTACTGGGCTTAGAGGTAGGGCAGGAGCATTTGTGGTCCAAGTTTGTTTAACTTTGCAATCCAGATGTTTAGAAAACTACAACCCCCAGCAACCAAAGCATGCTGGGAGTTGTAGTTTCCAAACATCTGGAGTGCCAAGGAATTGGCTGTTACTGGATCTATTATATTGACACCTATACAGTTAATTCTACAACTGTATGGAAATTCTGTTTATTACTGTTTAAAAGGGTCCATTTAAGGGGCAACTAAAGCCTCAAAACAGTACAGAATCAGAAGGCAGTAGTGGTGATAATTTCTACCCTCGACTTATACTCGAGTCAATCAGTTTTTACAAATTTTTCAGGTAAAAATAGGTACCTCGACTTATACTCGGATCGACTTATACTCGAGTATATATGGTATATCTATATAGTATCTAACTAAATGTTAGAAGACAGTATAATTCCGTTTTAGATGGTGGGTAGATGCATTTTAGATTGTATGTAAAATGACCTTTTTATTTTGTGATCCTTTTGGCAGTTTCTCTTGTCCTGCAAGGGTCTAATTTTCCAGACCTGCACCTAACCCAACCCGAAAAATCTGTACCTGCACCCAACCTGCTTTTCTATCCGCTTCAAACCCGCAACCTGATCCACAAATTTCGGACCCGAAACACGACCCGCTTTTAGTCTTTACTCCTAAAATTTGTACAGGGAAGTTAAAAAATTGTCTAAAACTTGAAATAAATGTTTTATTCATAACCAAAAATGTTCATAGAAACAAACCGACCATACACTAAAATATATAGCAGGGGTCTTCAACTTGCAGTTATCCAAATGTCTGAAAACTACAACTCCCAGCATTCTCTGGATGCCATCTGATATTGTAAGTGCGGCAGTGGAATACTGGGAGTTATATTTTTCAAACAAATGTTGGCCCACAGGTAGGACATCCCTGGTATAGAGTACAAAATACACTTTAAATAATATATCTCTACTGTCCCCAACTATCTAACCATTGGCATCTACATTGGCCTCTACTGTCCCCAACTTCTACCTACTGTAGCCATGGGCCACAGCTCATTTTAAATTTTGCATCTGCAACTATTTTGTTGTTGATTTGTGACAGGGATAAGTAACCAGTAGTTATCCAGACTCCCAGTATTCACTCTATAGCCAAGAAATGATAGGAGTTATAGTTTTCAAACATCTGGAGATCTACTTGTTACCTATCTATGATTTTTTAACTATGTCCTGCAGAATATACATTTTAATCTCCACCCACTGTGTAAACTTGCATTATGGGAGACAGTAAAGTTACAATGAGCATGTACCATAACAGAGGATTATAGGTAGGGAGCAGGTGGAGCTGCAGTGAAATATCTACACCTTTATATGGGTGTAGATATTTACATATGCTATGTTTTGAAAACTATAACCCAGCATTCTGCTGCAGACAGGGACAAACACTTAGGGCTAGGGCACACTGCTGCGCATTTTATTGCGCTTGCGATTTGCGTTCCGCATTTAAAATCGCAATCGCATGCGTTTTTCAATAGTTAAAGAAAAAACGCATTTGCGCAACAGCAGCGAAATCGCAAATGAAATCGCATGCGATTGCGTTTGCGCTGCAGTGTAGCCATGCCCATACTCCTACTTTTTTTGACATAAAGGTACTACCACACTCTCACATGGACAGGCACTCACACACATACTCCCACTCTCTCAGACATATAGGTACTTAAAGGAACTACCACATTTTCTCACACAGACAGGCACTCACAAACTTTTTCTGACATGCAGGTACTCCCACACACTCTCTCACAGACAGGCAAACACACTCACATTCTCTTAGACATTAAGGTACTCCCACACCCTCTAACACAGAGAGGCACTCACACACACATTCCCACACTTCCTTTTTTTCAGACATATAGGTACTTCCACACTTTCACACACAGACACTTCCACACACTGACTTTCTCTAAGATATGCAGGTACTCTCAAACATTCTCTTACAAACAGGCACTCCTTCACTCTCTCAGACAATTTTTTAAAGATCCAACCCGAACCTGCATCCGAAATTCAACAAACCAAGAACCTTTCTAATCAAACTTGACCCATTCAAACTCACTGATCTGCCAAGATCCGCCCTTTCCTTTCTCGCTCCACTAATAAAATGCTCATGCATGCCCTTATAATCTACCATTTTGACTACTGTAACATTCTGCTTTGGACTCCCAGCCTGTTATCTCTTTTCTCCATGTTAAACTCGGATCATCTCACCCTCCTCCAAAAGAGGACCCGCAACCCTGATACTTCAGTCCATAAGGTGGCTTCCCATCAAACAAAGAATCATATTCAATACCCTTCTTTTAAATGCAGATACATAGAATATACACATTTTGCCACCCATATAGACAATTAACCACCCATCTGGGTTAAGAAAATGCCTTGTAATAAACACATATAGAGTACATGGAAAATGGGGTTAACATGAAGTTCACCAACTACTTTAATTAAGAAATGTATATAAAGGAATAGTGAAAAGGGGACTGACCGTAGAGTGTTCCGATTTACTTCATTCTATGTAATGTACTGAATAAAGACTTAGTTTTATGGAATTAGAGCCTCGATTCCAATTGGCGTGCACGCTCGCTTTTTGAATTTGGATGGACCCTTCTTTTAATCTTTAAATCTCTTTACTACTGCACCTCCCTACTTCTCACTTGGTCTATTATGCTCTTCTCTACAAACCCCCTATGAACACTGCTTCCTCCCGCCTTAAAGGGCATGTCCACCCCAAAACTATAATCCCCCCCACTACTGGCCCCACCATGTAGTGTAATAAAAATTCTGGCCTCACATACCAGCTCCCAAATGTTTTGGTTATCAGTAGCCCACCCCCCCAAAGGCTCAAAAACTGCCCACCAGGATAGTCCATATGGGACTCTGCCTCCTGTCTCCTCTCCGGGAGAAGTTTGGCATGCGCACTGCAGCCATTCTCCCCCTCCCTCTCCCTCCCTCTCCCTTCCGTTTTGCAATCCCTCCCCCAAGCATAGAAACCCTTGGCCATATATTAGGGTTCATTTCCCCAGCCCCAATCGCTGAAAGATTTTTAAGAAAGTCCCCCGAACTCTACTTACCTTCCCTCTCTCCCCCGGCATTCTGAGCAGCCAGCAGCCGCGTCCGTGATTGGCTGCCTCTCAGCCAATCACGGACGTGGCTGCCGGTCCCGTCCCCAGTGTCTTGCAAGCAGAAGGCCGGGCAGTGTGTCAGAGGAGAGAGGGAAGGTAAGTTAAGATCGGGGCACTTTCTTAAAATTATTTTATAGTGGTTGGGGCTGGGGGAAGGTATACTATCATATTTTTTATAAGGGTGGACATGCCCTTTAAACCATTCTCTCTTGCTGCTCCCTACCTTTGGAAGTCTTTCCCTCTCTCAATTTGCCAGGTGACATCCGTTAATACTTTTAAATCTATACTGTTGTCCTACCTTTCTGAGCATCATTACAACAAATGATTGTTAGCCATCTCAAGCTCTTTGTACACACCCACCCTTATATCTGTATGTTGTCCTACCCACTTATACTGTAAGTACTGTAAGGGCAGGGATCTCATTCCTAATGTGTCAAGGCATGCTGCACATATATCAATTTATCCATAATTTATGCGTGTATTCTTAACTTATGTATGAAATTGTATTTAATTTGTAATTATCTGTATAATTGCACTTATACCCTTGTTTATATACTCTGTATTTTATAATGTACAGCGCTGCTTACCAAAGTGGCACTTTATATAAGGGATAATACGCTACCTACAGTGAAATATAAGGATATTACGCTACCAAGGAGTTTCATGACCCTATAGAAGCACAAGGACGCATAAGGCCAGCCAAAAAAAAACAAACCACAGACACACTCTCCCCCTACCCTTCCATTGTCTCCCCCCTCCCTCTGTCATTTATATAGGAATGCCTGTTTAGTGTATAAATACCATTCCTATTAAAAAGAGAAAGAAGGACAGAACATTGTCTGTCAATAATAATCATAGCTTCCTACATAAATGACTAATACAGGGAGGAGAGAGACAGGGGAAGGGGCAGTGGAATACAGGAAGTCACTCAGTGACATCACCAAGTGACTGTAATATAGATTCTCGCCACTGCATCTCCCCATTGAAAATGCCTAGCCTTATGTATTATAACAATATATGCCACTGCAACTCCCCATTAAACATGCCTAGCCTTATGTATTATAAGTAAAATTATACATACATACATACTGTGGGTTAACTGAGTTGCAAATCTACCTCACAACATTTTAAAATGCAAAAGGGGGACACATCAGGAGATGTGTGCAATAGTGAATAGGTTACACCCATTTTAAAGACCATGTTGGAGAATGCAACCAAGGCATCTTGGGAGTTGTCATTTAAGATCTGAACTTACAAGGTTTTCCTTCGCTGCTACAGTATATAGGTTCTGGCACCAGCAGCCCCATAGAGGAAGTTTATCAGCCCCTGTCAGTACCTGTACACAGCAGTGAGACAGAGGGTAAAAATGCCCCACATGGACTCTCACAATCAGAAATGGGATCAGTATAACTTACAGTTACTCCCACCTGCTCTGCTATGGAGGATCACAGCACAGAAGAACTACAAGTTCAGGGAAGGGGTGGGAGGGGGCGGAGCTCTGCACTCTGTTAGCAACAACAGAACAAGATGGAGTAAAGCATTGTACTGTCCTGAACAATCTGTGACATTTGGAAGGTGTGCAATTAATAAAGATGATTACTTGATTCGCCACCAGATGGCAGCACACAGGTTAATTAACTTTAAAATGTAAAAAAACGGGGATAAGCAGGCATTTTCAAAGGTTGTAAAGTAGCCTATGCTTTTTTCCAGCTCCGTAAACATAAGTATACCAAGTCTCAGGAAAATTGTTGCAGCCGTTTGAAAGTTTTTCTGGAACATACAAACATACATACATACACATGCATACATACATTGATTGAATGGCACCCGGGCAGTTGTTCAGCAATAGGAGTTATATTACGATATATATATCCTTGTATTGCATATATACATATATTTTACAGAAGTACTACTGATCTGGTCAAACATTTATACAAACATAGAAAAGATAATCAATGCACATTCCTAGGCCCCATACAAAATCATATTATCTGCACACTGGCATACTTTATAAACAAAGGGGTTTTAGTATACATTACTGTGATCACATGAATGAAAAGCCTTCCAACCATGTCAAGGTAACACAGTCTGGATGGTCCTAGCTTCTAACCTTTTTTACTTCAGTTACCAGTAGCAAACTTTTGCATTTCTCATAGTTGTGCACTGGATCAATATAGCAGGCTCTCTCACTTCATATATATTAACATGCAATGCAAACGTTTTTAAACTGATCATAAGTTAAAAAAAATAGAGAACCAGTCCACTCTGGACCCATTCCCTCAGCAGACGAACCAACCTGTAGGAAGATGCAATTCCCTGGCTGCTGCATCCCCTAGCTTGCTAGACCAGGGGGTGAGATAAACATATTAAAGGGACAGTTCAATGGAAATGATCAATATTTGTTAAATTGTTAGTTTGTGTAATGCCTTCTTAGTTATTCTACATATTCTCTCCCATTTTGAAAAATCAGTTGATTTCATACCCTTTGCTGTTCCCTGCTGTTGACATTAGTGAGCTGACATTTCAGGTTCTAATGGTCCTTCTTCTTCCCAGGATGCACCACTTCCTTGGAATGTTCCTAACAGTTATTTCTACTGATTGGCTGCTGGATGGGTCAAACATGCTCAGATCTCTACTGAGCAACTGAATCAACCCAGGCGCTGGGTCAAGGGCAAGACCATAATGGTCTCTACTAGGGGTCCTGCAAACAGGAAGTCAGTATTTCGGTTGCATTTATACACAGACAAAATGCTGAATTGGCAGATTTAGGTCATTGATGAAAAAATACTGCTCTTTTTTCTGAAAAGTATATGTATTTGTACTGAACTTCTCCTTTAAAGAAATTAAAAGGAAAATATAAAACTGAAATTATTCTTATTCTTAAGAGATGACAGTGAAGAAAAGAAGCAATATAATTTCTTATCCTAAAACTGGGTAGGAAAAGGTAAGTATGCAGGGAGGCACATATAGATACTTACATGTTTCGCATGAGCATGTGTTGTTTTTCAAGACACTTTCTTTAGTGTCTTGAAAAACAACGCATTTCTTTTCTTTCGATTGAGATGGAAAAAGTAAGAAATGTAACTACAAGTTTATAAAAGCTCAGGTCACCTTAATAGATAAAGTTGTTGTTTTTTTGTTTTTTTTTTTATGTTGTCCTATATTTTCCATTATTAACTGTTAAAAAGGGGAGGGGGGGGGAATTGGCAGACATTCAGCTATTTGTTTTCATACTGTTAGGAGGAGACTAATAATTCAGTGAGTCAGTTTATGACTGTGCATTCAGCCAGAGCTCTAACCATTTCATTCGGATTGCTCTCTATTGGTACATCCAGGACCAATGTACTGCTGGGGTGATAACTGCTTTGGGCAGCTAGGTTTGTCTGAAGAGGAGAAAGGAGCGGTTCACTTTACCGAAAATAACTGCATTGAAAGGCCAGAATGTGTTCAGAAAGTGGCATGTGGAGAAAAGCACACACTTTTCTTAATGGAAGATGGCACCGTTCTATCTTGTGGACTGAATCATCACGGGCAGCTGTGCAGAAAGGGGAATACAAACAGTCTAGGTACAAGATTGCAACTTTATCCTAAAAAAGTTTTTTTTGTTTTAAAAACTGTTTAAAATGTTAAATCTTAAAATTAAAATATACTCTGCTAACTTGATTAAACGCTGGTATACATTAATAGATGATATTTTAGAGACCAGGGAGAATCATTATTGCTCCATTTGGCCTTGTGTCATACTTATTTTTTTATTAGTTAAGTTGTCAATATTGTATTGCATTTTTTATAGTAAGGCGACTGAAACGGTTAATTATTAAATCAGCTCATGTTTACAAACAGTAGACATTGTATTTGTGTCAGTTTTGGATCTATTTTTCTGCATCCCCTTGGGATACTAAATCCTGTTTTCCAATTTTGTTACAGAACAGAATAGTTTCGTTTCTCCTTTGATTTCAATCCCTTGTTGCAGCTTTCAGTTTCAGGTTCTCAGCTTGGGTGACTAATCTTGAAAGGTTTTAGTGGTCGAAGGTGAAACAGCATGTGCTGCTGGTAGAAATAAACCAACGTACAAGGTGCAGTGTATTTTATCCTTTGTGAACAGAAAAAACATTCTACAAACAAACAAACAAACAAACAAAAACAATCATTTTGAAAGGCATTGTTCTTTCTTATTGGAGTAAAGGATGATCTAATTATATGCAGTAATGCAATAATTTGCAACTTTGTACATATCTACATATTATTCCAATAGGTACTATGAGCAAGTTCCAGAGCTATAAAATATTTCTTCTAGTATTTCTTTTACTATGACTCTCCCATTACCATCTAGGTGGGTATCCTGTACATAAATATAAATATGAGTTACTACGGAGGAAGTTAACTTGTCCATAAAAATAACTATTAAGATGCTCTTTTAGTTGAAACAATTGGCTGGTGGTGAATTTTGGCAAAAAAAACAAAGCTGTTTCTATAGTAAATAGTCGCAGCCACTGTAAATCCCTTCTGCAAATATATTAGGAATGTCTTAAAGTCACATCAACCATTTTAATATAGGTTAGCACAACTATACAAGATTTTTACCTCTGGGTAACATAGTGTATTCTGTAATGGTTTGCGTTTGAAACTGAGATTTTACTGTAAATCCTGTAAAACAGATTTAAATTATAAATTATTTCATCAAGACCTTATTTTATAGGATGTGTGAGGTAGATTGTATGGTTTATTATCTGAAATTAACTAGTATTTGTCTTGTTAACGCTGTATTAATCTTTAATTCCATTGTTGCCACAAAGAACAAATCGGTTCGCTGGAGACTCATACCATAGTCGACATAAGCTGTGGGGCAAATCATTCAGTGGCTGTGTGTGACGAGGGCAATGTTTTTACCTGGGGTGATGGATCAAAAGGACAACTTGGCACAGGCAAATTCCCTTTAAAAAATATGACACCCAAGTAAGTAAAAACAAAAATTCTAAAGCCCACCCTGGGAGTGCTACCGGCCCCTTTGGTGGAGGAACGGAAATGAACGAAACATGTATGCCACCAATACAATTGTTACCTATACATTTTGCTATAGAATATTTATTCTCATTTATTCTCATGTAATATTTTATTGTGTATCTTTGCAGGAAAATAACTGGACTTTTCAACACAAAAATACTACAAGTGTCGTGTGGCAATTTCCATACAATTTCTCTTTCTGAAGGTAATTTACCCCTAGGGGTCTTTTTACCATGACACTTACATTGACATGCAGCCTGTCGGTATGGGGCAGGGTTGCCAGATCTCTGGGTCTAGTAGGGACACACTTAATAAATGTAATTATCAGGGCTGCACTGATTGCACTTACACAACTTTAATTCTAACTTAGCCATGCTGCATGTGTTTTTGATAAAGGTCTCTCTACCTAATTCACTAATATGGCATCTATGGTATGGGGATCTTTAAAGAAGAACTAAACTTACATTTTTTTAATCCTAATATGAAAGCATTTCTCCCCAGAACATTATAAGATCCTTTCTAGTAAGTTGTCTAGTAAGTTCCATGTGGTTGACAATACAACCCACAGCCCCCTCAAAAGAGCCATACCCCCTGAGACCCAGTATTCACTGTCTCTATGTACAGAGGGTTTTCTATACAGATGTCTCCACACCAATATAGAAGAACCTGAAAAGACTCTGAAAGCTGCTTGTTACCCTGCATTTTATTTACCAGTCAGTATGAGTTGCTGGAAGATGAACTGCAGAGTAACAAGCAGTTTTCAAAGTTTTAATTATACTGTTCCTAACAAAAGATAAAGCTTTTAAATGTACCTGAATTCTTTGGGGCACAACAGGATTGACCTAATATCGTTATGTGTATGGCCACCTTTAGAAATGGGCTGGTGTTTAGCAAATGGAATAAAAACATTTAATTAGTGAGCCTCATATTTTTGTAATTAGATTTGAGTACTATACTGATTTTCATGATGTGTAAAAAGAATCACACCTTTTCAAGAGGAATTAAAGGTTTAATGAGCCCCAACTTCCTTGGGGTGAAGAACTAACACACTACATTACCCCTGGGAATTCAGTAAATAGTAGAAAATACTACAAAATAGAATGGGCAATAACCAAGGCTATTTGTACAGGGGTACAGACTTTACACTTGTAAAGTCTGTATATAATTATTAGGGCAAGACCTCACTAGGGTATTTTCTGAGTATTTCCATGAGGGCTGTGCGTTGCGCTAGCGTGTGTGTTAGTGCATGCCAATGTAAAGTGTATGTGTAAGGCCCCACTATGTCCTCTGCCTTGCGATGAGCTTTTGCCCATTTTCACAGTGCATGTGATCACCATTTTTGGGTGCACATCGCATGCGCTGACATAGGACAATATCAAATGAACACAGCACAAGTGGACAGTAGTGTGCTCCGCATCCACTTATCTGCCGGCTGACATCACTACTCGGCACCTGTGACGTCAGGCGGCATATCAGTGGATGTGGAATGAGCGGCAGCCGCATTTCTGGGTTGAAGACTGCCCAGGCAAGTTAACACTGCACGGGGGGGGGGGGGGCGCTCGCGGGGTGTGTGTGTGAAAGTAATCCTATACAGTAACTCCCAATTCCTTGCTACTGCAGGTGTTTGGAAGCTACAACTCTGTTAAAAAGATTGTATTATGATTCTGTATTGTTTTGAGGCTTTAGTTGCCCTTTAAATGGACAGCAGAATTCCCATACAGTAATCCCATACAGTAGTCCCATGCAGTTATAGCCAAATCCAGTATGGCTCTTACTGTATAGGACTACTGTATGGGAATTCTGCTGTCCATTTAATGGGCAACGAAAGCCTCAGAACAATAGAGAATCAGAAGGCAGTAGTGGTTATAATTTCAACCCTTGACTTATACTCGAGTCAATCAGGTTTTACTACCTTTTCAGGTAAAATAGGTACCTCGGCTTATACTAGAGTATATAGGTATCTGAAAGTAAATGATACCTTCACTATCCAATATCCCAATAAAGCCCCTCAGACACTGACACAGATCTAGAATGACATCTCACTGAAATCCAGGGTGGTAAGACTATTTACTATATGAAGTTAGACAGGAAAAAGTGTTAAAATCTACTATTAACAAAGGAAGAACACTTTGGTGGTTGAAGAAAGATATAAGGTGAGTGAAAAATAGATGTTCATGCCCTTGAAAGTAAAATCTGAAAAGGCTGGTACTCATAGGATTTGTTTTTCTGAACATATCAGCAGATATTGGTTACAATTTTTGATCTATTCAGTAAATTTGGTCACACAATTTTGCCCGTAAATGATGACTAGATTACTACAACCCATTCCTGTGTGGTACGACTTCAATCCATCCTAAATTCTTCCTATCTGGCTCATTCATTTCTCTTCTCACTTCTCTAACACCTCTGCGCTCTATCCCTCCACTGTTTGCCCATCACAAAAAGGATCCAATTCAAGCTCCTTTAAAGCAATGTCCAATACAGTCCCTCCATATATCTCAGAGCTGATCCACAGATACTGTCCTAGATGCAACCTTCGCTCTGCAAATGATACCTTCCTCTCATCCTCCCTGGTCACCTCTTCCCATGCCCGCATTCAAGACTTAACTTGTGGCGCTCTTTACTCTGGAACTCCCTACGTCCATCATGCACCATCCCTTAACACCTTTAAATGTAACCTTACAACCCACCTCTTCAGGCAAGCATATAACCTGGCCTAGACACTACCCCACTTACTACCCAATATGATCCAACCTGCCTTTCACGCTCCACTGCCAATCTATTTACAGCCTACCGATTCCCATCGCCTTATGTCTCACCCCATATCCTCTAGTCTGTAAGCTCTTTGGGCAGGGTCCTCTCTCCTATTGTATCACGGTATTGCTGTAAGTAACTCATCACTCTGTTTACTTATATTATGTATTACCTATGTATGTAGTATGTATGTATAATGTGTATTACCCTGTATGTAATATATGTAGTTGTAAAGCGCCATGGAAGATGTTGGCGTTACATAAATCCATAAAAATAATAATAATGGCTGATTATGTGTATTTTAAAATGCACATGATTAATAGTTACAAAAAACTTGTGTATAGCTTTAAAGTGACACTAAACCGGTAAATTCATGTACCTTGCATCATAATCTGTTATTCACAGGGAGGTTAGATTGCCTATTCCTCCCTCCCTCAATAATAGAACGCCTGGGTTCCGGAGTTAAACTTACCTGTTGGTGCTCCACTGCAGGTTCTTACCAACAGATGGCACACTGTCCTGTCTGGCTCCTATCTTTTGCGCATACACCTCCTATATAAATATATATATATATATATATATATATATATATATTTATTTTTTATTATAAATATATCAATTTTGATTCTTTGCTTTTATAGGAAACACAGACCTAGATTTTTCATACACAAATTTAAAATAAAGAAAATATAAACATAACCTTAATAAAATACTAAAATTATAAACAAAACCACCAATTTTTATACTGCTAATTTCTTTATTTGTTTTTAAATATAAATAATAGTAGCATGCAGAAATATGTCTAATATGTAATAAAGTAGCTCTGAAGCCTCTCTGTTTATTTTCTCTTACAGATGGCAGAGTGTTTTCATGGGGACAGAATACTAATGGACAGCTTGGTTTAGGCACACAGATACCTGATCAAGCTAGTCCTCAATTTGTAAAATCGCTTAAAGGAATGCCTCTTGTTCAGGTTACTGCCGGTGGTTCCCAGAGTTTTGCTCTCTCCATGTTAGGAACTGTGTTCGCTTGGGGAAAGAATAATGCTGGACAGTTGGGTTTTAAAAGTGACCCAAAGAAAGGTAATACACCAACAGTTACAGTAGATAAAAAAAAAGATTTGTATAGTAGATGTAATATATTGAATAAAATCATAAAGGGGAAGAAGAAATGAACGGAAATTAAATAAAGACTTTTCCTTTAATATTGAAGTCCCTTAAAAAGATATAGTGTACTAGGTATAGTAACATATATAGTATTAAAAAAAACTCTAAGGGCTTATAGAGCGCTCCAGTGATGTTTGCTGTCCATGCTGCTCTATAAGCCCTGAGAAGGTTGGGAAGGAGTATAGATCCCAGAGGTCAGCACGGAACAGAAAAACTCATTGTGCCAGTATGGAACAGAGGATCTCATCATGCCAGTGATCTGAAGGTACAGAGGGTAGCCTGTGAGGCTTGACACAGAAACCGCGGTTGAAGGGGAAGTGCAGGCATATGTTACTATACCTAGTAGGTACACTGTATCTTTGTAAGGAACTTCAATATTAAAGGAATATTCTTTATATTATTTCTGTTCATTTCTTCTTCCCCATTATGATTTTATTCTGTGTTAGCTGGGTAACCTAGTATTTGCCAGATTTTTAGCCACAGTTAGGAACCCATCCTGGTGGAGATTTGGAACGGTTCCAAGCCAATCTGCGTTATATATTTAAGATGTAATATATTCTTTGATTTTAAGGCTTGGTACCCAGGATATTTTAGCATTGCCCTGTCATTTTATGGTTTCAATATACCCCTTTGCCCTGCAAACCAGTTTTAGAATTTGGTGAATTACTGGGGCTTTACAAAATGGTGATGATAATTCAAAGTTTACTCTCAACAGCAGGAAACAAACCATGTTTTCGAACAATAAGAAAGATAAGCTGTCATTTTTATATCAAAATAAATTCATGAGCAACAATGATTTTAACCAGGGTGACCTAGGCCAACTGCTAGGACCCTGAAAGGGTGGAGGGCGCCGCCAAAGTATTTTTCTAATGACAGGGATCTTTATCAGCCATAGAGAAATGTGTTACCGATATAGTTCCCTGTATCTTCTTTCTTTGCATACAGTACAATTATTACGGCTGTGTTCAGTTTTTATTGACAGTGTATGGTTACAAAAGTACAGAGCAGTGATAGGATATCCTTAAAGGGCATGTCCACCCCCAAAATTAAAATTTTACCCACTACTGACCCCAATGTGTAGGGTTCAAAATTACTTACATCTCTGAAGAGTAGGAGCTGTCTGTAGTCTGTAATCCGGTCCCTGCTTCTTCCTTGTCTTCCCTGAGGACACTGGCATGCAGATTTGGTGGCATTCCTCCCACCATCCTGATCCCCTTTATGGCTGTCTCATCCCCTAACATTAAAAAAGACTTTTCTGTAGTGTAGCTTACCACAACCCATCCTCAACTGCTGTATTAGTTTTGTAAAATAAGCACAAGAAATATACTTACGCTCCTTCGTTCCCTCAGCTGTCTGCATAGCCAACAGCCGCGTCTGTGATTGGCTGATGGTTCAGCCCACCTCTGCTGCTTCTAGAAAGCAGAGAGCTGGGAGCAGACAGCAGAGGAATCGAATAAAGGTTTAATCAGTTTTACATGCTATTACTCACTTTTAGTTAATCAAATGCAAAAAAGGATCAAATGGAAAAATCAATCTGTGTATTGCAACCTTTACCAGAATATAAGGTAGCTTCTATGCCACTTATATCTTAACTGATTGCTACTTGATATTTTTTTAATCACACTGATACCTATAAATTTGCACAAGCAGCAAGAGAAGGAAAAAAATTATCTAGTGCACACTAATTTACAAATATATAAAATTCTTTATTGTGGTAGGGAAATAGTGCAATATAAAAACAGTTAAAAACCAAAGGCTAGAAAATATAGTATATAGGCACACATATTAAATTATTAGGTAACATAAATCTTAAGAATCCCCTGTGGCTGTTTTTTTTTGGGGGGGGGGGGTGGGGGGGGGGGGGGGTGGTGGTGTGCTTTTTCTTTGTATATTCTCTGTTATTGACCATTGACTTGTTTTTTGACCTCGATTGATTGCCTGCACTGAACCTCTGCTCGTCCTACTACGCTTATTGCTCAACCTACTGTACCGAGGCCTGGCTGCCTGATATGTTTGACTCTTGCTTCTGTTTTAGGACTCTGCTCTTGACCTGCTCCTAGTCTGTACTCGTCTAATTTTGTGGCCTCTGACCTTTGTCTCTCTTCCTTGTGCATTGCCTGTTGGTTCACTTCGGGACTCCAGTATTCCGGCCTCAGTTCGAAATACCATGCAATCAAAGGCCAGGGGGCCAACCGGTTCAGTGGGCACACTAGCCTCCCGGCAAACGGGGGGCCTGTCTATGGTGAAGATAGTGGTTGGGATTTGGGGTATCGGACTGAAGGAACTTGGGCATCCGGAGCGTACAATTGATTAGCATGAATGGATTTCAGTGAATAAAATCCAGTGAAGCACTAAACAAAATGTGGTGGTATCAGCTGCATTTGAATAATTACATATATTTCATAAGGATGCATAATTAATTACATATATACATAATACTGACACTTAAACTGGACTTCTGAGAATTGCAATTAAAAAAAAAAAAAAAAGCATTACCTGCTGACAAAACACATTTCAGCCTGAATTCAGGACCATCATAAGGATACCAAACACACATTTCTTTCCCATTGAAGGTAAGTGACCATCCCCATTCCTCCCCCAAAGCCCATCCCCCTCTTTACCAAAATAAAACATATCCATAAATAAAACAAGGTTTCAGAACAGTTTACAAAATGTCACTATAAACTCACAATCGTAAAACTTTTACTAATGCAATGTTTCAGTACTTTACTTTCTAGTTAATTTTACTATAGCCCATATATTACATATGGATACCAGCAGGAGATTCAAGAAATGTCTATCAATTTAAATATTGTTAAAATGGTGCCTAATTTTGCCCCAACAATCAGATCCATCCCAACAAAAACATCTGATTGGTGGGCAGAAATTAGCACCATTTTAAACAATAAGAACTTTAGCTGAATAACCCTGCTGGCTTCTAGCTGCCTTGACACTTAGAGGTAAATATAAAAATTTTGTGGAGAACCTACAGGGAGTAATCTAGGGTCTAAGAAGATCAGGGCCCACTTTCGGCACACCCTTTCTCCGCCCCAATTAGGCCACACCCACTATGTACTTATAGAGATACCAAAAGATACAGACAGATAGACAACCACAAAATAGACACCAAGCCCGATATGATAAACAGGACAAGAAGACAGTGAAAAATGAACTAGACAGACAGAGATACAGATCAGGAGTGTGGGAACAAATTAATGACCACAAAGGCACAGTAAACTGCAATTTCATTATTATACTGTTAGACAATTTGGTCATTTTAAAACTTACTGTTGTGTTCAGTGGTAGTCAGATGATTGCCCACACCTTTGACAGGGAGACCTTCTTGTTACCTTCTACATGGATCTATGCCCCTATCTATCTCTATCGTCCCTCATATCTTCTGTATATCTATGTATCTATATATCTGCCTCTTGTTATCTATTTTAACTATGTATATCTGCTTATTGTCTATCTCTCTATGTCTCTATCTATCTATATAACGGCCTATCTATCATCTAACTCTGCTATCTATCTATCAACTCTGCTATCTATCGATCTAAATCTGCTATCTATCTATATATCTATCTATCTAATCTGCTATCTATTATCTAACTCTCGCTATCTATCTATCTATCTAACTCTGCTATCGATTCTATCTAACTCTGCTATCTATCTATCTATCTTCTATCTATCAACTGCTATCTATCTATCTATTCTAACTCTGATTCTACTCATATCGTATCGATCATATAACTGATCATCGATCTGCTATTATCTATCGATCTAATTCTGCTATCTATCATCTAATCTATCTATCTATCTATCTATCTATCTATCGATCTATTCTATCGATCTTCGAGCTATCTATCTAACTGTATCTGATCTGAACTCTGCTATATATCTATCTAACTATGCTATCTATCTATCTATCATCTATCTATCTATCTATCGATCTAGCTATTCTATCACTTCTATCTATATAAAACTGCTATATATCCATCTGATCTATTACCTTTATTACTATTATCTATACTATCTATCTATCTAACTCTGTATTCTCATATCTAAATCTGCTATTATTCTATCTAGCATATCTAACTCTGCTATCTAGCTATAATCTATCTATCATCTATCTACTATCTATCGATCTGCTATCTATCCATCTTAATCTATCGATCTAATTCTTGCTATCTATCTATCATATCTATCTATCTATCTATCTATACTAACTGCACTATCTAAACTCTGCCTATCTCTCTATCTAACTATGGCTATCTATCTGATCTAACGCGGCTATCTATCCATCTATCTATCCATCTATCTTACTAAGATCTATTATCTATCTATCTATTATCTACATTATCTATCTATTCTATCTATCATCTATCTATCTAACTTGCTATCTATCTATATAGCTATATAACGCGCTATTAATATCCTATCTACTATCAACTCTGCTATCTATCTATCTATCTATCTAAACTCTGTATATATCTATAATATCTATCTATCGGATCTAACTCTGTATCTATCTATCGATCTATCTAACTCTGCTATCTATCATCTAGCTATCTATCTATCTAACTCTGCTATCTATCTATCTATCTATCATCTAAACTCTGCCTATCTATACTATATATCAATCTATCTATCTCATCTATCTATCTATCTATCTATCTATTATCTATCTATCTATCTACTATCTATCGATCTATCTATCGATCTATCTACTTTCTGCTATCTAATCTATCTATCTATCTAACTTGCTCTCTATATATAATCTATCTATTATCTAACTATCTACGATCGCTAGCTATCGATCTTATCCAATTCGGCATCTATCTATCTATCTACGAACTGCATCTATCTATCTAATGCTAGCTATCTATCTATCTATCTATCGATCGAGCTATCTATCTATCTATCTATCTAAACTGCTATCTATCGACTTCTTTTTTTTTTTTGCATCGATCCTCTATCTATCGAGCTAGCTGATCGAAGTCGTATCATTAGACATCGATCGATCTATATTAACTATGCCTATCTATCTATTAAAACTATGCTATTATCTAACTATCATCTATCTGTCTATCTAACTCTATCATCTATCGATCTATCTATCTATCTATCTATCTAGCTATCTAAACTGCTATTATATATCTCCTGCTAGCTATCTATCTAATCTAACTGCTATCTATCTATGAACGTTGCATCTATCTATTATCTATCTTATGATATCTAGGTATGTGATATTGCCACGTGCCACTGCTACCTATCTGGACTCCTCCTGAGTCCCTGTGATTTCTCTCTCGCGGCGCCGGCGCGCTAGTGAAATTGGCAGCGCCGGTTAGGACGTCATTGCGTTGTGACGCCTGCGCAAAGTGCCCAGAGGTTCGCGCAGCCGGAATATTCGGAAGTTCGGGGAACTTGCCCAGGGGGCACATCAGTTTAAAAACATTCAGGGCAATTTTGCCAAACATCAGGTGCACGTGCCCCGGAATGTTTACGTAGATACGCCACTGGAACCTACGAATGACAAGCTACATGTAATTGCTTAGGAAAAAGCATGTGATTGCAACTGAATACCGCAGCATGGTGACTGAGGGACAGCAATCCCAATCAATTAAAGTTAGTTTGTGAGTCCTTATTGGAAGTGCCATGATGCCTTGGTCATTAGTTGTAATGTTTGTGTAGTGTGTGACATGTTGGCAGTGTGTGTCTGGCGGATTAAGTCCAGGTAATGCGGTAGGGGGATGGGGCATGGCATTCTAGGTGAGGACAGTCTGCGGGTCTAATGATGTTGTGGTGTCAGGAGGCGTGGATGTGACATTTGGTGTTGTGTGGTTTTGCAATGTTTGGTGGTGGGCATGCGACTGGGGGCATGGGTATGATGTTTTGGGGGTGTGCCTGTGATGTTTGGGGCAGGGACATGATGTTGTGGATGTGGGATGTTTGGTGTCTACCTGAGATGTTGAGCGCGTGGCAATGATGTATAGGGACGGCGACTTTTTTTGTTGGGGGGGGCCACCACAGATCTCGGGCATGCGTCAAACATTAGGGTGCATGGTTGAGATGTTTGGGCATGCAGTATCGTTGGGGGAGTGGCCCTTGATGGCTGAAGTATTGATGTGTTCATATGTTTGGGGGAGTGTCACACAATTTGGGGGAAGTTTGGGTGTTGCCTGTGATGTTTGGGGCCGGGACATGATGTTTGTGGCTGGGCATGAGTTGAGTCATACCTGAGATGTTAGCGCGTCGCAATATGTATGGGGACGGGAATTTTTTTGTTGGGGGGCACCACCCTACCTATTCGGGGCATAGTCACAACATTAGGGGCATGGTTGCGATCGTTGGACATGGCAGTTTTCTTTGAGGGGGTTGCCTTGATGTTGGGGATTTGGGATGCCCATGACCATGATGGTTGGGATAGGGCATGGCCATAACATTTTGATGTGGCCCATGATGTTGGTGACCGATGCCTTAGGGGCGTGTTCATGATGTCTTGGGTCAAGTTTTCAATTTGCTTACAAAACATCCAGGAGGCTCTGATGTAAAATGCTTTTAACATGACAATAACGCAATTGTGGTTCATATCACCGATAGTAACATAGTCTTTTTAGGGTTAATATTTGAACCTTCAGGAGCAAAGTGTAAGTGTCTAATAGACAGGGACGGATTTAGACTTTTTTCTCACTAGGCCCAGTAACTTGTTATTCCTGTTCCCTCCCACCTATGAGGTAATTCATGGGGAAGCTGAGCTTGTGAGTGGGAGAGGACTGCTGCCCATAGCCAAATCAGCAATCGCTGCCACATTTAAAAGAGACCGGTAGCTCTGTGTGTGCCAAAATAAGTGCATTTTGCATTGTGTAAATTTTAATATGGGGATGAAATCCGGCCTTAACGTGAAAAAAAAAATTTGTTTGATTTTGCGCCCCCTTGGTGACTGTGCCGCCTAGGCCATGGCTAGGGGGCCTAGTGGGAAATCGGCCATGCTAATAGACTTAAGGGAAATTCTATTCTCTATGTTGTAGAAGCCGGGTGTGACGCTGGTGTTCGGTTGTCTGCAGCACCCTAAGTGCGTTACGCGTGTGCATTGTGGGTTTCTCTGTGTCTGTGTGTTGAAGTCGGGCAGCTCACGGACCCCCAGGCCCTTCATTGAGTTACTGACATTGGGGAATCACAATTTGCAAGTGAAGCGCAGGATTTCGGTTGGTGCATTCGACCCTTCAGAGGGCGGCACATACATACATACTACATACATACATACATACATTACCTTACATAAATAAAATATATACAGATTTCTACTTATATATAGAAGAAGCTGGTAAAACCATGTATACTTATGCAAATTGAAGTAAATTTTATGACAATGATACGGGAACTATAAACTAAATGAAGATTTACCTAATACCCTTCTGTGTATATATTTAAAATAAAGATGAATACCACAAACAGGACGCCTTAACTAGGGGAAATTTACAAGCAAAAGCAATTAGGATAAAACATTAACAGAATGAGTGGATTATTATCTATTGTATGAGATCAAAACAAGTTTTAAAAGTACCTGAAAACTAAAAAAATTACTTTTATTCTGAAACTGCTATTAGGCAAGCAGGTGAAGAAAAAACTGGTTTTGCTTATTTCCCTGAAAAAAACATAAATATCAATGAACCACATTTACTACTGCATATTACAGTGTAAAGAGATGAGCAGATTGCCAGTATAAATGTGAATCAGGTGCCTGCCCATCTTCTTTAAAGTGCAAAAGCCCACCCATAAAAATTTAATAAAAATAGACACCACCAAACCCACTTTTACCTTTAGTTTTTTGATATCCTCATTCCACTTTGTTTTCAGCCACCTTTTCACTGTAGGGTGGTCAAGTCGAAGGATGGCGTCAGTGTGTCACTTGTGTTATTTTCTCAGCCTTTCTACCATAATAATGAATGCACATTTAATATTCCCCTTTGTTAAGGATGTATTAGAAGAAGTACATTTCCATCTGCTGTTGTATTTAGGGTTAGTACCTGATTTTGGTGTAAAAATTACCTGCATTTCCACAGAAGCTAAAAATTGCAAGGGTGCAGTGCAGCTAATGTTCCCTCAAATGTTTATATGCTGTGTGCCTGGATTGATATGATTTGCAGGATACTCAAGACATAGTCAGGAGATGTGATGAAATTGCTAATAGTATGTCCTTACCTGTCTGAGGTCCTGTGTGAGTGCAATAAGCACTGTGTTTAATGGATTGTGGGATATCAGGCTTTCATGGTCTGCCTGCTTGTATGCTTAAAGGACATGCTTGAAACAGGTGCATTTGGAAATATTTTGAAATCCCATGCTAAGCACTCTAGAGGACTACTGACAAGGGGCATACCACTTGCAGTACATGTTTTTATCCCAGAATTTCGCACTTCCAAACACCTCGATGCCGAGGGATGAATGTGCGGGTGCGCTACATGATACCGGTGGATCTGACGCTTTCCATTCTTGCTCAGGTGTGTACCACCTTTAGCTAGAATGAGAGTTAGCATGAGATCTAATGAAATCAGGGGGTGGGAGGAGACTTCTTACAATGATGACGTTCTAAAAATCTATTATTTAACAAATGAAGGAAAAAAACAAACAGGCAAATAAAAGTTCGTAAAAAGAGTGAATAAAGGGTGTACAAGTCCGTAAATGCATGAATTATCTCCAGTGTCGCTGATTAGAATCAGCCAATGGCAACAGGGCCAGATAATGTAAAAAAGATGAGAAATAGTGACTAACAGTTACCTCATAAAAGGATGCGATCCACTATGGCAAACACATCTTAGCAAACTAAGTAGAGAAACCAGGCACAAACAGATTAAAGTGGTATGTTCCACTTGAAAACGTAAAGGGCAATTATAGTGAGAAAATTGGTTGTTTTTTTTTTAATTTCTTCGAATGTATCTATAAGTCATCCCATCCACCAGGGTACCTTTAGTTTCTTTAAATCTCATAGTCCCCGAGATATAAGCCTTGAAATGCTGTGATTGTAGGAGCTGCTACACATCATCGTCACTCAAGGCAACACACACACCCAATCCAAAGCTCCATGCAGTTAATGTCACACACTCTCTCACCCACATATATGTACCCAGTGCAACATATAGTCAAATGCTGTAGTGTAGTGCTAAACACATTAACATTTAAAAAAAAAAAAAACCCCCGCAATATGAGCATAACACACTATAAAACAGCCCCTCCACCCAAAAAAAAAATATATTATATAAACCAGTGACTCAAATGGAACACTAATAAGTTATATATAATAAGTATACAGACTATGGGCCCTATTTATAAAAGATCGGTATCGTTATCGTAAACTACGATCGTTCTCGTAAAATAACGACGGGTTTTTACCGATAAACGACGTTATTTACCGATAACGGACCGTTATTGACCGATATCGTAAAAATAACGGTCGTTAGCGGTAAGAACGGTCGTTATCGGTAAAAACCCCGTCGTTATTTACGATAACGATCGGTATTTTACGGATAACGTAACGATTTTTATAAATAGGGCCCTATATACAAACAAGGACAAACAGTGCAATCTATTGAACTATATGACTAAAGCAACTGCAATATAAACAGGACAACAAGCAGTGTCACTGGTGTTGGAAGGTCTCTCACTACAAGCGCGTTACACTGGACTTCTCTTCAGTGATTATGATCCAGCTAAGCAGGGGGAGAGAGGAGATATGAAACTTATTTAGGTAAAAATAAATCAACAATGAGCAAATAGAGAACAGGGAGAGTTCCAGTAACTTACTGAACGGAATCTCAGAACCACTTGTCCTCTCTCTCCCCCTCTGCCCCTCCTTCAGCATATTGTTTTTTTACTAATTTTTCCACAACTTTGATTGCTTGCAGTCTAGCTCTGGAAGGGAGGGGTCAACAGGAGGATGTCAGCAGCTTCATTTAAAGTCCTTTCAACTGACAATGCTCGGACTCTGTATACAGCCCGTCATGCTTGAGGGAGTGACAGAGAGGGAGGGGGATACACAGCTTGGTACAAAATTCGCCAGTGTGAAAGAAACGAAGCCACCAGAAACAGGAAAGAAGGAGCTTATACTAAGTGATCTTTACATGTAGTACAGACAAAGTTTTTTTTTCACTTATAGTTGCCCTTAAGTAGGTGGAAAAGTTATCTAGGTGAATAGAAGTAAAAGCACATTCTTACCTTCTTGTTTTATTTTAACATTCTGTGCGTAGTGACAAAGGTTTTGATGTTTCCCAAGATCACGCAGCTGAGAGGCTTTCCTGACGAAATCCCGATAGTCTCCATATTACTAAATGTGCACATGCTCCATATAATAGCGAGATGCGACCGGCAGTATTGTCAGGCTGCGTGATTGTGGAAACATCAGAAAATTCGGCACTATAAACAAGCTCTAAATGTGTATAAGTAAGTCAAATAGTCGGATGTACATTCCCTCACCAAGCTGCACCAATTTGCTGCTTATATCTAGAGTCCAGCTCCAAATGTATACATCAAAAATATGCGGCAGGGATTTAAAGGGCTAGACAGAGCAGTGACACTACATCTCTGCAAATGTCATTCCTTAACCTTGCAGGATGGCACTGTCTTTTTTTTTTTTCCCTCCTTCTCCCTACACCATTAACATACAGGTAAGTTTGTGCAGTGTTTCTATTGTGCAAATGCACATAAACAGTTACAAAAGACTCACCCCAAATGTACTCTTAAAGCTTACATTTTTCCCCCTTGTTCACTAGGTGAATTGATCTATTTAAGTATATGGATGTGGTTTATACAATTGATCTGATTATATTCAGGAGGCACACCAATACCTTCTTTTTATATTAGCATAATGCATTACGCACGAGGAGGGGTGAAATTACAACAATTTCTAGCACCCCATTTAGTGTGAAGTGGGGCAAGGTTAGGGCACAACTGAAAAGGTCTGGAGGTAGAATTTATACTCAGGCTATAACAGGCAATGATGGGGGTTAAAAAGGAAAAATTTAATTTATACCTTTTGATGGGAGAGAAAAGAAAGAAACGCAAAAAACTAAAACCATTATTTCCAGCATAATATCCATTTTACATGTAATCCTTCAAGTCTGAAAAAAAAACATAGGAAGCTGTGTTATAATACCCCAGATAAAATAGAAAGGGGAACATTTAAGTATAAACTTTGAATTTGCTTAAAAGTCAACATTTTGTAAGGGAATTTGTGTGTTTGTGCTGCAGATTATAAAATCTATAATGTCAATGAAAAGGGACATTGTTGTTGGACTTATCCTTTACATATGTCATATGCATTTAAAGGTAGGTAGTGTGTACTTCATATCAGGGTGGGGGATAAAAACTAACTTTTTTGATGATTTGGGTAAAAGTGTTATTTTTTTTACATTTAGTACCCTTAAAATGGATGTGTGTAACCTGGATCAAAGTGGAGTTTAAAAAAACAAAACTTTTGATTATTGATCTACATTTTTTTTTACCTTAGTTCCATTTATTTGTATTGGTAACAACAGTAATGGAGGGGAGGTCGGTAGGTGGTGTACCTGTATAAGGTTGGGTGTTAACAAAACAAAACTTTTGTGATTATTGATCAAATGTTTCTTTTTGGACTTTAGTTGCCTTTAAGTATGGCTGCCACAGTAATGATCAGTAGTGTGGTACATGGGTTGTCTGGTTAAGGGGCTATGTCTTTTTGTGTTTACAACATAAAACTATCTTTTATTGAGGATAAATCTTAAATTAGTATTTTTTTTACTTTAGTTACCCTTTAAGTATGGCTTCCATGGGAATAGAAAGTAGGTCCAGTAGGTGGGGTACTGTGTCTTGTGGGGGGGTGGAGGTATCACCATTTGTTATTTAGGACATTGAATGAAAACAAACGGTTTGACATATCCACATTTGAGCCATTGTTACCATTGTAGTATGGGAAAAAAGTGTGCCGAAATTCGGCTGATACCGCCCGTTACACTTCCGCGATTTCCTGATCTAGAAGAAGAAAGCAACTTCTCTTTATTGCCTCGCAATTCTGTAACGAATTTGTCATGTTCTTGCCTATAAAAACTGTGGGAGACAGAACAGTCAAAAAAGTAGGTAGAAGAAAACGGACGCCATCCTACGAAATAGAAAGAAGAGTAATTTGGCTTTTTCAAGCCAAATTAATTAATGCTATAAAGAAAAAGTTTCAATTTGAACACTGACTTGCGCAGTGCAAGAAATCTCATTTAACACCAAGGGAACAGATTAGCTAAAATAAGGTATAACTTATATCCCTAGCCTATACTGAATGTTCAAATGTAATTAATTAATGGTAAATAATCCCCTTAAATAAGCTATTGTTTTATTATAATAGGATTTATAAATCAGCTACATGATTTAACTTTATATAAAATGTGCATTGTCCACTCTCTAGAAAATATAATCAATTTACCATTAGAGGTACCCAGTTGCTCATATTTTCCCCCCCCATAAATTGGAATGGTTAATTGAAGTGATTGGGTTGATCATTGCCCTTTCAGCACTATCTGTAATGGTTGGCAACCTTTCCACCAAATCGATCTGCACGCGATTGTGGTATAGATAAAGATTGACGCTTTTCGTTATAGTTGGTAGCTGGAAAAACAAGACATATTCCAATATAAACATATTATATTATATACATATCTCTAGGATACAGTCAAAATTAAATACATTGGAAATACACAATGTGATTTTTGAAATCAATCTTCCTCGTACTCTATTGAACATTCATAGGTAAGCTACATAATACAATACTATTAATAAAACCCTACGTGTGCGTCCTGTGTACGTGTGTGTGTGTCCGCAGTTTATGGGCTCACCACTAGAGGGAGAGTCGTCTGCAGTTTTATTGACCACCAACTAGAGGAGAGTCTCTGCAGTTCCTATTGACTCACCACTAGAGAGAGAGGTCTGCAGTTCCGGACTCACCACTAGAGGGAGAAACACAGAAACCACAGGGAGGATGAGTGAGAACAGCAATTTAAAACAGAGCAGGTAAGGTTGCTTGGGACAGGGCCCTGGATTGGGACAGAGGGGCCCCTGGATTGGGACAGAGAGGGCACTGGATTTGACAGATGGGGGGCCCTTGTTTTTTTTTGATTTTGGACAGAGGGGGCCCCTGGATTTGGACGAGGGGGGGCCATGGGAATTTGAAAGAGGGGGCTTGGATTTGGTTACAGAGGGGGAGACCTGATTGCCGGACAGAGGGGGGCTGGATTTTGGACAGAGGGGGGCCCCTGGCCTTGGACAAGGAGAGGGGGGGCTACTGGCCTTGGGACACTAGAGGCGTACTCTGGCGGACACTAAGAGGGTACTCTGGCCTTGGGACACTAGAGAAGCGTACTATGGCCTTGGGACACTATGAGGGTACTCTGAGCCTTGGGACATGGAGGAGGACTATAGGCCTTGGGACACTAAGGGGGCCACTTGTTCTTTAGCGCCCCATATAGTGTAGCGGGCTTAATGACTAGAAATATATAACAGTAGTAAAGAGAGATAATTCCAGATATGTAAGGCCATAAATGACTGATTTTGGCAAGCTTAAAGTGAAAAAAAAACCACCATTGCCCCTGTTGCAAAGTTAAAATTCATGTCTGTGATGCCTTATCCTATCTCTGTCATGGACTTGTGTTTAACATGGTGTCAAGATGTGTGCAGCACTCCCCCTTCCCCCTCCCTCTGTTACCTCCTCCATGTCTCAACTCGGCAACCGACAAGCTTATTCAGTGCAGTAGAAGTTAAAAGTTCAACATCCTGAAAACCACACCCACGCACAGTGGCCAATAGAAGCAAGTCGTCTGGAGACACGGAAGAAGGAGAACAAAACGATTCTCTCACTTTGTGACCATCATCAATCAGTGAAAGCTACAAGAAGGGGGGTCAGTGCAGCCTATAGATACCATCAAAGCTACCTCTCTCCCCGCTAATGTGTTATCTCTGATGTTATTAATGAGCAGGGAGGGGGGGATCAAGTCACGGGATTGATTGAAAGTCAAAGCAGGGGTAGAGGAATGCAATCACTATTCTTCTAAACTGGGTGTATCTCAGGACAGAGAGGGAATCTGAAAATTATAGTGAAGACCCAGTTGGGGGTGTGGGTAATTATAAAAACATGCAAAAAGAAAAAAAGGTAATATTCCCAACATATGATGACCTTAATTTAACCCCATCTATTAAATTAGAACATTTGTTACAAGGTGACAGTGAGGTGCCTTTTTTCAAGACATGCAACACCTTTTAACCTTTCCCGTGCCCAGATCGTTATATTCACGATCACTGATGGCAGTGCTATACCAATCGCCACAGATCGTGAATACTACGATATGTGGCTTACCACCCTCCCCAAAATTTTTTCCCATGCTAGGGGCCATCAGGGGGGCAAGCAACTTCAACTGCCCCCCTAGCCCTCTCGATCCCCCCTCGGTTCGGTCAAATACGAGGGGGGGAATCGGGAGATATCCCTACCTTTAGAGGCATTAGCTGGTCCAACTGGCAGAAGAAGCGAGGAGAGCCGTCTTCCATCCGGAAGGGACCCCGTTGAGCAGAAGCTGGTGATGTCACCAGGGTCATCCCTTAAGAGAGTAAGATGACTTGCCCTGGTGTCCGTGAGGTTACTGCCAGCAGAGTATGGGAGATCATGCTGCAGTCCCTCAAAGTATTAGTACAAGTGTCACAGCTAGAGCTTTAACTATACATGTGAATGGAACTCAAAGTTCCATTCACAACTTAGGATTTTTCTAGTCTGCTACTTAGCGAAGACCTTAGAAAAAAAAATGGGGACAGAGATCAAAATTTGGTTATCACTTCTGAGACACCAACATTGATCGTTGGCAATGAATGAAAATCCTTCCTGAGAAATGATTTCGGGACAGTGCTTTTGGCGACGGATTGTCAGCATTGGAAAACGGGCATTATGCACCGATTCCAAGTTCGGTATTCATTCCTAAGATGATTTGATGATCATTCTGGGGATGACCCCCCAAAAAAGGGAAATGCACACAAAAAACGATCTTAAAAGTGACACACACCTTTTTTTTTTTTTACCCTAAAAACATAAATTTAGCAAAAAACTTGTCTTCTCCAAGGCTCCAATGTCACGGTGAATCGGTAAAGTAAACGCGTATCATTTATTTGTGGATGTTCAAGGGAAACTAAGCCTATTTGTAGGAAAATTTGCAGAGCCCCTGGTACCAAAAAAGAACCGTATTGATTTTTAGGATCAATAAAGTGTTGCACAAACTTCGTGTGCTCTCCGTACACTGGTTCCACTAAAAGGGGAGGTGGGTGATAGGGGTGGGGGAGTGGGTTGTGGAGTTTTTTTTTAATGTTTTTGTAATTGCATTGCGCATGGATCCCAGTTGGAGTAGTGGGTGCACAACGTTCTGTTTGCACCCACATCTGATGGATACCGTTTGATTCAGGACATGTGGGGAGATGTGCCGGTTAGTGGGTTTTTAGGCAAGTGGTGTTAGGTAGATTCAACCATTGAGTCCCTCTTATTTTATTTTCCACAAACAAAATTCCATAAGCACAGGAGTTCTAGTTATGGATAACAGCGCACTGGAATTCTTTCTAGTATATACGAAAGCCATGATACCACCCACGTAGCTTGAGAGTGTGTCTAGCTTCCAAAAAATATCAGTTTGTGGGGGAGTTCCAAGTATTGATAGTGTCAAATTACAGAACACTCTTTGATTTTTTCTTGTAATGGGACTTGTGCGCGTTCCAATTTGAGCTAGTTGGGGCCCCCGTTCTGTTTGCCCCACCCCTTATGGCATACACGTATGATCAGGACGTGGGGATGGCCGTTTTTTAGTGGGTTTTTTATTGCGAGGAGGTTTTAGGTAGGATTTTCAATCATGGTCCTCATTATTTATTTTTTTCACACAAATAAACTCATAAAAGCATACGGCAGTTCCTGGATGATACAGCGCATAGGAATTCTTCAATGTATATACGATAAGCATGTAATACAACGTATAAGCTGAAGGTGTGTAGCTTCCAAAAAATAGATAGTTTGTGGGGGTGGGTATTCCAGTGATTAGGCTGTTCAAATTACAGAAAACTTTGATTTGTTCTCTTGGTATGGACTTGCATGCCGCAATGAGCTAGTTGGTGGCCCCGTTTTCTGTTTGCCCCACCCTTCTATGGGCATAGCCATTGACTTCAGGGCATCGTGAGAGTGGCGTTTGATGGGTTTTTTACTTGCAGAGTGGGTTAGTGGGATTCAACCATTGAGTCTCTATTATTTTATTTTTCTCACAAATCTCTAAAAGCACGGAGTTCATGGCTAACAGCGCACTGAATCTCATGTATCTACGAAAAGCATGATACCATAGTAAGCTGAGGGTGTAGCTTCCAAAATACTAGTTTTGTGGGAGAGAATTATGTTTCGGACTGTTTTCTTAGAAAAAGGGTAGGCTGTTCAAATTACAGAGCACTTTGATTCTTTATCTTGAATTGCATTGTTGCATTGCGTTCCCATTTGAGCTAGTTGGGTGGCCAAGTCTACTTGCTCCGTATGGAAACCGGATCAGAACATGGGTTATAGTGGGGTATGTTCGGGCATTCAATTTGCGTTGAAATTAAGCCTTGATTCGTAATTACTCACGGCCCATTTAGCATTGGCCACGTCCTGTTGATCACATGCATACGTTATCAGGATGGAAGATTGATTGACAATTTCATGACGGATGATGATATGAAGTGTAGTTTTCCTGATTGTACATTAAATGACCACCCATTGGTGGAGCATATATACACAGTAAGAAGGTTAGAGTCAAGTATATGGGGGGATCCTGTAAATAGAGGTTTATCACACATTGATAAGTTGTTCTTGTAATTGGGACACTGGTCATGCTCCATTGTGGCTAGTAGCTTCCGGTCTGGACCACGCCTGCTGGCACTACCGAATATGGCATTACCAGTTTATTCAGAACATTTGGGAGATGAATATATTGTACACAGTCTTTTTAATACCATGGGAAATTTGCCATAGACTGTACTTTGAGAGTTGTTTTTTATGAAATTTTCTGAATTGGTAGAAGCGAAATTGCTAAAAAAACTGACACCATTGGTAGATAAGAACCGCCATCACACCATGATGTACGAAAATGAAGCAAACTCAGATCTTGTAGAGTACAAGTTGTTTGGGGATTGAGAATATTTTGTATGTAGCGGGGTGTTTTGAGCTGCCCCCCAGGAATAAGTTGCTGATGGCACTGTTCATGCTCAGTTTGTTGACTGAACTCACTTTTTTTTTGCTTTTCTGCCTTGGTGCTCATGTTCACTTGCTCGTTGGCTCGTCCACGTGAACCATAATAGCATACGTTGATCAGAATTGGGAGATTGTATTAGAACTTTTTTTTCACATTCACTTGAGGATTGGCATGATTCACCGTTTGAGATGTGTTTTGTGTACTGCTTGCACTTAGTTTCGAAAACTGCTAAACTGTGACTCACGACAGAACTGCGTCCCCACACCATTGATGGTACGATGATGAACAAAACTACAGATTTACAGAGCTGAAGGTGTGTGGTTGCAGAGAATATATGGGTTTGTGGGGGTTTCGTTACGGTGTTTTGGGAAAATTCAGGAACGTTCGAAATTCATGGACTAGAATATTTGCTGTTTCTGAGCCCAATGTGAGATTTGTCTCATTTGTGGCTTTCGCCTTCCCAGCTCACGTGTGTGAACCACACATATATGGCATACGTTTGATTAGGACATTGGGAGATCTTGGATTGAATATTACGTAAACGTTTTTTTACATTCCATGAGGTGTTGGCATCTATTTCTACTTAAGGTGTTTGTTTGTTAATTTTTTCCAGACAGATGCGAACTTCTAGAAGAACCTGCTGTCCACCACCATGATGTATGAATGAACAAACCACAGTGTTACATAGCGAAGGTGTAGTTTTCAGGAATATAAGTTGGTGTGGGGGTATTTCCTAAGTCTTTCGGGGGTGTTTTTGTTGGGAAAAACGCCAGATCGTCCGAATTAGGCAATTGGCTAATATTTTCGCTGTCTGGAGCACGTGAATTGTTTGCAGCTGTGGCTTTTGGCTCTCACGGTCCACGTGTTGATAACCACACATATGGCATACGTTGATTAGGAATTGGGAGTTGATATTTAGTAACTTTTTTTAATTCCATTGGGTGTTTGGCATGGATTTCTACCTTTGAAGTGTTTTTGTTAATTTTTCAGAAACATGCGAACTTTCTAGAAGAACTGCGTCCACACCATTGATGGTATGAATGAACAAACACAAGTTACATACTGAAGTGTGTAGATTTCAGAATAATAGTGTGGGGTGGGTATTTATAAGTTACGGGGGTGGGTTTGTTTTGTGAAAAAACTGCAGACTGTCCGAATCAGGAATTGCTAAATATTTTCGCTGTTTATGAGCCATCGGCATGTTCACTTTGTGTCTTTTGCTTCCACGTCACGTGTGTGTAACCACACATATGGCATTCCGTTTGTTCAGGACATTTGGGGAAGATTGATATTTGTACGTAATTTTTTTTACTTCCATGAGGTTTTGGCTTGATTCTAACCTTTGAAGTTGTTTTTGTTCATTTTTTCAGACAAATGCGAACTTCTACGAAACTGCGTCCACACACATTGATGTGTATGAATGAACAAACTCCGTGTTACATAGCTGAAGGTGTGTTAGTATTTCAGGAATATATAGTTGTGTGTGGGGTTATTTTATAGGTTACGGGGGGTTGTTGTGGAAAAAAACTGCACGTATGTGTAAGTGAATCGGGAATTGGCTAAATATTTCGCTGTTTCTGAGCCATCGTGAATTGTCTCACTTTGTGGCTTTTCGCCTCCAGTCCGCGTGTGTAACCACACCATATGGATACCGTTTGATCAGGACATTGGAGATTGATATTTAGTACTTTTTTTTTACATTCATGAGGTTTTGGCATGATTTCTACCTTTTGAAAGTTGTTTTTTGTCATTTTTTCAGACAAATGCGAACTTCTATGAGAGAACTGCGTCCCACACCATTGATGGTATGAATGAACAAACTCACAGTGTTAATAGCTGAAGGTGTGTAGATTCAGGAATATATAGTTTGTGGGGTTATTTAAGTTACGGGGTGTTTTTTGGAAAAAACTGCAGACTGTCCTGAATTCGGAATTGGCTAAATATTTTCGCGTGTTCTGAGCCATCGTGCATTGTCTCACTTGTGGCTTTTGCGCTTCCAGTCCGCGTGTGTAACCACACATATGCATTACCGTTTGATTCAGGACATTTGGGAGATGATATTAGTAACTTTTTTTTAATTCCCTGAGGTTTGGCTGAATTCTACCTTTTGAAGTTGTTTTTGTTCATTTTTCAGACAAATGCGAACTTTACGAAGAAATTGCGCCCAGCACTATTATGTATGAATGAACAAACTACAGTGTTACGTAGTGAAGGTGTGTAGATTTCAGGAATATATAGTTTGTGGGGGTTATTTTCTAAGTTACGGGGGTGTTTGTTGGAAAAACTGCAGAGTCCAAATTCGGAGTTGGCTAAATATTTTTGCCGTTCCTGAGCCATCGTGATTGTCTCACTTTGTGGCTTTTGCGCTTCACAGTCCGCGGGGGTAACACACTATGGCATTTACCGTTTGATTCGGACCATGTGGAGATTGATATTTGGTAACGTTTTTTTTACATTTATGGGGTTGGCATGATTTCTACCTTTTTGAATGTTGTTTTGAGTTCATTTTTTTTAAATCTGTAAAGCTGAACTTCTACGAAGAACTGCGCCACACCCATTGATGGTATGAATGAACGAATACAGCGGTTACATAGCTGAAGGGTGTGTAGATTTCAGGGAATATATAGTTTGTGGGGGGGTTTTCTGAGTCGGGGGGGTGTTTTGTGAGAAAAAATGCAGACTGTTCAAATACAAACTGCAAATTTTTTTTTGCTGCCTGAATTGGCACTGGTCACGCTCGCTGGGTTGTTTGGTAGCCAATTGCTTCTGGGTAGACCCCATGTGAATGTGGCTACATTTATTCGGGATGGGGTGAGGCTTTCATATTGAGATGTGTTTGAACTTCCTACACCGTTTTTAGACGAAATTCGATTGATTTTGTCTCTGATTTACAGTGAGGAAAAAAAAAGGCAAAATGTGGAAAAAAACTTTAATGGACAAAGAGCTGCGTCCGGGAATCTGCATTTCTGAGGAAACTAAACCACACTCATTTAATCCTCGGGTGTGTAGTTTCTAAAAATATATCTACTGTGGGGATATTTGTTAATGGAGATATTCTATGAATGTCAGTAGTGGTTTCTACATTTTATTTGGGTTGTACATATTCTTTAAGGTGCAGTTTAGTTGGGGGGGTCGTCTGTAAGGCAAAAGGGGTGGGTCTCGTGGTGGTGCCACATATGCGTTCCTTGGGGGCCTACATATTATGGTATAGTGTACTCGGGCAGTATCAGAGTTTCTAGAAACAGTATAGATTTTGTGGTAACCTAAGCTTAACTATAAGAAACTGGGAAAAATCCATTGAAAATTTTTGCGCACACTTTTCATTTTGTTTACACATTTTACACCAATAATTACACAGTAACATTTGCAGAAAAGTTACAAATTCTGTTACCAACTGTTTACAAGGTTACACTTGTTACCTGTGGTGTAATGAAAACAACAACAATGTATAATATGCCCCCCCCCTGATTTATGCAATGCAGGGTAACATACTGCTGAAAATTAGTCTAAAGGATTGAGGGCCAAATCCTGAAAATTTTCTGGCAGTTCGCAAAAAAAATGAAAAATCCTGGCAGGAAAGGGTTAAAACCCGTCTAAAGGTGGCCATACACTACAGCATTGTCTACGTTCTCCTGCGGGTTCAATACAATTGCATATCGTTTAGCACCGACACTTTTTACGATAACTTGATTAGACAGATTTGTACAATGTAGTACGATGTTATGTACCATACTATTGTTCAACATACGCATTGTTTGGTGATAATGTCTCATATGTCTAATGTGGGTTACATGTATTTATTTCCATTTCATGAATAAAAATCGACTTCTGATTGTAATAACGTATCGATAGGTACTAAATTCAAATCTTTCGGCATTAATAGTACACCAGAAAATTATAAAATTTCTGGTGGGCAATCAAGGGAAAGGTCTACACTATGTAGATTGATCGTAATATCGGCTCAGTGTATGGGGATCTAAGAAATTTCATGCATGCTTTTACCCTATCCAACACAGTAAAAAAGTTAAAAACAGTGCTGACAACTGTTATATGATTTCAAGGTATTCACTCTCTAATTAAAATTGCCCATGCGGAAAAAAAATCTTAGCTTTACGCTATACTTGTCAGTACCGGCTAAAGGCCCCAGGAAATTTGAAAAGTAGGAGCTATCTGTTAATTGGTTCCTGTTTCCACTTTGTATGTCTGTTGCAGGTTTGCCATTTTCAATGCGATTTGACTGTTAACAGACCCTGTCGGATCTGATTTTGCCCGGGGCTCCTGGTTGGTGTTTCGGCTCTGTGTTCCCTTGTGCGGATCGTTCTCCTGTCTTTCTCTAGCAGTGCGCCCCCGTGGTTTTGCGATTGTTCTTTCTTTTCAGCACTCCTCGGCTTTTCCTTCATCTCTTTTCCCCCTTTATGCTCTCGATTGATAATGCATTGTATCGCTATCCTATGCAGTGATCGTCATCTCCTCAGGCTGTGTAGCCTTCGTTTATTTTATTGCCCTCCTGGGGACACGAATCTGGGAGTTTGTATGTTCTCCCGGGCACTCTTGTGTTTCCCCCACAATATAAAGACAACATGATAGGTTGTATGTCAAATACATGTAGTATCATTGTTATTTTAAGAGCAGGGGCTGAGTGACTTTATACAAGTAATTGTAAAGCACTACAGATGATGTTGGCGATTAAATCACAATAATAATAATAATAAATAATCTGTGCTTCTAATCGAGACATTGTAGACATTGTTTGTGGGCTAATTTGGGGTCCGTACCTTCCACAAGCAACCTGGGTAATGTCCAGCAAAATCTTCTATTTTTTGTGGGACTGGGGTCTGGTTTCCAGAAGTATTGTCCCAGTTGTCCATAAGTGTCATCCCAAATGTGTATACACTGCCATCTGAAATTAATGGATCTAGATTAAATATGGGCTTACTGTGATTAAACTAACGTCTAGAAAAAACGTTATTAACCAGAAAATGTTAAATTGCCAAGTCATCCTTTGTGTATTAAATATAGGTCCAGATGAACGTTAAAAGCATCATAATTCTGTGAATACAATAACATTAAACTTTACAGTAACATTTTATGTATGAGGTTCCCTTATTAGAAACATCATTGCAGCACACACAGGATGGGAACTTGCTCCTAGCAATATGTATTTCACTTTATTGTTCTTCTTTGTTTAACTGTCTCATGGGCTGAGTTGTGTCTATTTGGCCCACCTTTATTAAATTCATAATTATTGACACATAGCACTTATTTGTTTTTGTGTGTTTGTTATGTACTGTGGCGGGATTGCCTGGGCCCTTTTTAAGGGACTTTCAGGCTTATCCATTCGAGCCCCCCTGGATCATTCCTAGTGGCTGCTAGGAGCAGAAAGGGAGGGCAAGTTAGAAAGCTTCCGTGAACCTACAGGCAAAGGGACTATGGAGCCTCTCTCTAGCCCTACGGCTTAAAAGCTATGGTCATAAGGGGGTAGGGGAGGCAGATGGATCCCGAACCACTTGGACGTAACAGTTGGTATCACTAAAAGCACTACCTGAGCTTTTGATAACTTAAAAAAAAATAGGCTGGAGTTATATTGACCAAAAAGGCATGTTAAAGTCCCTATGGAGGAAGAGTTAAGGACCCACCTAAACATTTTATATCTAATTAATACTCATTTACATATCTATATTACTCCTACTGACTTATATTGTTTATTAAAAATGCATTTCTAACTTTATCTTTGGTTCTGTATTCAAATATTAGCATTTTCTCTGGGTGAATGGGCTGTGGGCCCACGGGGATTCCCCGTAACCTGAAGGCCAGTCTGACAAAGGGTTTTATGGCAGCTGTGGCAGTTTTCCGGAAGCAAACCACTAAGCTGCCACAACCCTATTTATATGCATTGTTTGCTTTAAACTCTACTGCATTGCTATTTTAAATCAGCACAGTAAGCGCTGACTTTAGCGATTCGATCTATCAGTAAATCGCCCCATGGTTTGCAGTTAGCTATTGTATGATCCAAAGATAATTCAGAAAAAAATCCAGAAATGGATGGTATATAATAGATCAAGAATCTACTACTACTGAAATACAAACTGATATTCAACCAGAGTGCTGCACATAAAGTAAATAATGGTATCAGTCTAAAGTATCAGAGTAAAGTTAGGTACAGCACACAGATGCGCAACCAGCGACCCAGTACATGACGAATGGTTGTTTCAGGCGACAATTTGTTTGTTTATGGGCCTTTACTTTTATTTACCTTTATTATCCTTTAGGCTACTTTTAGAAGAACCACCGTTTGGTTGTCGTCATTCTGGCAGCGTTGTTATTGGTAGTTCTAGCGTTGCCGTTAGGAACATGCTGCATGCAACGTGTTTCGGTCTGCAAAAACATCTGGAACCGCTAGTAAAAACGGGACCAGAATGCAGAACAGCCATTTGCCTGGAAAGTAGCCTTAACTGTAAAAAAGTAGCAAGTACCCTAGGTTTTACTTATGTAACATGCTCTCACTTTGTTAGTACAGCAGTATGTTCCTCCCCACAGCTAATAAAGGCAACATCAAGGTTTCGTAAAGAATTCACTGCATAAGTTTAAATGTACCTGCTAAATGAAAATAAAAAAAACAACTGCCTTGATCAGATTTATCTATTTTGCAGATAGGTATATAAATCCAAGGTTAGGTGCAATCTAAATTAAATAGTTATAGCAGTAATGGAAGAAAAATATAGTGCACACTATTTTACTAATAATATACAATCATTTATTATCATATGAAAATAGTGTAATATAAAAACCAAAGGCTAGCAAGCGGGCAGCATTTAAGTATATAGCTTTGAGAGTCTCTCATGCACACTGTATGTGACTACTAGCCTGAAAGGATCATGGGGGTGTGCTCCTCTGATCCTTACCCAGGATCTGTATATAGCACTACATAAAGAGATCAGAAGCGCACACCACTTTTACAAGGAGATTCATTAAAAGTTCTTATCGTTTAAAATGGTGCTAATTTTGCCCCAACACAATCAGATGTAGCTTTCAGAGTTTAAATAAGATATGATTGGTTGGGGCAAAATTTGCACTATTTTAAACAATAAGAACTTATATTCCCTGTGTGCCTTGCAGATTTATTTAATCAATCTGCAAAGCACCAAGTGTGGTGTGCGCTTCTGATTTTCTTTATGTTGTGCTAAGATGTGAGCATATAATCCTACCCCATAGAGCCTTGAATCTGTATTTTGCACTGGAGATCTCACAAGATTGAAACATGTCATGTCTGCAGGTAAGATGAATGGCTCTGTACCTAGGCTGTATTGCATGCTAAAAAGCAGCAGTTTGGACACATGCTTTAACCATAGGACATAAAGGAGAAATTTTGCATATCCCCGCCCCTTACTCTGGGAACCTGGGAGTTGGAAATTACCCCTTGTTTCTTAGATTTTGTGGGCAATGCTATTCATATAGCATGAGACTGCAAGATACCTGGTGTTTAAGAATGCTGCGTTCCATTTTTATGTTCTGTGGAGGGCTTTGTGCTCCTTTTGGCCCACATTACCTTTATAGCTATATAGCTGACTTGTATATTGTACTCCCAAGTCTTACCCATAGAGCTATGAATCTGTATCTTGCACAGATCAGATCAGAACAGGTCAGATCAGATCAAATCAAATCATGTCAAGCCTGCAGGTCAGATGAATGGCGCTGTACTATAGGCTCGAGTGTATTGTATGTAAATAAGCCTGTGGTCTGGACACACGCTTTAGCCAAAGGCATAAAGGAGTAATTTTACATATCTCTGCCCCTAAGGTGGCCATACATCTATGAGATATTACTTACCTGACCGAGGGCTCACGCGATGTTCCGATCCTGCCAGAAACCGCTTCTCCCGATTTTACATTCGACGACATGCGATCACAAAATGAATGGGATTTTGCAATCGCATGCGGTCAAATATATGATCGGGAGAAGCGGTTCCGGCAGCATCGATGAACATGCGTGAGCGCTCAGTTGGGTAAGTAAATCTCATAGATGTATGGCCACCTTTAAGCTTTGTACACACGTTGGATAATTGTCGTACAATGCAGCCGACGAACGAGCAATCGCACAATATTTGTAAGAAAATATAGTATCAACCACGACCGTCGACTATTGTTGGCTTTTCCGACGATCAGGGGGGATTTGTTCTGCCGATTATTGTATATTTACATGGTCGGCAGGCAGACTATCGTTCTACGTAAAAAATATAAAAAGGCGCTTACTCTGCTTTTCTTAATTGCGCGTTGATACGAACGTTACGTTATGTACGAACGTTTACGACTATCTTGGTGACTATTGTTGCTGTGTGTATAGATGTCGGTTCAATTATGAGGATTAACCGTAATGTCATTGAACGTTCGTCGGTTGCATCCTACGAAAATTATCCAACATGTCTACGAGGCTTTTACTTTGGATACCTAGGAACGAGAAATGACTCCTTGTTTCTTGATTTTGTGGGCAATGTTATTCATATGCATGAGACTGCAAGATACCTGCTGTTATAAGAAGACTTTGTTCCAGTAAATACATCACTAAGAGAGCCAGCATAGTATAAGGCACACATATTATACCATATTAAAACTCCTAGTCAGCTGATATGGTAATCAAACAAAGATATAAGTATATCTGGATAAAGTGCAAGCGAATAAGGTAAGTAGGGGTTCCCAACAGCGTATAGACATATCAATTAGTATTAAGAGGTAAGGAAATACACTACGCTGCTGCCAGAAACCTTTCGTCCAGAGATTACCGTATATACTCGAGTATAACCGACCCGAGTATAAACCGAGGTACCCAATTTCAGCTAAAAAATCCTAATAAAAGTTGTTGACTCGAGTATAAACCAAGGGTAGAAAAACTTGGCATTCAAGATGTTTGGAAACTACAACTCCCAGCTAATAAAGCATGTGGAAGTTGTAGTTTCCAAAAACATCTTGAATGCCACCCTCACTTGGCATTCAAGATGTTTGGAAAACTACAACTCCCAGCATGCTTTATTAGCTGGGAGTTGTAGTTTCCAAACGTCTTGAATGCCACCCTCACTTGGCATTCAAGATGTTTGGAAACTACAACTCCCAACTAATAAAGCATGCTGGGAGTTGTAGTTTCCAAACATCTTGAATGCCACCCTCACCCAGTTCAGTTTGTACCTGTGGGCTCTTCTCCATCCAGGAAATGTGGGCTCTCCTCCATCCAAGGGCTTCCTGTGTTCCAGGGACTGTGGGCCAGCATTGAAGGTAAGTGTCCTCTGCATTCCGGCATCCGCGCGCTCATTCCTGTACTGGCGTGCCGGCTGACGTCACTAATTAGCGCCGGGCTTGGCGCCGGGCAGTGACGTCAGGCCGGCGCGCCAGTACAGAGAATGATCGTGCGGCTGCCGGAGTGCTAAGGTAAGCAGTGACTCGAGTATAAACCGAGTCCAAGTTTTCAGGCTGATTTTACAGCCTGAAAAACTCAGTTTATACTCGAGTATATACGGTAAGGTTCTTAATTGCATATGTGTGTGTTCGATTGGGGGTTGATCCGATCATCCTTTGAACCGCCATGCCGTTGGTCATGGGTATCTGCTAACATTGTACGTGTCTTTAGTACTGAATTGATTGCGCTCAAAAGATCTAAAAAAGATATAAAAAGACCATTGTTTTAAAAGTTCTTAATTAGTATAAAAATCCAATTAAAACATACATTAAATGGTTAAAAATACACTAACTTCTTTGAGTCAGGATGCAGGTCCAGTCAATGGTAGTTTTTCCAAAGATAGCTTTATTGAGGTGCACTTACACACAGAAATACAAAAGTGCTTAGTGCAAAATAAAATATGCATAAAAACAGGATAAAAACACTAGCAGTGTTATCAGGATCCCCTTTGACACTCATAGTCAGCAGGGGCCACAATTGATAGTCAAGTGTTTCACTGCTTGTGCAGCTTTCTCAAGACTTTAATAGAGCCATAGAGTCTTGAGAAAGCTGCAGCAAGCAGTGAAACGCATTGACTATATAATTGTGGCCCTGCTGACTAAGAGTGTCAAGGGGATCCTGATAAACACTGCTGCGTGTTTTATGCCATATTTTATTTTGCACTAAGCATTGTATTTCTGTGTGTAAGTGCACCTTCAATAAAGTAAAACTTACCATGATGGACCTGCATCCTTCTCAAAGAAGTGTATTTTTACATTTATGTATGTTTTAATTGGATTTTTATACCTTAAGAACTTTTAAAACAACTTGGTCTTTTTAATCTTTTTATATGAGCGCAACCAATCTCGACTAAAGAAATTTACATACATAACAGTGGAAAACGTTTGGAGTGCTCTCTACACAGTTCCCTGAACATCTTTTGGCGCTGGGGTGTTAATGTAACTACTTACAAAGCAACATTGTATGTATGTACGAAGCCTTACTCCATGGCCCATACTTATTTTTTGGGTTATCAGCATGGGTACACCTACCATGAGACAAGGTGAAATTTGCCTAGGTGCACCCTCACAGAGCTCTAACCCCCCCCCCACCAGGCTCTGTGAGGGTGCCACCTGAGGCAAAATTTTCACCTTGTCTCATGGTAGGTGTACCCATGCTGATAACCCAAAAAATAAGTATGGGCCATGGAGTAAGGCTTCGTACATACATACAATGTTGCTTTGTAGTAGTTACATTAACACCCAGCGCCAAAAGATGTTCAGGGAACTGTGTAGAGCAGCACTCCAAACGTTTTCCACTGTTATGTATGTAAATTTCTTTAGTCGAGATTGGTTGCGCTCATATAAAAAGATATAAAAAGACCAAGTTGTTTTAAAAGTTCTTAAGTAGTATAAAATCCAATTAAAACATACATTAAATGGTTAAAAATCCACTTCTTGAGAAGGATGCAGGTCCATCAATGGTAAGTTTTACTTTATTGAAGGTGCACTTACACACAGAAATACAAAGTGCTTAGTGCAAAATAAAATATGGCATAAAAACATCAGCAGTGTTTATCAGGATCCCCTTGACACTCTTAGTCAGCAGGGCCACAATTATATAGTCAATGCGTTCACTGCTTGCTGCAGCTTTCTCAAGACTCTATGGCTCTATTAAAGTCTTGAGAAGCTGCACCAAGCAGTGAAACACGTTGACTATACAATTGTGGCCCCTGCTGACTATGAGTGTCAAAGGGGATCCTGATAAACACTGCTAAGTGTTCTATCCTGTTTTTATGCCATATTTTATTTTGCACTAAGCACTTTGTATTTCTGGTGTAGTGCACCTCAATAAAGCTATCTTTGGAAAAACTACCATTGACTGGACCTGCATCCTGACTCAAAGAAGTTAGTGTATTTTTAACCATTTAATGTATGTTTTAATTGGATTTTATACTAATTAAGAACTTTTAAAACAATTGGTCTTTTTATATCTTTTTAGATCTTTTGAGCGCAATCAATTCAGACTAAAGACACGTACAATGTGTAGCAGATACCCATGACCAACGGCATGGCGGTTCAAAGGATGATCGGATCAACCCCCAATCGAACACACCACATATGCATTAAGAACCTTACCGTAATACTCGAGTATAAAACTGAGTTTTTTCAGGCTGTAAATCAGCCTGAAAACTTGGACTCGTTTAACTCGAGTCACTGCTTACCTTAGCACTCCGGCAGCCGCACGATCATTCTCTGTACTGGCGCGCCGGCCTGACGCACTGCCCGGCGCCAACCCGGCGCTAATTAGTGACGTCAGCCGGCACGCCAGTACAGGAATGAGCGCGCGGATGCCGGAATGCAGAGGACACTTACCTTCATGCTGGCCCACATCCTGGAACACAGGAAGCCCTTGGATGGAGGAGAGCCCACAGGTACAAACTGAACTGGTGAGGGTGGCATTCAAGATGTTTGGAAACTACAACTCCAGCATGCTTTATTAGTTGGGAGTTGTAGTTTCCAAACATCTTGAATGCCAAGTGAGGGTGGCATTCAAGACGTTTGGAAACTACAACTCCCAGCTAATAAAGCATGCTGGGAGTTGTAGTTCCAAACATCTTGAATGCCAAGTGAGGGTGGATTCAGATGTGGTGTTTTGGAAACTACAACTCCCAGCATGCTTTATTAGCTGGGAGTTGTAGTTTCCAAACATCTTGAATGCCAAGTTTCTACCCTTGGTTTATACTCGAGTCAACAACTTTTATTAGGATTTTTAGCTGAAATTGGGTACCTCGGTTTATACTCGGGTCGGTTTATACTCGAGTATATACGGTAAGTCTCTGGACGAAAGGTTTCTGGCAGCAGCGTAGTGTATTTCCTTACCTCTTAATACTAATTGATATGTCTATACGCTGTTGGGACCCAGTACTTACCTTATTCGCTTGCACTTTATCCAGATATACTTATATCTTTGTTTGATTACCAATATCAGCTGACTAGGAGTTTTAATATGGTATAATATGTGTGCCTATATACTATGCTGGCTCTCTTAGTGGATGTATTTACTGGAACAAAGTCTTCTTATAACAGCAGGTATCTTGCAGTCTCATGCTATATGAATAACGTTGCCCACAAAATCTAAGAAACAAGGAGTCATTTCTCGTTCCTAGGTATCCCAAAGTAAAGCCTCGTAGACATGTTGGATAATTTTCGTAGGATGCAACCGACGAACGTTCAATGACATTACGGTTAATCCTCATAATTGAACCGACATCTATACACACAGCAACAATAGTCACCAAGATAGTCGTAAACGTTCGTACATAACGTAACGTTCGTATCAACGCGCAATTAAGAAAAGCAGAGTAAGCGCCTTTTATATATTTTTACGTAGAACGATAGTCTGCCGACCATGTAAAATATACAATAATCGGCAGAACAAATCCACCAGGCTGATCGTCGGAAAAAGCCAACAATAGTCGACGGTCGTTGGTTGATACTATATTTTCTTACAAATATTGTGCGATTGCTCGTTCGTCGGCTGCATTGTACGACAATTATCCAACGTGTGTACAAAGCTTAAAGGTGGCCATACATCTATGAGATTTACTTACCCAACCGAGCGCTCACGCAATGTTCATCGATGCTGCCGGAACCGCTTCTCCCGATCATATATTTGACCGACATGCGATTGCAAAATCCCATTCATTTTGTGATCGCATGTCAGTCGAATGTAAAATCGGGAGAAGCGGTTCTGGCAGGATCGAAGGAACATCGCGTGAGCCCTCGGTCAGGTAAGTAATATCTCATAGATGTATGGCCACCTTAAGGGGCAGAGATATGTAAAATTACTCCTTTATGCCTTTGGCTAAAGCGTGTGTCCAGAACCACAGGCTTATTAACATACAATACACTCGAGCCTATAGTACAGCGCCATTCATCTGACCTGCAGGCTTGACATGATTTGATTTGATCTGATCTGACCTGTTCTGATCTGATCTGTGCAAGATACAGATTCATAGCTCTATGGGGTAAGACTTGGGAGTACAATATACAAGTCAGCTATATAGCTATAAAGGTAATGTGGGCCAAAAGGAGCACAAAGCCCTCCACAGAACATAAAAATGGAACGCAGCATTCTTATAACACCAGGTATCTTGCAGTCTCATGCTATATGAATAGCATTGCCCACAAAATCTAAGAAACAAGGGGTAATTTCCAACTCCCAGGTATCCCAGAGTAAGGGGCGGGGATATGCAAAATTTCTCCTTTATGTCCTATGGTTAAAGCATGTGTCCAGAACTGCTGGCTTATTAGCATGCAATACAGCCTATGGTACAGAGCCATTCATCTTACCTGCAGACATGACATGTTTCAATCTTGTGAGATCTCAGCAGTGCAAAATACAGATTCAAGGCTCTATGGGGTAGGATATATATGCTCACATTCTTAGCACAACATAAAGAAAATCAGAAGCGCACACCACACTTGGTGCTTTGCAGATTGATTAAATAAATCTGCAAGGCACTAACAGGGAGAATATAAGTTCTTATTGTTTAAAATAGTGCAAATTTTGCCCCAACCAATCAGATCTTATTTAACATCTGAAAGCTAACATCTGATTGGTTGGGGCAAAATTAGCACCATTTTAAACGATAAGAACTTTTAATGAATCTCCTTGTAAAAGTGGTGTGCGCTTCTGATCTCTTTATGTAGTGCTATATACAGATCCTGGGTAGAGGATCAGAGGAGCAGCACCCATGATCCTTTCAGGCTAGTAGTCACATACAGTGTGCATGAGAGACTCTCAAAAAGCTATATACTTAAATGCTGCCCGCTTGCTAGCCTTTGGTTTTTATATTACACTATTTTCATATGATAATAAATGAATTGTATATATTAGTAAAATAGTGTGCACTATATTCTTCCATTACTGCTATAACTATTTAATTTAGATTGCACCTAACCTTGGATTTATATACCTAACTGCAAAATAGTATAAATCTGATCAAGGCAGTTGTTTTTTTATTTTCATTTAGCAGGTACATTTAAACCTTATGCAGTGAATTCTTTACGAAACCTTGATGTTGCCTTTATTAGCTGTGGGGAGGAACATACTGCTGTACTAACAAAGGTGAGAGCATGTTACATAAGTAAAACCTAGGGTACTTGCTACTTTTTTACAGTTAAGGCTACTTTCAGGCAAATGGCTGTTCTGCATTCTGGTCCCGTTTTACTAGCGGTTCCAGATGTTTTGCAGACCGAAACACGTTGCATGCAGCATGTTCCTAACGGCAACGCTAAGAAACTACCAATAACAACGCTGCCAGAATGACGAACAACCAAACGGTGGTTCTTCTAAAAGTAGCCTAAAGGATAATAAAGGTAAATAAAAGTAAAGGCCCATAAACAAACAAATTGTCGCCTGAAACAACCATTCGTCATGTACTGGGTCGCTGGGTGCGCATCTGTGTGTCTGTACCTAAACTTTACTCTGATACTTTAGACTGATACCATTATTTACTTTATGTGCAGCACTCTGGGTTGGAATATCAGTTTGTATTTCAGTAGTAGTAGATTCTTGATCTATTATATACCATTCATTCTGGATTTTTCTGAATTATCTTTGGATCATACAATAGCTAACTGCAAACCATGGGGCTGATTTACTGATAGACGATATCGCTAAAGTCAGCGCTTACTGTGCTGATTTAAAATAGCAATGCAGTAGAGTTTAAAGCAAACAATGCATATTAAATAGGGTTGTGGCAGCTTAGTGGTTTGCTTCCAGGAACTGCCACAGCTGCCATAAAACCCTTTGTCAGACTGGCCTTCAGGGTTACAGGGGAATCCCCCGGTGGGCCCACAGCCCATTCACCCAGAGAAAAATGCTAATATTTGAATACAGAACCAAAGATAAAGTTAGAAATGCATTTTAATAAACAATATAAGTCAGTAGGAGTAATATAGATATGTAAATGAGTATTAATAGAGATATAAAATGTTAGGTGGGTCCTTAACTCTTCCTCATAGGGACTTTAACATGCCTTTTTGGTCAATATAACTCCAGCCTATTTTTTTTTTAAGTTTATCAAAAGCTCAGGGTAGTGCTTTTAGTGATACCAACTGTTACGTCCAAGTGGTTCGGGATCCATCTGCCTCCCCCTACCCCCTTATGACCATAGCTTTTAAGCCGTAGGGCTAGAGAGAGGCTCCATAGGTCCCTTTAGCCTGTAGGTGTCAGGAAGCTTTCTAAACTTGCCCTCCCTTTCTGCTCCTAGCAGCCACTAGGAACGATCCAGGGGGGGCTCGAATGGGATAAGCCTGAAAGTCCTTAAAAGGGCCCAGGCAATCCCGCCACAGTACATGAACAAACACACAAAAAACAAAGAATAAGTGCTATGTGTCAATAATTAGTGAATTTAATAAAGGTGGGCCAAATAGACACAACTCCAGCCCATGAGACAGTTAAACAAAGAAGAACAATAAAGTGAAATACATATTGCTAGGAGCAAGTTTCCCATGCTGTGGTGTGCTGCAATGATGTTTCTAATAAGGGAACCTCATACATAAAATGTTACTGTAAAGTTTAATGTTATTGTATTCACAGTATTATGATGCTTTTAACGTTCATCTGGACCTATATTTAATACACAAAGGATGACTTGGCAAATTTAACATTTTCTGGTTAATAACGTTTTTTCTAGACGTTAGATTTAATCACAGTAAGCCCATATTTAATCTAGATCCATTAATTTCAGGATGGCAGTGTATACACATTTGGAGATGACACTTATGGACAACTGGGACAATACTCTGGAAACCAGACCCCAGTCCCACAAAAAATAGAAGATTTTGCTGGACAAGTTACCCAGGTTGCTTGTGGAAGGTACGGACCCCAAATTAGCCCACAAAACAATGTCTAAATGTCTCGATTTAGAAGCACAGATTATTATTTTATTATTATTATTGTGGATTTATATAGCGCCAACATCATCTGTAGTGCTTTACAATTACTTGTATAAAGTCACATCAGCCCTGCTCTTAAAAGATAACAATGTAACTACATGTATTTGACATACAACCTATCAGTTTGTCTTTATTATTGTGGGGGAAACCAGAGTGCCCGGGGAGAACATACAAACTCCTAGCAGATGTGTCCCAGGGCTAAGAATTTAAAGCTGCTTTTTTTAAGATAAAAGAAAAAAATGTCCAGCCTGCAACATGACATGACAGTGAAGGGGCAGATACCAGATTACACACAGAGAGGCTCCTACTTTTCAATTTCCTGGACTTTCAGCCGGTACTGAAGGACAACCGTATGGAGCGGAATAGAAAGCTAAGGATTTTTTTTAACACGCAGTGGGGCAAATTTTAATTGAGGAGTGGACATGCCCTTTAAAAGTCATTATACAGTACATAAAGTCAGCACTGTTTAATCTTTTTTCACTTTTGCAGTAGGTAAAATTTGCAGGGCTGATAATTGATATACTTTTTAAAGATGCCCATACACTGAGCCGATATTACGATCAATCTGACATGAGTGTAGACATTTCCATTGATTGCCCAAAAATTTTATATTTTCTGGTGTTATTATGCCGACATTTGATTGTAATATCGATAGTTATTACAATCAGGAAAGTCGATTTTTTTTCCCAATTAAATGGAAATATAATGTAACCTCACATTAGACAATATTAGACATTAATCACCAAACAAATTGAATGTTGAACAAAATGTATGGTACATCTACGTACAATTAACATTGTACATCTGTCTATCAAAGTATCGTTCGGTGTAACGATTGCAATTATGATCGCAATAACAATTTGTAGTGTATGGCCACCTTTAGACGGGTTTTAACCCTTTCACTGCCAGGAGATTTTCATTTTTTTTTGCGTTAACTGCCAGAAGAATTTTCAGGATTTTGCCCTCAATCGCTTTAGACTAATTTTACAGTAGGTTACCTTGCAGTAAATCAGGAATATTATACATTGTTTTTTTCAGCACAAAGTGTACTTTAACATGGTAACAGAATTTTGTAACTTTTCTGGAAATTTTACTGGAATTATGGGTAAAATATGTAAAAAAAATGAAAAATTTGCAAATTTTCATGGATTTTTCCCATTTTTACTTATAGTTATCTTAAGGTTACGCACAAAAATCTTACTGTTTCTAAAAGCTCTGATACTCCCGAGTACAACGATACCAGATATATGTAGGTACCCCACTTTTCCTGTACAGGAGACCCCCCCAAACTAAAACTGCACCTTAAAGAATATTACACCAAATTAAAATGTATAACCACTACTGACAGTTAACATAGAATATCTTCCAAATTAACTAAAATATCCCCACAAGTGAGATATTTTTAGAAACTACACACCCGCAGGATTTTATGAGTGAGGTTAGTTTCGATCAAAATGCAGATACCCGGACGCAGCTCTTTGTCCAATTATAAGTTGTTTTCTCACATTTTCCTTTTTTTCCTCAACTGTAAAATCAGAGACAAAATCAAATGCGAATTTCAGCTAAAAACTGTGTAGGAAAGTTCAAACACATCTCAAATATGAAAGCCTAACCCCTCCCGAATAAAATGGTATGCCACATTCATGGGTGTACCCAGAGACATGGCTACCAACTAACCCAGAGCGTGACCAGTGCCAAATGTCAGTAGCAGCAAAAAAAAATTTGCCAGTTTTGTATTTGAACAGTCTGCAGTTTTTCCACAAAACACCCCCCCAACTCAGAAATACCCCCCACAAACTATATATTCCTGAAATCTACACACCTTCAGCTATGTAACGCTGTAGTTCGTTCATTCATACCATCAATGGTGTGGGCGCAGTTCTTCGTAGAAGTTTGCACTTTTACCAGATTTTCAAAAAAAATGAACATCAAACAACATTCAAAAAGGTAGAAATCATGCCAAACCCCATGAAATGTAAAAAAAAGTTACCAAATATCAATCTCCCAAATGTCCTGAATCAAACGGTATGCCATATGTGTGGTTACACACGCGGATGTGGAATCACGAGACTGAAACAAGTGACGGTCTAGGCCAAGGGTCCTTAATCAAAACGGTATGCCCATCGGATGTGATG